>CM056052.1:365583231-366175295 GCA_029574335.1 Rana kukunoris
TCCATTGTAAAGTATTCAGTCTTCACTCTGGTCCTCTAAAAACCATGCAAATGAGGACTTGAAAATGTCTCCGCAGAGATTGGTCCCAAAGCTTGAATAGGTGTGGCCAGAAGCCTGAATATCTGTGTTCAGACAAAAGCCCCAGGGGGTCAATCAATGTACACAATAGCCAGCCACAGAACAATGGAGCCGTCTGGAGAATTGAGACAGGGCAGAAGTAATTTACACCTTATAATAGAAAGGCTTTAAATAGGGTTATCACACAATGGACAATAAGTATCACTTATGAGTCTGTTGACCTGGCTGGGGTTTAGGCATAACAATTAACACCTCTACACACTGGACAATAAAATGTATCTCACAAGCCCGACTCCGGTATGCCATTGAAGGGTCATTGTCCAATTATCCAGGTCTAGAGGCACACAGGCATTAAGATTAGCAGGGAGAGAATTACATCTTCTGTAATACATGAATTAGGATTTCAGTATTTCATGGTCCATGACAGAGCCATGTCCCTCCAGCCATGTCCCCCACATATGCAGCCATGTCCCCCACAAATGCAGCCATGTCCCTCCAGCCATGTCCCCCACATATGTAGCCATGTCCACCACAAATGCAGCCATGTCCCCCACATATGCAGCCATGTCCCCCACAAATGCAGCCATGTCCCCCCAGCCATGTCCCCCACATATGGAGCCATGTCCCCCACATATGCAGCCATGTCCCCCACATATGCAGCCATGTCCCCCACATATGTAGCCATGTCCCCCACAAATGCAGCCATGTCCCCCACATATGCAGCCATTTCCCCCCAGCCATGTCCCCCACATATGCAGCCATGTCCCCCCATACCTAGCGGCCGCACGGAGAACATCACAGCATTCATTTGAATAGCTGTTTTGCCCGCGCGTATAGACACTCCCCCTTGCTCGGGATTGGACCCATCCAATCCCGAGCAAGGGGGAGTGTCTATACGCAGCGGGAACACTACAAGCTGTGACGTTCCCGTTTAACCCATGCGGCGGCTTTCGATGCGGCGGGGCGATGCTCGGGGGGGGAAGTATTCTATTTAGGTATCGGGGGTATTTGCGGGAGTACAAGTACTCCCGCAAATACTCGGTATCGGTCCCGATAGTGTTATCGGTATCGGGACAACCCTAATATAAACAATCAAATTAAAACCCCCCCCCGCTCCGCTGTGGCTACTAGCATAGGGGGGTTGTAATTTTCTTCATTATCTGTACCCCTCTCTGATGATCATGTGCTGGTCGGAGCGGAGGGAATTTTTCTTCAGCTTCGGGTGCCCATTCAGCTCCTCTCACATGTTCTTCTGCCTTGGCTCAAATCCTGGCCAGCCGCCTGCCTATCTCCGTGCCTTCCCTGGCGGAGTGATATTCCTCCGCTCCCCATCCAGTAGTAGCCGGGGCCCAGAGAGTGAGACTTGAGAGGCTGTGAGGTGGGCGGTGGGCGGAGTCGCTGATTGTTGCCATTACTAGTAAAGAAATAATATGTCCCCAGTTTACATTTAAAAAATCTGGTCACCTTACTATACAGTCAGAGATCTCTAATTTCTCTACATACATATTACATCTACTGCTGATATATAATATTATCATGAACAGATCTATATATCCTGGAGGACTACAAGTACCAGATTCACCTGGGAACCTGTCTACTCTACTTATACAGTCAGAGATCTCTAATTTCTCTACATACATATTACATCAACTGCTGTTCTTTAATATTATAATGAGCAGATCTTTATATCCTGGAGGACTACAAGTACCAGCTGCACCTGAGTGACTGATCTCTAATTTATAACATACATATTACATCTACTGCTGTTCTTTAATATTTTAATGAGCAGATCTTTACAGGCTGGGGGGACTACAAGTACCAGCTGCACCTGGGATCCTGCCTATAACATCACATATATTTCTAATATCATTACATACATATTACATCTACTGCTGTTATACATTATTACAATGAGTAGATCAATACATCCTAGAGGACTACAAGTACCAGCTTCACCTAGGATCCTGTCTACTCTACCTATGGAGTGACTGATCTCTATATAGATCTGTTCATGATAATATTATATATCAGCAGTAGATGTAATATGTATGTAGAGAAATTGGAGATCTCTGACTGTATAGGTAGAGTAGACAGGAAGGTGCAGCTGGTACTTGTAGTCCCCCCAGGCTGTAAAGATCTGCTCATTATAATATTATAACAGCAGTAGATGTAATATGTATGTTATACAATTAAAGATCAGTCACTCCATTGGTAGAGTAGACAGGATCTCAGGTGCAGCTGGTACTTGTAGTCCTCCAGGATACATAGATCTGCTCATTATAATATTATATAACAGCAGTAGATATATGTAATATATATATGTAGAGAAATTAGAGATCTCTGACTGTATAGGTAGAGTAGACAGAAAGGTGCAGCTGGTACTTGTAGTCCCCCCCAGGCTCTGCTTCCCCCCCATACTCCAGCAGCAAATCCCATCCCTCCATCCTCCCTCTCCCAGCCCCCTCCTTCTCCTTGCTGTGCTGTCTCCTGCTGACGTGTCTGCCTCCGGGGGAAGAGCTGCGGGCGCGGGGTGTACTTAGCGCTGGCGGGAGGCATGCTGCTGACAGCGCTATCGGGCAATCACAGGGAGAGGAGATCCTCTCCCTATGATAGCCTAGCTGTGACTGATGTTTGCGTCAATACTTGACGTTTAAATAGGTCACGTGACATGAGTGAGCCAATAGAATGTGATGGAGGCGGACCATCTCATTCTATGGCAAATCTCAATTCATGGCAATGCACCGGCAATGAGAGATCATCTCTCATTCGCCCACAGATCGCATCGCAAACGGCCGCTCTGATTGGCCGTTTGCCGCGATCTGTGATTGGCCGTGTCCAAGGGACACGGACAACACAGGGCTTCCCCGCAGAGCGCTCTACAGCGCGCGCTGGGAACGCCAGAATGACATGCCGTCAAATGATGGCATGTTGGCTATTCAGGCCCGCGCTGTTGCCGTCATCCGACGGTAGCGCGGGCCTCAAGTGGTTAAATAAATAATAATAATATTTCTTAAAAAAAAAAAAAAATTCATATAAATATATATATAAAGAAATGATAGTATAAAATTTAAAAAAATATAAAAGTAACAATACAAATAAAAAAATACATGTAGAGAAATATATTTAGTTTTACTTACGGTCTGGAGTGCAGAGTATCCCTCAGAAAAGACATGTGGTTTATCAGAGGGTGCTGTTTGTGAACAGCTGCAGAACCACTCCTTTGTGTTACCTGCTCTTTTCTGAAGTCTTTCTTTACTCTGTCATAAAGAGACTTCCATCTACTTCTAAAACTTTGCACTGTGCAAGGAAAAAAAATTAATTGTCAGTAATTTTAAACAGTTTACATCCCCAACCAAGCCAAGCCCAAAGTGGATCCTTACCTCTATTTTCTTGAATGGATGATCTCAACTGGTCCCAGTCGGTAGTCAGTTGCTTGGCAATGTCATGCCAAGTTCTCTGTTTGGCTACCCTGTCTGAATAGAGTCCATGGGACTTGTCCCATATTTGTGGATAAGCTTGCACCATTTCAATTAGTTGGATTTGAGTAACTTCCGAAGTCATTGTTGAGATCTGTCTCCTTCAACTTCTATCCAAGAATGAAGATTTTGCTTGGGGAGGTGGCTTGAGGACAAAGGTCAAGACAAGCACATGTCTTGGGGTTGGCTGCTGGCTAGACAGCATGCCAGGCATTCATATGCAAACTAATCACTGATTAGATTATTTGGGCTGAAGGAAATGCAGGTGGACACACAGTGTTCAAAGTAAAAAGGAACATTTTGGAAAGAGCAATGCTGGTGGTGTTTTGCATTCATGATTGATTATATATCATCTCTAAATCATCTAAACTATTCAACTAATTTAAAACTAGTTAATTTTTTTTTTTTCATTTTAAATGATTTTTCCTTTTTTTTTTCTGTGAAAAAGAGGGTCCCTTTAAAAACGCGTATAAACGCAAACGCGGCTAAACGCGGGTGCCGCGTTTAGACGCGTTTAGACGCGTTTAGCGGCATTTAGCATTTAAAACGCAAAAGCAAACGCTTCTGAACCCAAAATTTTGCATTTGAAAAAACGGCCCTAAACCCAACTGCTTTTAACCGCCAAAAAACGTGATTGTGTGCATGGACACATAGGATAACATTAAATGGGTTCAGGGGCAGTTGAAAAAAATGCCCAAACACCTCTGAACTCGAGTTTACCAGCGTCTCGTGTGCATGGGGCCTTACGCATGGAAATGACCCTTTATAGTCCCGTCGTACATGATGGACGTCACCGCGCACTGCTAGAGATTTTTGGAAAAACGATGGTGTGTACGCAACATCGTTTTGGAAAATGAAGTTTGAAAAACGTCGGTTTTTTTTCATGAGATAAAACGTCGTTTTTTTTCATCACAAAAAGTGATTGTGTGTATGCGGCATGAGAAATATTTTAAAGTCTATTTTTCTAAATCAGTATTTATGGCTTATAGTAGGGGCTTAAAATTTGTTGCGTAAAGGAAATCAAGTTTTGGTGTCAAACATACCCTCAGGTACTTTTTCTTCCTATTTAAAAGAAAAGTTACTTTGTGTAATTGCTTTAGTTTTGCTTTTTAGGGCTTTTCGGATTTTCTATAGTTTATTTTGAAGTTAGAAATATAAAATGTATGTTTATTAAAAGTCAGCAGCTACAAAAAGTGTAGCTGCTGGCTTTTAATAAACAGACACTTACCTGCTCCAGCGACGCGCCGGCCGGGGCTCCGCTCCTCTCCCCCCCTCCCCGGCTGGCATCCTCATTGATACTGTGGGCACCCGGCCGTGACAGCTTTCGGCTTCACGGCCAGGCACCCATTGCGCATGCGCAAACGGCACTGCGCATGCGCGCACGGCCCAGCGCTGAGCCATCCCATTGGACGGGCGATCGCCTAGGACCTGTCAGTGTCCTAGGCGAATGCCTACAGGGAGGGGCTGCTGTAGGCGATTAAGCTTAATCGCCTAACCAGACCCTTGGCGGAAGGAGGAAGTGGGACAGAAAGGACCACTCCTCCTGAAGCCCCCACTCCCCCCCCAAAAAAAATTACATGCCAAATGTGGCATGTAAGGGGGTGAGGAGTGGGATAAGCTGAAGTTCCAATTTTGGGTGGAAGTCCGCTTTAATTTGGTTTAAAAAAGACACAATTCTATTGAGGAACAAAACAAAACAAAAACACACACAAATCAAAAAACCTCCATATACAGTACATAACCCTATACCGTTGATCCAGAGAAAGCTAGCCCCCCCCCCCCAATAAAGCATGATCCAATTTGCTCCCCAGCAGAGGGAAAAAAATCCTTCCTGATCCCCCAAGAGGCAATTGGATATTCCCTGGATCAACCTTCCCTTTAAATATTAGTATCCAGTAATATTTATTGCATTTAGTGCATGCAAAATATGTGATGGCACAATAAGGTGTCTGTGAGAATCTGTTTTGTAATACACCACATAAGGTTTTGCAGTGGTTCATGTCTCCTATACCAGATCCCATCTCCTTGTGTACTTTAAAAAAAAAATGCATATTAGCCTTAAAAATGACCTGAACTGTTTCTCAAGATTTGGCTCTAGGTTTACAATTTTTATACTTCAGAATTCGTTCCAGGATTGCCGTGCAAAAATAAACCAATCATATTTGATCATCCCTAGCAGGAAAATGAATGATGGGAATGTGTAAAAAAAAAAGCCTATATTTAATTTATTTCCTCAGCTCATCTCATGCAACTTCATATGGCTCAGTCCACTAATATTATAAAAATTCAGATATCTCTGCTATTTTTCTCATTTAGGTAAATATAACTGATGAGATGTAAAATCAGTTCTGTGATGCAAAACGTGCCCAGAGGTTAAATCGATGTGTCAAAACAAATAGACCCTTTCTCAATAAAAACATATGAATGAAAGAGCAGCACTCGCTCACCCAACGTTGCATCAACAACAAAGTTATTATGTGTCAGCCAAAAATATTTCACGGTGTTACATGTTATTAATTTTAACTTTCTGCTTGGCAGAACAAAGATGCAGTAAAGCAAAGTGACAAAATAATGCTTACGGACTACTCATGGCTGCATATTCTGTGAATTGATGAATACTGATAGATATGTAAATAATGGCATGTGTTTGGTTTGCATTGTGTTCTTTCCTGCTGATGAGACAACTATCTAGGACAGAATTCTAAAAGTACAAAATATAAGAAGAAATAAAAGCATACTAGGTTGATCTATACAGTTTTCCGACTGCCATTGGGTACATGGAATATTTTTCCTTTTAGAGAGATCAGATCATGCTTTACTATTGTAAATAATTTAGCTTTAGGGTTCTGAGCATGCCAGATTTTTTTTGTTTTCTGAGCTTTTTTTTTTAACTTGATTATTTATGTAACTGTGATTTATTTAACCACTTAAGGACCTTGCCTGTTTTCCGGAATCAGTGTTTACAAGATTAAAACAGTTTATTTTTGCTAGAAAATTACTTAGAACCCCCAAACATTATACAGTGTCTTGCGAAAGTATTCGGCCCACTTAAACTTTGCAAACTTTTGCCACATTTCAGGCTTCAAACATAAAGATATAAACCTGTAATTTTTTGTGAAGAATCAACAAGTGGGACACAATCATGAAGTGGAACGAAATTTATTGGATATTTCAAACTTTTTTAACAAATAAAAAACTGAAAAATTGGGCGTGCAAAATTATTCAGCCCCTTTACTTTCAGTGCAGCAAACTCTCTCCAGAAGTTCAGTGAGGATCTCTGAATGATCCAATGTTAACCTAAATGACTAATGATAATAAATAGAATCCACCTGTGTGTAATGTGTAGTGCAGAGAGCATTAAGAAGAACAAGGAACACACCAGGCAGGTCCGAGATACTGTTGTGGAGAAGTTTAAAGCCGGATTTGGATACAAAAAGATTTCCCAAGCTTTAAAAATCCCAAGAAGCACTGTGCAAGCGATAATATTGAAATGGAAGGAGTATCAGACCACTGCAAATCTACGAAGACTTGCCCGTCCCTCTAAACTTTCAGCTCATACAAGGAGAAAACTGATCAGAGATGCAGCCAAGAGGCCCATGATCACTCTGGATGAACTGAAGAGATTTACAGCTGAGGTGGGAGACTCTGTCCATAGGACAACAATCAGCCGTATACTGCACAAATCTGGCCTTTATGGAAGAGTGGCAAGACTAAAGACATTTCTTAAAGATATCCATAAAAAGTGTCGTTTAAAGTTTGCCACAAGCCACCTGGGAGACACACCAAACATGTGGAAGAAGGTGCTCTGGTCAGATGAAACCAAAATCAAACTTTTTGGCAACAATGCAAAACGTTATGTTTGGCGTAAAAGCAACACAGCTCATCACCCTGAACACACCATCCCCACTGTGAAACATGGTGGTGGCAGCATCATGGTTTGGGCCTGCTTTTCTTCAGCAGGGACAGGGAAGATGGTTAAAATTGATGGGAAGATGGATGGAGCCAAATACAGGACCATTCTGGAAGAAAACCTGATGGAGTCTGCAAAAGACCTGAGACTGGGACGGAGATTTGTCTTCCAACAAGACAATGATCCAAAACATAAAGCAAAATCTACAATGGAATGTGTCACGGAAGGTCCCCGCATCTAGACCGAATGCTTCCATCAGATACTGCTTCCCATAGTCTGGACATAGATACTGGATATTTTAGCTGCCTTGAAACACACAACGAGACGAGACTTGTATGTGTGCTAAGTATGGAATGTTTAATCAAAACCACAATCTTATATACAGTAAAGAGGAGGCAACCAGAACAATAATCAACATGAACTAATTATCTAATCAGTATCCAGACATTTCGGCACCGCAAAGCTTGCCAAGTTCCCCTGAACATAATTGACATGCTAATTCAATACACCTGACAGGAGACTGCTAACTTGTAATACAATACACAAAAGAGAGTCAATTAGCTGGAGAAGAGGACATTAGCATTTAGCAGTATGAAAGAGTCACTCTACAATTAACCCTTTAAGTTCAGAATTAATAAACTTAAAATAGACCTACAGATATCTCAGAATATAATGTGGATAATCCATACCTAAAAATCCTATCTCAGGTAGTCCAAGATATCATTCTTCCATTCATCCTATGGCCCTAGTGGTCATAGGATGATTTTAGACATAGGAGAATCTGAGTCTGTCACAGAATGGTTCACAAATAAACATATCCAGGTGTTAGAATGGCCAAGTCAAAGTCCAGACCTGAATCCAATCGATAATCTGTGGAAAGAACTGAAAACTGCTGTTCACAAATGCTCTCCATCCAACCTTACTGAGCTTGAGCTGTTTTGCAAGGAGGAATGGGCAAAAATTTCAGTCTCTCGATGTGCAAAACTGATAGAGACATACCCCAAGCGACTTACAGCTGTAATCACAGCAAAAGGTGGCGCTACAAAGTATTAACTTAAGGGGGCTGAATAATTTTGCACGGTCAATTTTTCATTTTTTTATTTGTTAAAAAAGTTTGAAATATCCAATACATTTTGTTCCACTTCATGATTAGTGATGAGCGGAATACGCCATATTCGATTTCGCGATATTTCACGAATATATAGAAGAATATTCGCAAAATATTCGTTAATATCGAATATGCGTGATATTTTATCAAAAAAAAATTTTTGCGAAATTTCGCTAATGCGAATGCGAAATTGATTGCGAAATTTTCGTCAACACGCGAAAACGGAGATCATTTCCTGGATTACTAAACTAATATGCACTAAACACTAACTCTACTTACACAAACTTATATGACTAAACTAAAGCTAATTCTTTTTTTTTTTTATACACAAAACACAGAAGGGCAGAGAAAGTATTCGCGAATATTCGTAATACGAATATTCGCATTGCGAATATTCGGCAACATAAAAGGATCGCCTCAGCTACTCGGCCCAGGGTCTCTAATCATACCAGCAATGCTTTTAGACGTCGATGGAGATCACTAGGATGTGATCTGTTTTAAAAAAAAATTGAAAAAATACAAATATTCGCAATAGCAATAGCAAATATTCACCGCGATATTCGATTTATTCGCGAATACTCGAATATGCAATATTCGTAACGAATATTCGCAATGCGAATATTCGTAAGCAACACTATTCATGATTGTGTCCCACATGTTGTTGATTCTTCATGTTGTTGATTCTTCACAAAAAATACAGTTTTATATCTTTATGTTTGAAGCCTGAAATGTGGCAAAAGGACGCAAAGTTCAAGGGGGCCGAATACTTTTGCAAGGCACTGTATATTTTTTTTCTAACACCCTAGAGAATAAAATGGCGGTCATTGCAATACTTTTTGTCACACCATATTTGCACAGCGGTCTTACAAGCGCACTTTTTTGAAAAAAAAAAACACTTTTTTTAATAAAAAAATAAGACAACAGTAAAGTTAGTCCAATTTTTTTTATAGTGTGAAAGATAATGTTACACAGAGTAAAATGATACCCAAAATGTCACGCTTCAAAATTGCGCCCGCTCGTGACATTTTGACGTCGCTTCCTCCCTGCTATGCTATGGAGACGGGTGGGGGCCATCTTGCCCTCACTCATTTCCCAGCCAGGCAGGAGGAAGGACCCGATCGCCGCCGCCGCCTCTCATGACGGCTCCGGTAAGCGGCGGGAGGGGGGCCCTCTCTAGCTGCCGATAACGGTGATCTTGTGGCGAATTCGCCGCGCAGACCACCATTATCGTTTAAAGGACCGGCGCCTGAAGAGATGGAAATCTCAGTTGTGGCAGCAGCTGCTGCCGTTACTGAGATATCCCTCTTCAAAAAGAGGACGTATATAGTCGTGCGCAGGTCCTTAAGTGGTTAAAGTGTTACTAAGTCCAGGACCCTGCATTCACTATACCTGGTCTCCCACAGTGCAGAGAACATGGAAATTCAATAGTTTTAGTAAATATACAGGTGATACTCGAAAAATTTGAATATCGGGCAAAAGTTCATTTATTTAAGTAATGCAACTTAAAAAGGTGAAACTAATATATGAGATAGACTCATTACATGCAAAGCGAGATAGTTCAAGCCATGATTTGTCATAATTGTGATGATTATGGCTTACAGCTCATGAAAACCCCAAATTTACAATCTCAGAAAATATGAACATTGTGAAAAGGTGCAATATTCTAGGCTCAAAGTGTCCCACTATAATCAGCTAATTAAGCCATAACACCTGCAAAGGGTTCCTGAGCCTTTAAATCAGGGCTCAAATTTCAAGTCCTGAGCTACTAGCCAGGCCTCAAGAGTTACTCGCCACCAGTTGCCCCACCTAATTCATACACTGCCCTGCGCCTAATTGCACCCGTAAACACCCTCATAGATTATCTCATGGAATGACACTGTTAAATTTTTTATGCAGAATCAAGTTACAAAATTAAATATTACCAACAACAACTTTAACAAAATGGGACAGGGCACTTGGGGCAGACCAGAGGGACAGGGCACTGGGGGCAGACCAGAGGGACAGGACACTAGAACTGGGTCTCTTCCCCATTCTCTTGCTGTCTCCTCTGCAACTCCCATCCATCCTCTCTCTCTCTCTCTCCCATTCATCTCATCATCAGGAGCCCGTGTGTGCGGCTCCACGCTTGCATGTCCCCACTTCCCCCTTTTATTCAGGCTGGCAGTGAGGAGAGGAGCTGCAGCACAGCAGGAGGGAGTACAATCCAGCGCTGAGATCCACACAACTGAATAGCCATTAACACCATAGCACAGCGCACACTGACACCGCACAGCACACATTGAGACCAGTCTGTTCACAGTGCTCAGGCTGAACTGTTGGACACTTACATAGAGCACAAGGAGAAAAAAACTGCACAAACTGGAAGGCTGCCACTCTCATGTCAAGGCAACTTTCAGTGAGCGCTGCACGGGAGTGGTAATTTTCGCAATCCTCCACCTCACTCATTACTTTCTGCTCTCCAGCTACATTGATCGGGGGGGGGGGGGGCAGGCTCAGAGAGGTCATACTGTTAGGTCCAATGGCTTAATGAGAATTGTAAGGAGAGCACCTGTGTACTGCTCTGCCTGTGCGCGGCTCACCAGACTACTTTTCCCGAGCATGCACCTTTCCTCTTCAGTCGCCAATCTCATTGGGGCTCTAAGTGTAGGCACAGATTGGAGGGAGTTTGGTCATGTAGCCCTGTCATCACTCGCCCCCAGCTTAAATCCACTCGCCAAATGCTAGTAGGCGAGTGGAAATTTTGAGGGCTGCTTTAAATGGTCTCTCAGGCTTGTTCAGTAGGAATCACAATCACAGGAAAGACTGCTGACCTGACAGTTGTGTAGAATGTAGAAAACCATCACTGACACACTCCATAAGTAGGGGAAGCCTTAAAAGTTAATTGAAACAGAAGTTGGATGTTCCCAAAGTGCTGTATCAAAGCACATTAATAGAAAGTTATGTGGAAGGGAAAATTGTGGAAGAAAAAGGTGCACAAGCAGCAGGGATGACCACAGCCTGGAGAGGATTGTCAGGAAAAGGCCATTCAAAAGTGTTGGGGACTTTCACAAGGAGTGGACTGAGGCTGGAGTCAGTGCATCAAGAGCCACCACACACAGATGGATCCTGGACATGGGCTTCAAATGTCGTATTCCTCTTGTCAAGCCACTCCTGAACAACAAATGTCAGAAGTGTCTTGCCTGGGTTAAAGAAAAACAGACCTGGTCTGTTGCTCAGTGGTCCAAAGTCCTCTTTTCTGATGAGAGCAAATTTTGAATCTCATTTGGAAACCAAGGACCCAGAGTATGAAGGAAGAATGGAGAGACACACACTGCAAGATGCTTGAAGTCCAGTGTAAAGTTTTCACAGTCTGTGTTGATTTGGAAAGCCATGTCATCTGCTGGTGTTGGTCCACTGTGCTTCATTAAAGTGGATGTCCGCTCAAAAAAAATATTAAAAGCCAGCAGCTACAAATACTGCAGCTGCTGACTTTTAATATTAGGACACTTACCTGTCCTGAAGTCCAGCGGCGTCCGCAGCAGAGGACGAGCGATCGCTCGTCACCCTGCTGCTCCCCCTTCAATCCACGGTGAGGGAACCAGGAAGTGAAGCTCTCCGGCTTCACTGCCCGATTCCCTACAGCGCATGCGCGAGTCGAGCTGCGCCCGCCGATTGGCTCCCGCTGTGTGCTGGGAGCCGAGTGTTCCCAGCACACAACGGGGGGGAGACGGTATGTCAGAATAAAAACCCGTCTTTTGCCCGAGACGTATGGCCGGAAGTGGGTACAGCCCAGTATCTGCACCCCCCTCCCCCCTGAAAGGTGTCAAATGTGACACCGGAGGTCCGTTATCCTTCGGTCCCAAAACAGAGGGCTTGCTTTAAAATTGAACCGATGGACAGCTAATCGATAGGTCAAAACTGATCGTTAGTACGCACAAGCATTAGTTAAAAATCCACGCATGCTCAGAATCAAGTCGACGCATTCTTGGAAACATTCAACTTAGTTTTTTTCATCACGTCGTGTTTTATGTCACCGCATTCTGACACGATCGGTCCATGAATTGATGGTGTGTAGGCACATCAGTCCTTCAGTCAGCTTCATCGGATGGACCGATCGTGTGTATGCAGCTTTAGAGCAGTCTCGTGACTTCTATTAGTGTCCAGCAGAGCACTGGTTACATTTTGCAGGAGAATTTTTCATTCTCCTCTGATTGTTCTATGAGACTGCCTGGACAGTGCTGATTGGCCCTGTGCTGATTACATGCACTCTCCCAAGAAAAAAGAAAAAAAACTCTAGCAATACACAAAAAACTGAGCATGTCCCCAAGGCTCTGTTCTATCAGGAGATGATTTGGGGACTGTGGACAAAGAGGAAGATTAGATAAGACAGAATCAAACATCATTTTTACACAATGTGGAGGATTAACCCCTTAGGTTCCACAGTGAGTATAACAAGCACACTTTACTGCATATACAGACTGATATTACTGTTGTGGGTTCTGTAACACTTTATTGTATTGCACATGCATTCAACGACATGAAGTAAGTAAATATCACTGGGCCACATAGCAAAATATCTCTAAAATTCTGCAATTTAACTTCTGCTCACAGTGGTCTCTAAGTTCCTTTTGGAGGAGGGGATAAACAGCTCAATCTCCATATTTGCGGACTATACTAAGTTAAGCAGGGCAATAACTTCTCTGCAGGATATGGAAACCTTGAAAAAAGATCTGAACAAATTAATGGGGTGGGCAACTACATGGCAAATGAGGTTTAATGTGGAAAAATTAAAAATAATGCATTTGAGTGGCAAAAATATGAATGCAATCTATACACTGGGGGAGAACCTCTGGGGGAATCTAGGATGTAAAAGGACCTGGGGCTCCCAGTAGATGATAGGCTCAGAATAAATTGATTAAAATGTATTGAAATTCCAAGAACATGATCATAAATGAGCATAAAGACATCATGAAGCATATAGTTTGTAATCATAAATCTGTACAATACAGTCTTTGAAGATACATGATTTACATATACATCTTTTGTACTTGACACATTTCGCAAGCTCTGCTCACTTTCTCAGGAGTTGATGCATGTACAAAATATCTAAAAAATAGTAAATATCAGTAATATATAACATTCAATGATGTATGGGGTTAGAGAAAAAGCATGTGACCTCTGTACGGCACTCCATACTTACATTATGGTTGGTTAATCCAAAGGACTGATCCCAAATGGGAGAATGCTCCACCCGGGAGCTGAAGTGGCGTGACCCGCAGCAACCAGTCGAGGACCCAGAGGAGGGTGACCATGGCGAAACGAAAAGTGACAGAGTGTGTGTTCTGAATTATCCCATTGGCTATATGTGTCATGACAACTGTAATAAAAATATATATGTATCTAAATCAAAATAAAAATCAAATAATGACCTGCAAGTACAGGTAGAGTATTGTTTTTGTATAGTGGAGTCATGGAGAATATGGACATGGATGCAAGCAGAAAAAAAAAGAAGAGATGAAGAGAATGGATAGGTAGTGTGGAGATGTAAAAAAATAAAAAAATAGGGATGAAGGGGAAGGGAAGAAAAGAAAACAGACGAGAGAAAGAAGATATGTCTCTGGTGTGCCTTGTTAACCATATACAACATAATGCCCATGCCAATATTGAAATGTGTAGATGGATCTATTATTAATCATCATAATGGTATAAGAATGCAATGGTAGTAGTAGTATAGATATCATTGGTGTATCCCTGTTGTGAGCTGAGATAGAACAAGAGCACAGGCAGGGGCACATGTAAAGAGGGAGAGGAAAAAGGGGAGTGAGGAAAAGAGGGAGAGATTGGAGAGTGTGTTAGCAAGGATTTCTTGCTGGTTTATCAAAGTGTTTAGAAATGCAAATGTATCCAAGGTAGGTTATGTGAGCAAAGTACGATAAACATAATAGGTATCGATGCTAAGTTTACCGCTGTGTAGGACCTCTTAAATCTGGGAGGACAAACCAAATGAAATGGAGAGAGGAGTGTTCCCCAGGTCAACCCCCCCAACTTAAGTCCCCAAGCGGAAGTGTCAGGCCACGCCCCTATTGCTATACGTGACATGGCTACGGTTCGAGCCCGCACTGCACCCGCTGACCAGGCTGATACATGTACATTGTAGACTTTGATGTGCCTTAAAGGGGTTGTAAAGGTTTGTTTTTTATTTTCTAAATAGGTTCCTTTAAGCAAGGGCATTGTTGGTTGACTAACCTTTGTCTTCAATTTCCCTTCTAAATGTTTTTTTTCTTTGTTTTCTTTGTCTGAATTTCTCACTTCCTGTTCCTCCTCAGTAAGCTGTTTTGGCTGACCAACCCCCATCTGTTCATTGCTTTTTCAGCATTTCTTCTGGGGTTCCCCAGCCCATAGGCAGAAGCAAAGATGGCATCAAATATTGGATTAGCCAAAGATTGTGGATTGATTTTTGCCAGCGCACTGCACTCAAGCCCAGGAGATTGGTCTTTTCTGTTTACATTGGTACTCTGCCACTCCCTGGAAAATTGTGATTACTAGGGCTGTTATGGCAAATGCAGCTGTGGGTTACAGAGGGAAGGGCGAGACCACCATGCTTTGGCAGAACAGGAGCAAAAGGTACTTAAACAAGGTGATTACTGGAAGAATCTTAGACCAGACAGGCAGGCAATCAGCAGAGTCCTGCTGGGCAGCAGACAGGGAATCAGCGGGATTAGGCTTGGCAGTAGGCAAGGATTCAGCAGAGCCTAGCTGGGCAACAGACAGACAATTATAAGAGTCAAGCTGGACAGCAGGCAGGTGAATCAGCAGAGTCCAGCAAGGCAGAAGACACAGAATCAATAAAATCAGGCTGGCAGAAGAGGATAAGTGAAGTCTGGCTGGGTAGAAGATAGAGGATCAGCAAAGTCAGGCTGGGCAACAGACATATGATCAGCAAATCAGACTGGCTAGCAGACAGAGGATCAGCAAAGTCATGCTGGGCAGCAGACAGAGGATCAGGAAAATCAGACTGGGTAGCAGACAGAGGATCAGCAAAGTCATGCTGGGCAGCAGACAGGATATCAGTGAAGTCTGGCTGCAGGGTGGCGCTGGAACAGTCTGGACTGGAACTGTTGTCACTAGAGCATCTGGCACCAGAATAGGCAGGACTGGAGAAGATGGCAATGGAACAGTTTGGACTGGAACAGCTGCACTGGAGCAGGCTGGACTGGAACAAGCTGGTACTGAGGTAGGAGTAGACAGTGTCACAATTGTGTGGGTTGGAAAAAATGTTTGCTTCTTTTTAGGTTTGACAGCTGAAAGTGATTGCAGGGTGGTGATAAGGTAAGTAAACATTGTGGGAACATTGAAGGGCAGTAAGAAGCTGAAAGAGGAAAGTAGAAGTAGGAGGAGAAGCTACAGCCAGCTTGAGCAGGAATAAGAGGCTGTGGGACTAGGTATTTGTGATGGACTGCCTGGTAGCCCACCTGGGTGCCTCTGCCAAGATACAGCTTCCTCCACTCAGGAACCAGGTATTATAGCTGAGAAATACACCCAATAACTACACGACTTTAGCTTAGGTGCAAACTGGAACTCTTTATTGAAAACTCACCCAAAATGTATACCACACAAAATCAGATACGATTTTAATAACTATATCGCTACCCCCGAAGGAGCCGCTGATTGATTGTTGGGATAGACAAATTAAGTTACCCTAGCGTTGTCTAGGGGTGTGATGCAGGAACAGAGTAGTGAGCGGAGGTCCAGACAGTCAATAAAGGTTTCTCCCAATGCTTTATTTCCAGGCCAACACAGCCAACATCAACTTCAGTTAGGAAGGAAAAGGGTTGATGAAAAAAGAGGAGAACTTGCAGTGTTAGGCCTGGATATGAACGGGCATGCCTGCACCCAGTAGTACTAAATTGTAAGCTCATCGCCACTCCTGCCTGAGTGGTTGAAGTGCCCACAGACAGGTCTCCTGCGCGAGCCTGGCAGCCGAGGTGTCACTTTAGATTTTCTGGGAGGAACATATCTTAACACAGACCTGGCTCTAGGGCATCTGCCACAGGCCAATTACTTTAAACGAGATTAGTTGGATGAACAGAGCGAATCCTCCCAGTAGATTCTAGCACAGGTCACTGTGTTAGAATCTGTTGGACAACCTGCCTCCGGGTTCCCCTCAAGCCAATCCCCCCAATCGCACGGCACCCAGCCTGGGATCCCTTCAATAGGACTGGGAACCCAGTAGGTCACTGGGGTCCCCTTTTGCCTCCGGTTGAGGCTTGGTGAAGCCTGTAAGCTTGGCCAGGAGGGCCACGCCGGCGGGGTCCATGGATGCGCGCACCTTAAAGGTGGATGCCGCACCTGGTACCGGGACCCTGCGAAGATTCAGAACGCGCACGACCCCTTCCCAAAGGTGGATGCCGCACCTGGTACCGGGACCCTGCGAAGATTCAGAACACACGACCCCTGTCCCAGATATACCCCTCCCCAGCATACCCAGCTCCTCCGCCCTCATCAGGAATTTATATAATTTTGAGATATTCCCTTTTGAGTTTTCGACCAAGCATAGTTGTTCCAATGGAGTATACTCCTTCTGTTCCCGTAATGGGCCCAGGAGACTCCTGATGAAGGAGGATAGCTGTAGGTATCGCCACTCATCCCACCCTGTGAGTTCTATCTTAGATTTAATCTCTTGAAGTGACATTATTTTACCCTTTTGAATAATATCTTTTACCTGCATTCTACTTTTAATCCAATTCCCACCCTCCCCTTTTAGTCCTGGTGCAAAAAAATTGTTGTCTTTTAAATCGATTAGTGGTGAATTGTATTCTAGTCCTAACTGTTTGTGTATTCTGTCCCATATCCTTAGTGCTGTCCGTGTGATTTCATGTGTAGTTGTATGCAAACTTCTAAATTGTGGAGGGTTCCATATTATTCTACTTAACTGTGTCCTTGTAAGTGCACATTCAATATTAACCCATTGTAACGCTTGGGGTATCAGCTTGACCGCAGGACACAGGCTTTTAAATCAAAACTGAGGTTTATTGAACATAAATGGCTTTACAGCAGCAAAACAAAAATAAGTCATTAGTCTCACCGACTTGTAGATCTCAGTACTGGGGTTGCAATTCAACAGTCCTTGCAATTTAAAGTACTCCAAAACAGGCTTTTAGGCAGCCACTGCCAAGTCCTTTCAAAGTTTGTTTGTTCCCAGCTTCTCAAAGCTCTTTGCAGCACTTACTTGTTCAGCTTTACCATACACAGGCTCTGCTACACACTTCCACTCTCACCTGCAACTTCCTGTCCTCACTTAAACCATTTCCTGGACAGGTGCATTAACCCTTTTCGTCCTCTTAAAAGGACCATAGCCCAAATAGAGGGGAAACATAACGTCCCTCCAGGACGCAGTCACGGCGACCTGTACATATCCCCCCCCCTGTGCCCCAACGCCGAGGAGGTGGGGGCAACAGTGAAGCCCAAACAATGGACTCCGGAGAGGGCATGTGCATTTTGATGCAGTCTCCCGGGCCTATGCTCCACTCCAATAAAATGAATTGCATGTGCATGTCATAATATATACGATTCCGACAGACTGACAGTTTACTGTGAATCTGGGTTTAAATATCCTGCCAGTGGGAAGCACAATGCTTGATGCTGCATGGACATACCTGCAAAACTGACACTTGTGGCATGGTTTGGTCCCCATCTGTCCCCGAGATGGAACTGTTGGAGCGGAATGATGGCTGTGAACCAGGCAGTCCCTAAGGGAATTTGAGCGTTTAAAGGTAATTTGTGGGTGGTTTGTGAGGTGTTTAGCCACCATATCATCACCCATTAGAAGGTCCCAATGTTTTTCCAGAATACCTCGTATTTGTTCATGGTTGCTGGAAAAACGTGTAATGAGCCGAGTACCTGCATTGGTCTTTAGAGGTTTGGGATCATGTAAAAGAGATCTTCTGTTTTGTACCTTAGCTCTGGCGAAAGCCCTTTTGAGGCATTTCTGACTATAGCCACGTTCTGTGAATCTTTGTCTGAGAATTTGAGATTCTGATATGAAATCAGTTTCAGAACTACAATTTCTCCGCAGTCTCAGGTATTGTCCATAAGGGATACTATCCTTGAGGGGTTTGGGATGGGAGCTGGACGCATGGAGTAAAGAGTTCCCAGCTGACGGTTTGCGAAACAGACCTGTCCCTATTGACCCATCATCTTGGATTTTAATTGATACATCCAGAAAAGTTAGTTGAGTCTGGCTACTGGAATATGTGAAATTTAAATTAAATTGATTGATCATGAGGCTAGATATAAATGCCTCTAGGTCGTTACTGTGACCAGTCCAAATGAAAAAAATATCGTCAATAAATCGTCTCCAAAGAGGGATCTGTTCAAGATAAGGTTGAGTAGAGTCCTGATGGAAGAGGTCACGCTCCCACCCCCCCAGGTACAGGTTTGCGTAGGAGGGGGCACACTTGGTCCCCATAGCAACACCCTGTACCTGGAGGTAGTGGGAGCCACCAAACAGAAAAATGTTGTTTGTTAAAACAAAACCAAGTAAGTCCAATATAAAACGATTGTAGGTAACTGACACCTCGCTATTCTCTGAAATGAAACCCTCTACAACCCTCAAACCCAAATGATGGGGAATGGAGTTGTAGAGGGCCTCTACATCAAGAGAAACCAGCCATGAGCCCGGAGGGACATGAAGTCCATCCAGAGTTTTCAGAAGATCCCCTGTGTCTTTAAGATAAGACACTAACCCCTCAACATGAGGACGTAAAAAATCGTCGATCATGGCACTAGCCTGTTCCGTGAGACAGCCGTTTCCCGAAACAATGGGGCGGCCGGGTGGATGGTGCGCATCCTTATGGATCTTAGGTAGTGCATATAAGGTGGGGGTGCGGGGGGACACAACGTTTAGGTACTCCCATGTTTGTTTTGTGATAACTCCCTTATGGTAGGCTGCACCGATAAGCCTATGGTACACAGAAGTTGTTAATTTGAGATGGTTTGATGACACCTTACGGTACCAATCCGTGTTTTTGAGTATGGTGAGTACCATTAGCTCATAATTACTTGTATCCATCACCACCAAGTTGCCTCCCTTATCCGAGGGTTTGATGATTAAGGTGGGATTGCGTTGGAGATCACTGAGGGCTTTTTGTTGGGCTGGGGTTAGATTGGTTTGAGTCGGGTTGTGCCACTTCGTTTTCAAGATAGCTTGGGTAACCTGTTTAGTGAAAGCCCAGACATTTATTATTTTGTAGTTTCTTCCCCTGTACTAAACCCCTGATGAAGCCCGGCCCTGGGCGAAACATGTTGGGCAACAGTCAAGCATAGGGACTTCAGTGGCCCTTAGTGTGAGCCACATTGGTTCGTTACTGACCATCACTTGGTTATTTTATCCTAAACATTGTTTTTTTTTTACTTATCTTTTATTTTTGTTTTCAATAAAGAAAAAGGGCAACAGGTAATATACGACATCTTGTAGCAGATATATATACCTATACAAATCAAATTACCAATTCCTCATATTTCTTCTTCTACCCATTATTGGTCTATACACCCATCCTTCCCCTTTCCTCCCTCTCTTAAGTTATTCCCCCCACCGCCCCCCCCCCCCCCCTAATAATAAAAAAAAAAAAAAAAAAAAAAAACCCGAAAATGAATATGAAAATTGAAAAATTCTTCCTCTCTCCTCCTCCCCTCCTCCCTCCCAGGTCTCCCCCCAAAAGCCTCCTCCCTCATGTCTCCACCATAAGTCTCTTCCCCTCCTCTGTTCTTATAAATTGATTCCAGTTTGACCAAGTTTCTTTATATTGCGCCCTCTTATTATGAGCAGAGAGGACCAGGTCTTCCATTGCTCCTACCTCCTGGGTCCGATTAAGCCATCCCGCGATAGATGGGGGCCTTGGATCCCTCCACCTCAAGGTAATACCTGCCCTTGCTGTATTAACCAGATGACTCACTACCGACTTCCTGTACTTCTGCTCAGTAATCTGTGATACATGCAGCAAGAAGAAGGCAGGGTCGTCTGGAATCGGATCTTCAGTACATTTTTGTGTGATTCTCCGTACTTCTTCCCAATACTGTCTGACCTTTCGGCATGACCAAAACACATGTAAAAGCGTTCCTTGTTCCTCCCCACATCTCCAGCAGATTTCCTCTACTCCATTATTAAATTTATGTAGCCTTTCTGGGGTATAGTACCATTGGGTTAGAAGCTTATAGTTAGCTTCTTGGGTTTTCGAGCACCTTGAAGTGTTAAGAGCCCGGGCAATTATTTGCTTATGCTGGTCTGGGCTAAAACTTCTCCCCAAGTCCCTCTCCCACTTTCTAATGCTCGGCATCACATATTCTTCTGGGGGTGTGTTCAGAAACCCATACATTTTGGACAGCACTCCAGAGAGTGGCTCCTCTCCACTACAGCTTCTCTCCAGTGCCGTCAGCTGTCTTTGAAATTCTACCGCTTGGCCCAGTGATCTCAGGAAGTGGCTAACCTGCAATGCCTGCCACATCCTAAGCTCGAATGGGCCTCCCACCCTCATTAGCTCCCCTATGGAGGGCCATGAACCCCGTACCACAAAGTCTGAGGCCTGTATAAGGCCTTTCTCTCTGAACTTCCCCGCTAAGCCCCTCTCCATCCCGGGTGGGAAATTTGGGTTTCCTATTATAGGTAATAATGGTGATTTACCTGGAGCTAGTTCCTTGTTTCTGCATATTTTGGCTGAGATTCGTAAGGTAGTCCCTATTATAGGATGTCTCCTAAGGTCCCCCGGGAGTGCTTCATAGCACCACGGTGCTCTATTCAAAGGAACTGGGCTAACATATTGCTCTATTTCAACCCAACGTTTACCCTCCCTATGCCTGCACCAGTCTACCAACCTTGTTAAATGAGCAGCTCTATAGTATTTAATTATATTTGGGACTGCCATCCCCCCAGAAACCTTTGGCATTCTTAGCAGATCTCTTTTAATTCTAGCTCGCTTCCCTGCCCATATAAACTTCATAAATAAGGCGTTTACCTGTCGAAGAAAATCTGCTGGGATGGAGATTGGTAAGGCCTGAAACAAATACAGCACCTTTGGTAGAATACACATTTTAACTATACTTCCCCTCCCAAACCACGAGTGCATCCCGAGTCCCCATTTGTCTAGGAGTACTCTTATTTCATTATATAATTGGGGGAAATTCAATCTATAGGTGCTTCTTATGTCCGATGCAATATGTGTCCCCAGGTATTCCAAGGCCTTTCCCCATTTAAACTTATAGTTCTTTTTTAGTATCTCGCCCATTTGGCTTGAGACCTCAATACTCATTGCTTCTGATTTGTTATTGTTTATTTTCAGATTAGATAGCCTGCCATACTTCTCAATTTCTTTTATTAGGTTAGGTAATGACACGTGGGGGTTAGTCACTGCGAAAAGCAGATCGTCTGCGTATGCTGCCACTTTGTGTGTCCGCTCTCCCATCTGTAACCCCTGAATATCCGGGTTTTGCCGAATTTTGTTTAATAGGGGCTCCAATGTGAGGGCGAACAACAGTGGCGATAGGGGGCACCCCTGTCTTGTTCCGTTTGAAATCTTAAAGGGTCGTGATGTTACGCCGTTTACTCTTACTGAGGCCCGTGGGTTCGTGTAGACACTCATAATCCATTTGACCATCCGATTTCCCAAACCCACCTGTCTCAGCACTTCTTCCAAAAACCGCCAATTCACCCTGTCAAACGCCTTTTCGGCATCGGTATTCAGGAATACACAGGGAATCTTTTTTTCTCCAGCCCATTGTACCAGGTTGAGAGTTTTAATCGTGTTGTCCCTGGCCTCACGTCCAGGGACAAACCCTACCTGGTCCAGGTCTACTAACTGTGTTATCCATGGTTGGAGTCTAGATGCAATAATTTTTGAGAAGAGTTTTAAGTCCGCATTCAACAATGAAATTGGCCTGTAGCTGCCGCATTCCGCCGGGTCCCTCCCGTCTTTAGGGATCACGGTAATGTGGGCTAGGAGTGCATCCGGAGGGAATGCCGCAGCACAGCCCAGCTCATTGAAAAATTTTGACATCTGCCCTGTTAGAATCTTAGGAAATTCTTTATAGTAGCTTATTGGGAACCCGTCAGGCCCTGGGGCTTTCCCCGATTTTACTTTTTTAAGGGTTTCCTCAACCTCTGTGGTGGTAATAGGGCTCTCTAGACACTCCCGGGCAGGGGATGGCAGTCTAAGCATTCCTGCCTCGGAGAGATATTCTTTTATCCCCCCCTTTGTGTTGTCTACTGGAGGTAGGTTATATAATGAGGAATAGAACTCCCTAAATCGTTTTTTTACTAACTGTCCTCCTTTTTCTTTAATTTGCGGTACATAAATTGCCCTGTTCTTTTCCTTCAATTTCCCTGCCAGTAATTTACTGCATTTATCCCCCAGCTCGTAATTCAACTTTTTACCTCTTTGTATAGTGGCTTTAGCTTTATATCGCATAATCTCCACTATCTGTCTTCTTAAATGACCTAATTCCCTTCCTACTGTAGGTAGTTGTGTTTTTTTATGTTGGAGTTCCAGTCTCTGGATCTCCAATAATATTTCCCTGATCTGTTTCTCACGTTTTTTTTTCAAGTGAGATCCATGCTTTATCAAGATTCCCCTGATGACTGTCTTGTGGGCCTCCCACACCATTCCTGGGTCACTCCCTGGCGTATCATTGACCTGAAAGTATGCCACAATCTCCTTTTCCACATCCTTTTTAACCTCTGGGTTATGTAGCAAACTTTCATTCAGCCGCCAAATTCTATCTTGCGTAAATACTGCACTAGAGAGGGAGATACACAGGCTAATCGGAGCATGATCTGACCACGTTATGTTTCCAATTGTTATATCCTTAACTGCTGTAATCAAGTAGTGGGGGATCAGAAAAAGATCAATTCGGGAATATCTTTGGTGCGGGTTTGAGAAAAAGGTGTAGTCTTTTTCATCTGGGTGTAATACCCTCCAGGCGTCTACTAACTGCGCTTCGTGTAGTTTCTTTATTATCCCCCTTCTAATTTTCCCTGGAGTTGATGATGTCCCCGAGGAGGTGTCTAATCTAGGATCAAGCGTGATGTTGAAATCCCCCCCCACTATTAATTTACCCTCTGCAAAATCTCTGAGCTCTGTTAGGGTTTTCCTAAAAAATACATCCTGATTGTCATTTGGTACATACATAGTGGCCAGAGTCACTTTGACCTCTCCTATGTTCCCTTTCAGGAAAAGGAACCTACCATTGGGGTCTGAATATTTATCTTGCAGCCTCCAGGCCACCCGGTTGGATATCAGAATCGAGACTCCCTTAGACTTTGCCTCTTGGTTCGTAGCATGGTATACACTTGGGAAAAATCTATTCTGTAAAAATGGTAGGTCCCCTGCCCTGAAGTGGGTCTCTTGCACATATGCAATATCTGTCCCCCAATTCCTTAGGTCTTTCAACATCATCCTGCGCTTTTCTGGGATATTTAATCCTTTCGCATTTAATGAAGTTACTCTTAATGCCTCCATCTCTAATTTCAGATCGGGATCTGGTAGATAATAAAGAACCGAGGGTGAGAGCTAGAGAGGGACCAGGGAGGAAGAGAGACGAAGAAAAAAAAAAAAAAAAAAAAAAAAAAAAAAAAAAGGGGGTGGACCCCCAAAAATAAACCCCCCCCCCCGACCCCCCGCCCTCCCTTAATCTACCCCCCCCCCTACTATGTCCCTAACGGGAGAAAAAAAAACACCCTGGACTGGACCCTTTCTCCAGTCACCACCGTGGGTGTATACCTACTATAGGGGAAGTAACAAGACCGGTCTGGTGGCGTCACCTCATCTCCTTCTACTCCCCCCCCCCCGACTCTAGTTCAAACTCTGCCTCTTCCAGAGAATACTTGTTGTCCTCTCTCGCTCCTATCCTCTCCACAATTCAGACCCACTTCTTCTATTTCTGTATTTTCCCCCTTCTTCCCTCCCTACCCTTCTCCTTCACGCCTCTTCTCAATTAGTTCTCTCTCCCTCGTTCCCCTTTCTTGATCCTCATAGTCCATAGCGGGACCGTTTAAATAGGGTAGGGAAGAAAAAAGCCATCCTGGGTTTGAATCTGGTCCAAATGACCTACTTTTATAGGAGCAAGAGAGGAGAACACCCCATATAACTAATATAGCACCACCCACTGCAGAATCCCCTTTCATAAGTACCAACCTATTCTAGAGGGGGCCACTTTCAGATCTACTTATACTCCTACCCCTAATTTCCTTGATCCCTAATCCGGGCCACTCACAGCACTCCTCTACATCCCTCCATAAGTGCCCATAGTTTGGGGAGCCAGAAGTAACGGACCTCGCTCCAAATCCCTCCTCTCCGGCCCCAACCCCCCCCCCACACCAAGCTCCCCCCCCGCAGCCCACCCCCCCCTCCCACTCCGCCGCCCCCCCCCCCCCCCACGTTCACCTCTAAGTGTCATCCACTCTAGTGCATTCCTGTGATTCCCACTCAAGAAAAATACATTCATAGATATCTACATACTTCCTTATTAACTACATATCAAGAGCATATGTGCTTATATCACAAACTAATAGTGAAACAAATAGTGAAAATGTAACAAAAATTAAATACAGTAAGTGAAAAATAAGTGAAAAATCATCCCTTAAGTGATTAAGTGGGAACGTAATCTTAAAGGAGCCCTTGGCTCGTGCTTCTTAATACTTCTTTGTGAGTCACTTCCAAAGAATTCGTAGTGAAAGTGAAAAAAAAAAAAAAAAAAAAAAATTTATGTCCATTTGTCCTCAGACTTCTATCATCTACCTTTTTTATATCTATTCTTTAGTGAGTGCCCTAATCCCCCTTCAAGTGGGAGGGCCGGGGGCGGGGGCGGGGAGGGGGGGACCCCCCACATAATGGGGGAGCCCCAAAAGGCGGGGGAGTCAGGGGGGGGAACCGGGGGAGACCCCGGGGGGGGGGGGAGAGGAAGCCAGGAGACCCGGGGGGGGGGGGGGGGGGCGAGTCCTGCTCCCTAAAAGACCCAAGTCTCTCCTCTGTCCTTATCTTCTTATTCCTGGTAGCTGCTGCAACCAATCTGGAACCTCGAATGGCTCTTCTCCCAGGAATCTAAATAGGTCCGGGAGGTCCATGGGCTGCTGTAATAGGAAGGAATCTGCTCCCTTTCTGACAGTCACAGAAATTGGGTACCCCCATCGGTAAGTCCCCCCCGAGGCCCTTATCTTCTCCAATAAAGGGCGTAACATGGCTCTCCGCTGTAGTGTGGCCCTGGATAAGTCTGGTAGGATCTTTATTTGTGCCCCATCTAGCTCAATGTCCCCCCTCTCCCAGGCTGCACGGCTGATCATCTCTTTATGCGCATAGCGATGGAAGCAACCTATTATATCCCTCGGCCTGTTTGTATTTGATGGTCGGGAGCCCGAAGCTCTATGTAATCTCTCAAATTCAAACCCCTGAGGGGGCGTGGAAGGGGTTAACTGGCAACACAGCCTAGTAATAGTTGGCAATAGGGCGTCCTTTTCAACTGTTTCGGGGACCCCTCTAAATCTTAAGTTCTTACGCCTGCTGCGATCCTCCATCTCTTCTAGTCGCAATTGCATGCGATTCACCTGGAATGCTTTTGCCATACATGTCTGTTCTATCTTGGCGACACGAGCGCCTAGATTAGTTAACAACAGTTCATCTTTGTCCAACTTATCTGAAATCTGCGCGACTTCCTCCCGGACGCTCTCGATATCTTTGCGATGAGACTCCTCCATGCGTTTTACCAGCATCTCCATGTCGGTCCGTGTAGGTAGGGCTTGTAGCATGGCTTTCAGTATACTTAGTTCCGTTTCTTGTTCCCCCAGAGCCTGGTCTATGTATGAATTCTCACCTCCTCTTATCTGTCCTCCCTGCTCTCCACCACACAGAGAGGGCTGCATCTTGGGAGCCGAGCACGGTTCCACCAATATCGCTGCCGTGGAGGGAGAGGGCGAGAGGGAGGGAGAGGGCGCTCGCTCCAATGGACCCCCGCGCGTCTCCACGTCACAAGACCCTCTCTCGCGACACCTGACCGCCGCAGACCGCGTCAGAAGGAAATATCGTTGGATCTCCGGCTGGGATGCGTGCAGCGGGCGATTCGGCTGGAGCAGCTGGGGAGGCTGTAACAGTTCACTATGAACTCCCCCTCCAGGTATAATGCTCACTCCCTTCTTCCTCCGCATCCCCTGGTGGAGTTTATCTGGGTTCTGGGTTCTTCCTAACGGATCTCTGCAGCGCTGTGGTCACCCCGATTCTCTGGGGCTTCTCTGGGGATTGCAGCCGCTATCCCTAAATCATCGTGAGTCGGGTGGAGGAGCGAAGCTGTGGAGCGTGTCTGACTCTACTCCACCATCTCCGGTTTCCGGTCACGCCCCCCATCCTAAACATTGTTATGTCAATCTTTGTATGTATAAATTATAATAAATTTTGTATATTTTCTTAATATTTGTTTATTTATTTATTTGGACACCGTTTAAAGTCCCGGGGTTTGCCACCCCACTCTTCCCCACTTTTCCATTCATTATACATTATGGGATGTGGTGTCCTTGATTGATATCTCCCTGCCTACATTCTACTTTTCTACTGAGGAAGACTACTGGGTGCTCCTCACCATTAACAACCTGTGACAACACCGGTCCTAATCCTACATCGGAGGCATCAGTTTGGACAACAAACTCTTTTGAAAAATTGGGCGCTATCAAGACAGGGTGTTGGCATAGTGCTGACTTGAGCTCCAAAAAAGCCTTTTCAGCATCCGCATTCCACTCCACCATGACTGATTTCCGACCCTTGGTCAGATCGGTCAATGGAGCCGCCAATGTGGCAAAGTTGGGTACGAACCTCCTGTAGTATCCCACCATGCCCAGGAATGCACGTACCTGCTTTTTTGTGAGGGGGCGGGGCCAACTATCTATAGCCTCTACCTTGCTGACCTGAGGTTTCACCACCCCTCTACCCACGATATAGCTCAGGTATTTTACCTCCTCCATTCCCAAATGACATTTTTCAGGGTTTATTGTGAACCCTTCCTTCCAAAGAGAGTCCAGTACTGCCTGGACTTTGGGCAAGTGCGAGTCCCAGTCTCTGCTAAAAACGACTATGTCATCCAAGTACACTGAGGCATACTCCCGATGAGGTCGTAAAATCCATTGCTCGCTGGAATGTGGCTGGAGCAGTTTGCAGTCCAAAAGGCATTCGTTTGTACTGAAAACTCCCCTCTGGAGTAGAAAAAGCAGTTTTCTCTCTAGCAGCCTTAGTCAACGGGATTTGCCAATACCCCTTGGTAAGGTCTAATGTTGTGATGTACCTGGCTGGACCTAGTCGCTCAATAAGTTCATCTACCCGGGGCATGGGGTAGGCATCAAACCGTGAAACCTCATTAAGTTTCCGAAAATCATTGCAGAATCGCAGAGTCCCGTTGGGCTTTAGTACCAACGCGATCGGGCTCGACCACTTACTCTGCGATTCCTCGATGATATCCAGGTCTAACATTTTCTTCACTTCCTCTGAAACGGCCTTTCTTTGCGCCTCTGGGATGCGGTAGGGCCGGACAAAACTTTGACTCCAGGTTCTGTGATAATATCATGCTCTATCACACTAGTAAGCCCTGGCAAGTCTGAAAACTTTTCTTTATTTCTCTGCAAGAACTCCTTTGCCTGCTGACTTTGTATTTTAGACAGGGTATTTGCTACTTGGACACTCTCTACCCCAACCTGAGGCTCAAGCCTTGCACTAGCCAGGGAGGTCACTGATTCCCTGTCGGTCCAGGGTTTTAACAAGTTAACATGATATATCTGATACGGTTTCCTCTTGCCTGACTGGTGCACTCTATAATTTACCTCTCCTACTTTTTCCACAACTTCAAAGGGACCTTGCCATCTGGCCAAAAATGTACTTTCCACAGTGGGAATGAGCACCGCTACTCGATCTCCCACTTGGAAGTGCCTTATTTTTGCAGCCCTGTTATAGACTTTCCTGCATTTGTGAGACATATTCCAGGACACTTATGCTGAACAGGTTCACTTTCCCATTCCTCTTTAATAAAGTCAAGTAGTCCGCGAGGTCTCTGCCCATATACCAACTCAAAAGGCGAAAACCCCGTGGAGGCCTGGGGCACTTCCCGGATAGCAAACAGGAGAGCTGGTAACAGGCAGTCCCAATCTTTCCCATCCCTTTGCACCACATTCTTGAGCATAGACTTAAGGGTCTTATTAAAGCGTTCCACCAACCCGTCCGTTTGGGGATGGTAGACCGATGTGCGCAGCTGTTTAATCCGGAACAGCTTACACACCTCGGCCATCACCCTCGACATAAACGGGGTACCCTGGTCCGTGAGTATTTCCTTGGGGAAACCCGTTCGTGTAAACAACTGGAATAATTCCCGAGCAATGGCCTTTGAGGAGGTATTCCTGCAGGGGTAGCGCCTCAGGATATCGGGTGGCATAGTCAAGAATCACCAATATGTAGGAGTGACCTCGAGCTGACTTTACCAAGGGACCCACTATATCCATGGCTATCCTCTCGAATGGGACCTCAATTATGGGCAGAGGGACCAAAGGGCTCCGAAAGTGAGTCACAGGAGCGGTCAACTGACAGGTCGGACAAGAGGTACAGTATCTGCTTTCAGACCTGGCCAGTAAAACCGGTCGGTGATCCGCGCCTCCGTCTTCTCAACTCCCAGGTGTCCCCCTAACACATCATCATGGGCCAGTTCCAGAACCTTTCGTCTATATTGTTGGGGTACCAACAATTGTTCCACCACATTCTCTCTCTCCTTGGTAACCCAATACAGCAATTCATTATATATTGCAAAGTGTGGCCACCTTTCATTCGCACCTGGTTCTTGGGGAACCCCATTTACTACTACAACTTGTTCCTGTGCACGGGCCAAAGTGGGGTCCTGCATCTGAGCAGTACCAAACGCCCCCTGGGGAACCCCCAAATCTGGCAGGGCAGGGGTAGAGGCTACTTCCTCATCCTCTTCCCCCGGCATTACCTGAAGTGGGGAAGGCTCCTCCCCCTGAGGGTTTTGGTAGGTCTGTGTACCACATGTCTTGACATTCTCAACAGTATCAACACTACTTTCATCACCATTAACCACATCATGAGCATTTTCCTCATCTGGATCCACATTAAACACATTTGGCAGTTCAGGGTTATTCCTCTCAGCAGCAGGAACAGGGGGGCTAGTTTCTCCCCAGTCTCTGAACTGTTCTCCTTGTTCCCACAGTTTGGTAAACAATGGACAGTCTCGTCCTATTATAACATCATGTACCAAGTTCTTTACCACCCCCACCTCTTGAGTACAAGTGCCACATGCTGAGGAGATAGACACTGTGATGATGGGGTACTCTCTAGTGTCCCCGTGTATGCACACCACCCGTAAAGTTTTGCTTATCGTACCGACCTTCCCAATTATTCTAGGATGAATAAGGGTTACCATGCTTCCAGAGTCCAACAAAGCCCAGGCAGAGAGGTGGTTCACTTGGACGTCATACTCAAACTTATCCTCATCCATGTCGAGCTGTGTGGCGCATACTTTATGGGCACAGAAAGACCCCCTCCGAAGAACCCCACATTCCATGGGCTCCTCTTGCAGTGGGCAGTGTGTCTGGGTATGACCCCAGGAATGACATCGCCAACATTGTACATCCACTTCTCTCCGAACAGGAACAGAACGCTGAGGAGGTACCGGGAGTGACTCTTGGCCTTCCAGGGTGTTTGTTCCCAGGCCCCTTGGAACATCCTTTCGAAGGACAGCAGTTGGTCGAACAGGCCGTGGAAACTGGGTCCTATGCGCTTGGCAGGTCCGAGCAGGTCCTCCACCACTGTAAATTGTTCCACCATCTCAACAAGGAGGTTTGCGGTTTTGGGGTCTCCATGGCTGACCCACCGTTGAAGGTCATCTGGCAGGGACCTCAGGTATCGGTCCAGCACGACCCGCTCCACGATTTGTGGGCCAGACAACACCTCAGGCTGCAGCCATTTTTTCACTAGTTGCACCAGGTCGTGCATTTGAGACCGGGGTGGCCGATCTGGACGATATTTCCATTGGTGTACTCGTTGGGCCCGAACAGCCGTAGTCACCCCCAGACGAGCCAGAATTTCTGCTTTTAGCTTTTGATAGTCTTTAGCATCCTCTGGTGGCACGTCAAAGTAGGCTTTTTGAGGATCTCCTGTGAGAAAAGGAGCAATGAGGCCGGCCCACTGGTCCTGAAGCCACCCTTCTCTCTCTGCAGTCCTCTCAAAGGTAGCAAGAAATGCTTCTACATCATCGCTCGGGGACAATTTCTGCAGAAAATGGCTTGCCCTCACAGTCACCTGGTTGCCGGGGCAACAGCCGCTTGTCCCTGAACCTTTGACAGCTGCTGCACTGCTTCCTTTAAAGCAGTCACCTGAGTTTGCATAACCTCTTGCTGGGTTGCTTGCTGGGCTACCAACTGAGCCACCAACAGGCGGGTATTTTCTTGCTGCAGCGTCAGCGCCTCCTCATGGTGGGTCTGCGCTTGTATGTTAGCCAGGATCAGCTGTTTAATTAGCTCCTCCATAGCTTCGGCTTTCAATGTTTGTGCCGCTTTAACCCAGGACATAAATCCAATGCACTGTCTCTTTAAATGTTAGTTCAATATAAAGTCCAAAAAAAAATGTCCACCAGTGTAACGCTTGGGGGATCAGCTTGACCGCAGGACACAGGCTTTTAAATCAAAACTGAGGTTTATTGAACATAAATGGCTTTACAGCAGCAAAACAAAAATAAGTCATTAGTCTCACCGACTTGTAGATCTCAGTACTGGGGTTGCAATTTAACAGTCCTTGCAATTTAAAGTACTCCAAAACAGGCTTTCAGGCAGCCACTGCCAAGTCCTTTCAAAGTTTGTTTGTTCCCAGCTTCTCAAAGCTCTTTGCAGCACTTACTTGTTCAGCTTTACCATACACAGGCTCTGCTACACACTTCCACTCTCACCTGCAACTTCCTGTCCTCACTTAAACCATTTCCTGGACAGGTGCATTAACCCTTTTCGTCCTCTTAAAAGGACCATTGCCCAAATAGAGGGGAAACATAACGTCCCTCCAGGACGCAGCCACGGCGACCTGTACACCATCTTTTATCATGATTTTCTTTGGCCCATTCTATTATACGGGAGATTACCGAGGCATTATAATACTCTCTGATATCCGGGACAGCTAGTCCTCCCTGTTTTTTTTCCTGTTTTAATACCTGGAAAGAAATCCTGTGTTTTTTTTGTTCCATATGTAATTCAATAGCAAGGAGTTGAGTGTTTTAAAGTAGGATTGTGGTAGGGCTTCTGGGACCATCTGAAACCTATACAAGATTTTCGGCATTAATATCATTTTTACTATATTTATCCTTCCAAACCAGGAGATCGGCCGGTTCTTAATTTTTTTGATTTCACCATTTATTTAATCTAATAGAGGGATGTAATTTAATCTATATATCTTCTTTGGAGAGTTTGCTAATTTTTTTCCCAGGTACGTTATCTCTTTCTGCCAGGTAAAGTTGTACTCTTTTTTGAGGGATCATTCTTCATTTTCATTAATGTTTACGTTCAGAATTTCTGTCTTGGACACATTCATCTTAAAGTTGGAGATCTCTCCATATTGTTTAATATTGGCTATTAAATAAGGCAACGTGGATCTTGGGTTTCTCACAAAGAATAGAATATCATCCGCGAACGCGGATAATTTATGTTCTTCTTCTCCTGCTCTTACCCCCGTTGATGTTGGGGTCATTGTGTATCATTGCGAGCAGGGGCTCTAGCGATAACACAAAAAGGAGGAGGGACAGAGGACATCCCTGCCTGGTCCCATTTCTCATCTCGAAAGATGTCGATAGGGATCCATTAATTTTGACCCTTGCTCGAGGGTGATGGTACAATGTTTTAATGCTCTCCCTCATCCTTGGGCCTATCCCTACATTTTCCAATATTTGCATCATGAGCCCCCAGTCTACCCTGTCAAACACTTTTTCGGCGTCTACTGACAGGAGTAGACTGGGTGCTCCATTTTCTTTAATTTGTCCAAGGATTAGGAGTGCTCTATCCCCATTGTCCTTCCCCTCCCTCCCTGGTATGAATCCTACCTGGTCGGGGTGGACCAGGCCCGTCATTGTCTCCTTCATACGCTCTGCCAGGATCTTAGCATATATCTTTATATCCACGTTCAGTAGTGAGATTGGTCTAAATCCCGAGCACAGCGTATTGTCTTTCCCCTCCTTTCCTATAACGTAATGTTTGCTGCCGAGTCCTCTCTGCTTAATTCATAGTCGGACCCTAATCCGTTGAAGTAATGACATAGTCTTGGTATCAGAATAGTTCCAAACCTTTGCAGATACCTGATCGTGAAGCCATCGGGTCCGGGGCTTTTCCCTTTGGCAGAATTTTTTAAAGTTCTCCTTATTTCCTCCTTGGTAATAGGCCTGTCTAAGTTTTCAGTTACGTCGTTGTCTATTCTAGGGATTAGCTTTTCTTAATACTTCCCCTATTTTTGCCTCTTTCTCTCCAGGGTTCCAGTTCTTTGGTTTCACATTGTATAGGCCCTCATAATAACTTCTGAACTCTTCTGCTATGTCCTTTGTGTTGTATACCAGGTCCCTGTTCTTTTTTCAAATTTTTCTATATAGTTCCTACCTTTCTTTTTCTATACCACTCTGGCAAGGGTTTTACTAGGTTTATCCCCCCATATGTATCTCTCTCTTTCAATGCTATTTAGTTCTTTCTTATTTCTTGTTCTGTGAGTGCTCTATACTCCTCTCTTTTAAGTATTAGTTTGTGCCATATTTCTATTTTTTTACCTCTTTTTTTATGTTCTTGTTCCAGTTTTAAGATTTCTTTCGCTGTTTCCTTTAACTTCCTTGTTTTTTCTTTCGTTTTCCTGGCTCCCTCCCTAATAAATATTCCTCTTATGTAAGCTTTGTGGGCTTCCCAGAGTGTGGCCTTGGAGATCCCCTCCGTATCATTCTCGAGAAAATACCTTTCTAGTTCCTCCTGTACTCTTTTTACTATTTCTTCTTCCCCCAGTAGGCTCTCGTCTATTCTCCACTCTGGTGGATTTGTTTTCTGGTCGGATAGATTCAGTTTCATGGTTATAGGTGCATGGTCGGATATCGTCGTAGCTTCTATGCCTGTTTCGACTACCCTCTCTAGGAGTCTGTGATCTATGAGGATATAGTCTATCCTCGAGTACGTCCCGTGCACAGGGGAGTAAAATGTATAGTTCCGAGTTTTGGGGTGTTGAATTCACCATATGTCTACTAACTGGTCATGGTACATTCTTTGTTTTAGTGTTTTCAACTGGCTTTCCTTTGTCCCCTGTAGACGGGACGTACTATCAAGTCCAGATTCCATACATAAATTGAAGTCCCCCATTAGTATCACGTGTCCCGCCTCAATTTTTTTTAGTTTTACTAGAATTTTTTTTACGTATCTTGCAGAGTCAACATTGGGCGCATAGATATTGGCTAGCGTATATTCTATTCCTCCCAGTTTTCCTTTCAGAAATATAAACCTTCCTTCGGGGTCTGTCAGTCTATCATCCAACTCAAAACGCGTCCCTCTTGCTATCCCAATTGCGACTCCTCTAGCCCGCTTTGTTATTGTATCCCCGTAGTACCAGATAGGGTGACTGCGGGAATACAATCTTATGTTGGATTCCAATGTCAAATGGGTCTCCTGCAGAAAGGCTACGTCCGCCATGTGGTAATGTAGTTCCCTGAGGATTTTATGTCTCTTAGCAGGAGAGTTTAAACCCTTAACATTGTATGACCAGAATTTAATCTCTGTCATCTAGATATATTGTTGTTCTTTTGCTTACTTTGTTGTTTCCTTTCTGCCAACCTTGGGGACGCACCTAGGGGATGGTAAACTGGACAATGTGGAATCAACGAGATGGCCCCCCTCCCACCCTCCCAACCCCCCTTCCCTTCCCAGCCCCCCTATCTCCCTCCACCTCTCCCCTTTTGGCCTATTAGAGGCCTAGGAGCCTTCCTTGGTTGCCTCCTCTCCCTCACCATCGGCTCCCCTTCCAGAGGTTGGGCCTAGGAATTTCTCCATGGCTGCCTATCTCCCCGTTCACCCCGCAAACCTCCCCTCCCCCCACCCCCCCCATCAATCCTCTGGCTCTTTTAACTGCTTTTAGGCTATCCAATCTGGAAGATCAGGTAATGTGATGTCCATTTTTTGACAGAACCTTTCTAGCTCTTCCGGGTGTCTTAAGCGGGCAGTTGCCCCCCCCTAAAACTGATAAGGCAAGCTGGGAAGCCCCACTGGTACTTGATGTTCTCTGTGCGCAATCGGGCCAAGAGGGGTTTCAGTTGTCTTCTCCTCTCTAATGTTTCTCTTGAAAAGTCAGAGAAGATTTGAATCTCCTTTTCTTTATATCTAATGGGGGGTTCTCCCCTCAGCCTGCTCCAAATTGCTGCCTTATCTTCATAATTCCGGAAGCGAACTATAATGTCTCTTGGACCCTTTTTCTCTACCTGTTTGGGGTTACCCACGCGATGGACCTGCTCGATCTTAAAAGGCTTTGCTCCTGCCGACTTTTCCAATAGGGGTTTAAGAATTGTATTCATGATCTCTCTTAGATCCTCTCCCTGTTCTTCCTCTATCGCACGTATTCTAAGGTTCTGTCGCCTGTTGCGGTCTTCCTGGTCTTCTAACCGGTATGCTAGGAGTCTTTGGTTGTCTGTCATCATTTGTACTTGTGTTTTTAATTTGTTCAGTTTTTGATCTTGTTCTACTATTCTTTTTTCTGTCTCCTCTACTCTTTCTAATAGTCCTCCCAGGTCTATTCTTATCCTATTAATTTCCGTTTTTATTACATTTTCCATCCTCAGGAGCATCTCATTCATCTCTGCTTTAGATGGTGGTTGTGTGTCCTGTCCTGGGTCATCTAGTCTACTTGGCTCATATTCATTTTCCATAGTTATCTCGCCTTTAGATCGGTTCGCTGCGGCCTCTCCCATTTTCTTTTTATCTGTTTTCTTTACTAAACCAGGACTTTTAGAATTTACCTCTTGTGTCATGTACTGCTGTATCAGGCTTGTTCCAGCACCACTTTTTGATGTTTTTGAGACGGTGCCTCTTTATTCATTTTGGTTTTGTTTGTTAGTCTAATCCTCTTCTCCAGTTTAGCTAGGGAAGATACCCAGTCACTTTTCAATCTCTACAGATTCTCCTCTAGCTCCCGTGCCTTGGGAGTTACTTGCGGGCTAGGGGATGCAGCCCACTAATATAGCCACTTATATCCTGTTTATGTGAGTCTTGCAGGGATGGAATTATACTCCTTCCTGTTTCTTACCTCCTATTTGTAGGTGGCTTTCTAAACTTGTTAACGTAGATTTAATTGGAAATTACCTGCCCTTTGCATCTCCCCAGGGGGTGTCTATTTGTGAGAAATAAACGTTCCCCTTTATTGTTTGTTATTTATTGTATATAACTTCACTGGTCCCGAGATCTCCTATATGCTTTTTTTTTTTTATATATATATATATATTTTTTTTTTATATTGGTTTGGAGTGGCTCCTATATCACCCGGTTGTGTAGATGCTGGTATCTTGCTATTTTTTCCACGTTACTTTGTATTCCTGTATACCCTCCTATATATGGGACCAGATCATGCTAACGGATCCCACAATGGGAGACGCAGATGGTCTCTACCTGTCCTTATGCAACACATAAGCTGGCCCTCGACTATGGTTGATTAGGAATTCTCCCTTTTTCCATAGCCCCAATTTGCATTTGAGCTTTCTATTCCTCAGCCTAAATGACAATAACCAGTCCCGGCATAGCACATTTTTTCTCCCTTTAGGATAATCTTACTGTTCCGGATCCGGACATATTCACTTTAAGTGTCCACAACACTTCCTACTTCAGTAGCGCTCACTGAACACTCAATAGCACCCACCTCCTTCAAAAACATATATTCGCATAAGCTGAGTCTCTATATTAAACAACACAACCTCCGCTTCTTATCTCAGTAATAGGGGCTTAACTTACATATTTGTGCATTACACCAGCCTATGTTTTTAAGTACTGTTAATTTGCCCTCTGTGATAACAGCTTCAATATTGCCTTAGTTAGGGGTGGATGATTGTTGGAAACCAGGGGGGGGAGGACCCGTCGGGTCTCGTCAATTCTCGGCTCCACTGAGCGCCTCACCAATCCTTTTGCTCTCCTTAGCTCAGCTACGGTGTTGCGTGTCTCTCGAGCTCCTCCGGGGGCTGCATGCAGTCCCTGTCTGGTCCCGCCGCTTCTTCTCCCAGCAGATTCCTGAGCGTGCTTGGTATCGAGAGCTGGTTTGCCGGTGATTCCCTCAGTTAAGGTATCCACTCCCTCCGGTCCGGGTCTAGGAGGTCTCGGGTTGGTGGAGGTGGTCTCCCGTGCGGTTCATAGTCTGCACTCAGCCCCGGTCTCTCACGCTGTACTTCGCCGGGTCAGGCTTCCCCGGATCACCTGTGAATCCTTCGGAGCCTCGCTGATGCAGACGCCGCCTGCAGCCATGGAGCGTTCCGGCCCCTCCCTCACTCACGTCACGTCCTCATACGTGAGCCTGTGTGCAACGTACTAGGGGCAGGAGAATCCTAACATCTCTGTCCCTTCAGAGTACAGCAAAACGAACTGTCCTGCCGTGGACAGCCGAATGCCCGTATCTGCCACAGGCATCCTGAACCCTGCAGGCTCAGAGGGCAACCCCGATATAGTCGTGGGGCGCCTTAGGGCAAGTGGGGTCTTCAAGCCATCCGTCCGTCTCAAAGAAAATGGTGGTTCTGCCTTCTGGCGTGCAGAGGGGCGCTCCGTCACAACGGCAAAACGTTGTTTTATATCTTCAAAAAAACGACCAAAAAAAATTCGAACATGCTTGAATTTTTTGTGTTGTTTTTCAAAATGTAATTTTTCGTGTCATAAAAAGTGATCGTGTGTGGGCAAAACTACGTTGAAAATGAAATTTTTAAACCCGCGCATGCTCAGAAGCAAGTTATGAGACGGAGCTTCAATGGAACAGAGTGCCGTCGAACGTGGTGTACGTCACCACGCTTTGCTAGAGCATTTTGGAAAAACGATGGTGTGTATGCAACGTCGTTTTGGAAAATGAAGTTTGAAAAACGTTGTTTTGTTTCGTCACATAAAACGTAGTTTTTTTTTCATCACAAAAAGTGATCGTGTGTACGCGGCATAATGCCCCATACACACGATCACTTTATGTGATGAAAAAAAACGACGTTTTCTGTGAAGTAATAAACAACGTTTTTGAAACTTCAATTTTCGAAGACGATGTTGCCTACACATTATCATTTTTTTCACAATGCTCAAGCAAAGCGAGGTTACGTTCACCACTCTTTTCCATTGAAGCTCTCTTCATAACTAGCTTCTGGGCATGCGCGGGTTGAAAAACGTTGTTTTAAACGACATGTTTTGCTACACACGGTGACTTTTTGTGAAACAAAAAACGACGTTTTGAAAAACGACACAAAAAATTTAAGCATGCTTCAATTTTCCATTGTCGTTTTTTACAAGACATAAAACGACGTTTTCCCCCACACACGGTCAATGAAATTTACATTTTTAAAAACGTCATTTTTTTTCATCACATAAAGTGATCGTGTGTACGCGGCATAACTGTCACACTGACACTAAATGCAGTGATCAGTAAATATATGATCACTGCATTCAGTGACAGTGTGACAGGGGTGTGGGGGGGGGGGTGATCGCAAGGGGTTAATGTGTGTGGTGTCAGTGTAGTGCTGGTGCGACTTACTGTGATGTCTTCTCTCCTCTCGGCGGTTTGAAAATACCGCCGAGAGGAGAGCTGCATCACTTCCTCTGCCAGTGTTTACATATTACAGGCAGAGGAAGTGACACGGCAGGACACGACGGGATTGGCTGGAAGCGATCACGAGGGGGCGGACAGAAACGAACAGCCACCCCCTCAAGATGGATCGCTCCCGCAGGTAAGCCGCCCGCCGCACGCAGCGGAGGGGGTCCCGATCGGATCCCTGACCCGCTAGAAGGCAGGCCTGTACGTGCCAAAAGAAAACTGTATTTGTGTGAAAAAATTATAAAAATGTCATATGGGTACAGTGTTGCATGACCGTGCAATGGCCATACAGAATGTGACAGCGCTGAAAGCTTAAAATTGGCCTGGGAAGGAAGGGGGTGAACATGCCTGGTACTGAAGTCAAGTGGTTAATATGTAATGTGACTCTCTTGCACAGCTGTACCATGTAACCATCTAACAACAGTATCCAGTTTATCTGAGCTGCTTTCCAAGCAGCAGAGCCACTATAAGGCTGGGTTCACACTACGATTTTCCCGTCCGTCAGCCGCATATGATTTCAGTTTTGAAAACGTACAGGCCCGTACGGGAAAACGCATACATAGACAATGCATTGCAAATCGTATGCACTCAGATGCATCCGGGTGCGTACGATTTGCTGGCAAAACGTTTTTTAACAGTACGCAAAACCGTGTTCGACCACGGTTTTGAGTCCGTTTTTGAAACCGTATGGCAAACGCATACGTTTTTTTTTAACATGAAAGTCAATGGAAAACGCACATATGTGCGGTTCCATACGTATAAACCGTATGCGTTTTTCGTCTGCGCATGCGCATTTTCACAGGAAAAAGGACCACCCACCACTTCCTGCCAAATTTCAATAAAACAAGAAAATCTTTATTTATTAAATGACACTAATTCCAAAAACGTATGCGTTTTTTTTAATCAAAACCGGATGGAACCGTACGCACTTTTTGAAACCGTATACGTTTTATAAACGCATACGTTTAACTTTTGGGCATACGTTTACGTACGGTTCAATCCGTTTCAGCCGCATACGTTTTTTTATATAAATCGCATGCGGCTGACGGACGGGAAAATCGTAGTGTGAACCCAGCCTTAGATCAATACACTTGATGTCATGATGAATATCTTTCGAAAGTACTTCACAAATGAATGTTAAAAGTAAACCTTTTTTTGAAGTGAATGGACTTTTTTTTGGATGAAAACCACTTTTGCTGTTAACATTTTTCTCAAATAAATTTCTACACCTTCTTCTTTTGAATTTTCTCACCATTCCAGTTAAAAAGGAATGTCAATTCGACCCAATAACTAGGGTTGTCCCGATGCCTCTTTTTTAGGACCGAGTACTGTACAAGTACGGATACTTTTTTTCAAGTAGTCGCCGATACCAAATACCGATACTTTTTTTAAATGTGTCCCCAAATGCAGCCATGTCCCCCACATATTGTAGTCATGTATGTCCCCCACATATTGCAGCCATGTCATGTCCCCCACATATGCAGTCATGTATGTCCCCCCACATATGCAGTCATGTATGTCCCCCACATATGCAGTCATGCATGTCCCCCACATATGCAGCCATGTATGTCCCCCACATATGCAGCCATGTATGTCCCCCACATATGCAGTCATGTATGTCCCCCATATGCAATCATGTATGTCCCCCACATATTGCAGCCATGTATGTCCCCCATATTGCAGCCATGTATGTCCCTCACATATGCAGTCATGTATGTCCCCCCACATATGCAGTCATGTATGTCCCCCACATATGCAGTCATGCATGTCCCCCACATATGCAGTCATGTATGTCCCCCACATATGCAGCCATGTATGTCCCCCACATATGCAGTCATGTATGTCCCCCATATTGCAGCGATGCATCCCTCATACCTTTTAGATATGCTGATGCCGCCTCTGCCGCATACCACCTTATCCCCTGCACAATCGCGTAGCGCATTACAAGCTTTCATTCTAAAAACTTGTAAATGGCCGCGCTCCGTGTATTAAAACTCCCCTTCGTGCATAGACACTCCCCCTTTCTCGGGGATCCCTCCAATCCGGAGAAGGGGAGTGTCAATACACGGCCATTTACAAGTATTCAGAATGAATGCTTGTAATGTGTGCTATGCGATTGTGCAGGGGGATACGGCGGTATGTGGCAGCGGCGGCGTCAGCATATCTAAAAAGGTATGAGGGACGCATCGCTGCAATATGGGGGGGAAGTATTTTATTTCAGTATCGGGGGTATTTGCGGGAGTACAAGTACTTCCGCAAATACTCGGCATCGGTCCCGATACCGATACTAGTATCGGTATCGGGACAACCCTACCAATAACAATTAGAAAATCAAATGAACTTTCTAAAAATGAAAAATGTTAAATAATATTCCACTAGTGAACTCCAAATGTTTTTGCTCTTTAGGGTCCTTTCACACGTGCGGACCGTTCGTCCATTTTTTAGACGTCCGTTTACAGACCGCAATGCTTTCCTATGGGTTATCGTACGTTAGCGGATGAGCATCCGCTAACGTCCGTTAACATCCGTCTCCATTAAGCTCCGTTTTTTTGAACGGAAGAAAACCCTATTTTTCTTCCGTCAAAAAAAACGGACGAAAAACGGATGTTAGCGGACGATCCGTTTAACATCCGATCCACTAACATCCGTTTTTCATCAAAATATGTAATAAAAATAAAGTTCTAACAAAAAAAAACTGATGAAAAAACGGATGAAAAAACGGATGAAAAACGGATGAAAACGGATGAAAACGGATGAAAAACGGATGACAACTGATGAAAAACGGACGAAAAACGGATGAAAAACTGATGAAAAAAACGGATCAACTGATGAAAAAAAACGGACCTAAAAAACGGTCCGCATGTGTGAAAGGACCCTTAGTGTGTTGCTGTTAGCAATCAAGGGCTACTTGGGTGTGGTCTAAGGCTGGACTCAGGTAACTCATAAATGAATTTTATTTGTATTTTTTGTATGAAAATAACAAAATTTTAAGAGAATTACATGTGTACTGAATGTATTTATGAATGTATACAATGCATGCAGAGGCATGCGCACAGGGTGTGCCGGGTGTGCCTGGGCACACCCTAATGCCCAGGCACATCTATCACACCCCAGAACTTTTTTGCCAGCAGAATCTCTATTTTGGCACCTCTGGTTAATAACCATGGCTGAGCTGCTACGCTGCGATCATTTCATTGGCTGTGTAACCTTTGTGAATGCAGCCACTGATCGCGGAGTGAGCAGGCAGGTGGCCGCATTTTCCGATGCTACTTCTATAGTTCTGGCTACAGCATCCCTGTTGGCTGAATATCACTCCGCTGCATGCTGTCAGGGATGTTGTAGCTGAAACTATAGAAGTAGCATCAGCGCTGGATTACCACCTGATTTTGTCATCTGATCGTTCTAAACCAGCCCTGCCCACTCCCACCATGGGGCTTCCGCAGCCCACCACTGTCCTTTGTCTGCAGCCGAGAAAACCATTCCAGGATCGTTCCTCTCTGCTCTGCCTCCGAGTGCCCCGCCTCCCAGCTTCCGCCCTGCAGTGAGTGTTGACTGTTGAGTCTGCCAACAATGAAGGAGACCTGCCAGGACATGGGACTTAGGAGATGTCACTGGTAAGAGAGTGGGGGCACAGACTCTGGCAGTGTGCGGACGGCACTACAGCAGGCAGGGAGGGAGAGAGGATGTCCTCTCCTGGAGTGCAAGTCACACTGTATGTGTGTGGAGGACCAGGAAAACTGCTGAGAAATGGGAGTCCAGCCTACTATGCTGGGATTTGTAGTTCCATTGGGGGGAGGGCAATATACACACATACTGGGGAAGGGGGCTGGTCATATAGAGTAAAATAATCTGTGTTGTGAGGGGCTGCTATGGCTGACCTGACCCCCGTGGCAGTGCGTCCTTAAAGGGCGCACGGGCGCCGCCCCCTCTCTCCTGCCACCTGTCTATCACCATATATAGATTCATGCATTGAATGAATCTATCTATGGTCGCCGCTGCTGCCCCCATTCAGATGCCCGTCCTCTTTTTGGGCGCCGGGCACCTGAATTACAGCGGCAGGGTATTTTTTGGAAGCACCGGATTAGAGCCAAAGGCTTTAATAGGTGTCCAAAAGGGTAAACAGCGGGCGCCATGCTGGGCGCTCGCTGTTCACTCAGCGTTGTGTTAGGAAAGCAAATTAATTTTCGCTTTCCTAACACTGAACCGCCTCTCAGTCAATCAGATGCTTGAGTCTGTTACCTGTCACCTGATTGGCTGAAACGACAGGCGCTGTGATTGGATGCCTATCAGGCATTCAATCATAGCAGAGGACAGGAGAAGACATCGAGGAGCGTGGAGGACATCTCTGCCCCACCGAGACAAGTTAAGTGCTGGGTGTGGGATGCACACTGGCAGCATTTGATGGGCACACTGGCAGTAATTGATGGGCACAGTAGTGGCAATTAATGGGCACAGTGGCTGCGTTTGATGGGCACAGCGGCGGCAATTGATGGGCACAATGGCTGCGTTTTATGGCACCGTGACGGCAATTGATGGGCACAGTGGCTGTTTAATGGGCACAGTGGCTGCGTTTGATGGCAGCGTGACGGCAATTGATGGGCACAGTAGCTGCGTTTGATGGGCACAGTGGCTGCGTTTGAAGGCAGCGTGATGGCAATTGATAGGCACAGTAGCTGTATTTGATGGGCACAGTGGCTGCATTTGATGGCACCGTGACGGCAATTGATGGCGCAGTAGCTGTATTTGATGGCACAGTGGCTGCATTTGATGGCACCGTGACGGCAATTGATGGGCACAGTAGCTGCGTTTAATGGGCACAGTGGCTTCAATTTGATGGGTTTTCTTTTCAGTTTGGTTGCGCCCCCCAAAAATTTGGAGCACCAGCCGTCACTGCCCCCTTCTAGAAATACTTATTGTCTGGTTTAAAGGAGAACTCTGCAGACACTGAGGTAAAAGGGAACTCAGATGTAAGTGGGATCTCAGTGGACTCTGTGGTAACCAGAGACCCTCTCACATTAGAGCCCCCCCTTTACATCACAGTCTGAAGAGCTCCCTTTTGTGTCATAGCCCCCCCCCCCCTTACAGTGTATATAAAGGGGAAATTTGATGAAAGTGGGGAAATCCTGATATAAGAGGAAATATTGGGGACTCTAGTGACCTAAGACCCCCTTATATGACAGTTCCCCTTTACACCACAGTTCACAGCATTCTTTACATCAGGTTTCCCAGTTTAAAGGGGAGCTCTGGGGACTGAAACTGTGAGATAAGATGTAACACTATTGATTCTGGTGTAAGGAGGAATGCTGTGGACTCTGATGTAATGGAGGACTCAGATTTGAGGGGGGAACTGTGACATATGTAGGGGCATATTCACAAATGCTTTGATTTCTGAAGAGCGATACGCTCTTCATAGAGCATTTTAGAGGTGGAAATGAGGTGTTTTATCGCCTCCACACCTCCATCCATCTGTAAGCCCAGGGGCCCCATAATCTTATATTGCCCGGGGGCCCCATGATTTGTCAGTCCGCCCCTGTATATATATATTTATATTTGAAAAAAAATATATACACAGACATGTGTTTGAGCTTTGGGGTGAACACCCTAATGCAATAGGCTGCGCACGCCTATGGATGCATGTACACTATACAGCGGGCAGAACTGTGAAATTAAAAACTGTAATATTTTAACATAGGAAACATAATTGCGATAATAATTTTAATATTTGCCCAGACGGTGTTTTCGTAGTATAGAAAATATATTGCACATGCTCCTGCCTAATTTTATTTTAATATCTTAAAATTAAGTACATTTTTGTACACTGTTACTGGTAAAATGGATGAAGAGAGACTGATGTCCATCCTCTTAGAACTTTTTACAATTCCCATAGCTTTGATCAAAAGGAATGCAAATGTTAAACTGTGGTACGCTTACCGTAATTCCCTAGATTAAAATATTCCTCTTTTAGCCTTTAGATATTATAACTGTGGGTAGTATTTATTTAAATAAATTATATATATTTTTAGCATTTCTACTTAATTTTGCAACAACATTCTTAAAGCGGAGTTCCACCCAGAAATGGAACTTCCGTGAATCAGATTCCTCCCCCTCCAGTGCCACATCAAATCCAGGTTTCTGCTACCACTTCCGCAATCTGTGCAGCAAACTACGCAATGTCTGGCCTCCTCCTCCCTCCCCTACTGTTTTTTGGGAGACACACAGGTCCCAGAAAACAGCAGGGACCATTCAGAAAGTGCAGCATGACTCACTTCAGGGTTCCCTTAGTAAGGATGCCAGCAACTGCACCCGGAGCTGAGGGATGGGGCGGCTTCAGGTACCGACATCACAGGCTCCCTGGACAGGTAAGGATCCTTATATTAAAAGTCAGCAGCTGCAGCATTTGTAGCTGCTGACCTAAAATAAAAAAAATTCCAGACGGAACTCCGCTTTAACAACTCTAATGCCGCGTACACACGGTCGTTTTTTGCGATGAAAAAAACGACGTTTTTTAAAACGTCATTTAAATTGATCATGTGTGGGCAAAACGTCGTTTTTTGTCTTCAAAAAAACGACCAAAAAAAAATTCCAACATGCTTGAATTTTTTGTGTCGTTTTTCAAAACGTCGTTTTTTGTGTCATAAAAAATGATCGTGTGTGGGCAAAACGACATAGAAAATGACGTTTTAAACCCGCGCGTGCTCAGAAGCAATTTCTGAGATGGGAGAGCTCGTTCTGGTAAAACTACTGTTTAGAATGGATTAAGCATTTTAAATCTAATGAAGAAAACAATGCGCTGTATTTGCCACAATGCTTTTTAAACCATTTCCAAGCTACCCTAAACTCCTAGTTTGTTGTGGCTCATCTTGTTTGACATATTTCTGTCAACCTTTTGACTTTTTTATTTTTTTGGGCCCTTTTTTTTATTTTTTTTTATTTTTTTGGGACACGTAATTTTTTTGGGGTAATATCTTTTAACAGATGTTTTGAACTAAAATATTTTTTTAAGGATTTTGGAGGGTGTGAAGTGACCACAGCAGCTTATTTTTTGTGGTTTAATTTACCCACAAGGAGGTTGTTGTTCCTTGTTTAATGTCGTTTTAATTTTTAAAATGTGTCTGCCTACTCACTATAACAATCTCTATATTTGTTTGTAAAAAAATACACATGGTCAAAATTTGCAAACCAACCAAAATATACCTTTATTCAGGTTAAAAAGGTAAATAAATAAAAAGTACAACCATCTGGCAATCCAAAAGCAAAAACAAATAAAAACAAAGAAGCCTGGATAAAAACAAAGGAGACCCTGCTTGAAGTTGTAAACACAAGGGTCCACCAAGAAAACAATGAAGGCTGTGAAGGCCAAAAAAAAATCGCTTCGGGGCACCATCTCCTCACTTCTTCTTCTTCCCTGCAGCCTTCCCTGCAGCCTTCCCTGCAGCCTTCCCTGCAGTCTTCCCTGCAGCCTTCCCTGCAGCCTTCCCTGCAGCCTTCCCTGCAGCCTTCCCTGCAGGCCGAGTCCTCAGGGGCTGTGTTTCTGGAGCCGACGTGCCAGGAGCCAGAGCAGGCTCAGGAAGAGGAGGAGCAGGAGAAGGAGCAGGAGCAGGGGCTGGAGATGGAGCAGGAGCATGGGCTGGAGATGGAGCAGGAGCAGGGGCTGGAGATGGAGCAGGACCAGGAAGCGCAGTAAGGACAGGAGTGCGAATCAGCCCAATGCCAATATCGTCATTGAGCTGTCCCAGTGTGGCCATGCTCATGACCTGGAACATAAGGGATTCGCAGCGCACACGCTGGCCCAGCTCTAGATTTTTAAGCTTGGCAGCGATCAGCGCAGCGAATCCCTCTTCCTCACTGGGCTGCTCTCTGATGGCCAAAGTTGCTTCACGGAGCATGGCCTGGGTCTCCTCCTCCATCTGCATGAGCCTTCTGGCCCTTTTTGCTGGGTTCCGGATAGGAGGGATTTGGGAGATACAATCACGCTGGCGTGACTCCTGTCTCCCACTGGGGCCTGCCTCCTCCTGGCTCCCAGTGGGGCCTGCCTCCTCCTGGCTCCCTGCGTGGCCTGCCTCCCCCTGGCTCCCTGCGTGGCCTGCCTCCCCCTGGCTCCCTGCGTGGCCTGCCTCCCCCTGGCTCCCTGCGTGGCCTGCCTCCTCCTGGCTTTGCTCTGCCTGTGTATAATAAAAAAGGGACATATTTTATTTTTTGGCTTCATTCATCACACACATTTCTAACTTAATGACATATCATAATTGAATGCTAAAATATATTTATCACAGGCCCTCCATCCCTAATTCTGTGGCCCCTTACACAGCTTTAGATATGTGCCCCCTGGAGCTGGGGGCGGGGGGGGGGGGGTTGATGTTGACTGAAATTCCAAAGTAGGGGGCCTTTACCCAACCGTTTTTTTACTTTAGGGTGGACAAAATGTTAATGGGCAAAAAGGGTGTTTAACATCTGCGGCCACTGTATGGTGTACCTAATGGCGTACAAGAAAATGACACACATTCATTATGACCTCTGCATTTATGCATCTTGTCCCCATTCTGTTTTGCCACTATTGCTTAGTGATATGTTCCAAATTTTTTGGCCAAACATTTATATAATTTCAATCACTTGTAACATAAATTACTCATCATTATTATACTTTGCATTACAAAAATGAATCTGAAAATGCAATACCTGGCTCCATGGGTCACAATCTGCCTCCTCCATGAACTCAGGCTCTTCCTCTGAGCTTGCCTGCTCTTGCCTGCAGGGAACACTGGAGGGCTGACTGCAGGGAACACTGGACTGTCTCCTTGGGGGAAGGCTAGACATGGATGGCCTGGACTCTATGTGATCATCCAGGAACTGCAGCTGACCATAATACCACAGGTTAGGCTTGTAGACGCTGTCAGCTGCAGCCCCAGACCTCATTGAGGCCAGGACTTGTGACCGTTGGGTCCTGTAGGTGCCCCGAAGCGAATTGATTTTAGCCTTAACAGTCTCCAATGTAGCGTTGGGGACCCTTGTTTTTACATATTCAAGCAGGGCCTCCTTTGCTTTCTTCCGGGCATCTTTGTTTTTATTAATTTTGCTTTTGGATTGCCAGAGAACTGGATGTTCCTTCCATCTCTGGATAAATTCTGTCAGAAATTCCGGATCCTTAAAGGCCTCCATTAGTTCTGCATGTACAAAACAAAAAACAAAGCCTAGTGTCAGTCAAGCCACTACTACTAATTAGCTTTTAAACACCATGGGGGTTATTTATGAAAGGAAAATACACTCTGCACTTCAATTGCACTGAAAGTGCACTTGGAAGTGCAATCCTTGTATAAATCTGAGAGGGGTAGATCAGAAATGAGGGGAAGCTCTGCTGATTGTATCAGACAATGATGTGCATGCTAAAATGCTATTTCTAAATTTATCCTTGCATGTCCTCCTCAAGATCTCCAGCGACTGCATTTACAAGTGCACTTGTAGTGCAAAGTGTCTTTTCCTTTAAGTAAATCACCCCCCATATCTTCTAGCCCACACAATAATCCACTGTTCCCTAATATTTGTAATGTCCATAATCCAGATACATACCGTCTTATGATCCGATCGTCTCTTCCGCCTTGTTCCTCAGGTTGTGAACGGCGCTTGCAATGAACCCCCCATATCTTCTAGCCCACACAATAATCCACTGTTCCCTAATATTTGTAATGTCCATAATCCAGATACATACCGTCTTATGATCCGATCGTCTCTTCCGCCTTGTTCCGCAGGTTGTGAACGGCGCTTGCAATGGCGTGGATCCCTTTAAACGGCGCGAGCGTGTGACGCGATGCACGAGATCCCGCCCCTGACGTTCGGTCTCGTCTTTTCCACGCCCCTTTCTCGATCTTTCTTTGTGGGTGTGTTTTAGGCAAGAACAAGATGGAGAGAAACATGGCAAGCTCAAGCCATCAGGCAGGCCAGGCCCAGCCAACCGGACGATCCCGGCGGAGGTACAAGGCCTCAAACATGGCCTTCCAAGAGATGGTGGAGATGATCACCATCTTACAAAGGGAGGATTACGATGGGAAGCATGGCCCTTACCTGCATCCAAACAGGGTGAAGGCCGACATCATGGAGAAGGTGATCAGGAGGCTGCATCAAAAATTTGGCCAACGCAGGACTCGGGAACAATTGAGAAAGAGGTGGTCAGACCTCAAAAACAGAGAGCCTGAACAACTCCAGCATATCAAGAGGCTGATTCGGGGAAAAAGTAAGTTTTTTTATTTTTTGACACATTTGTGGTGTTTGTTAATTGTGCCATGTGATTTTAATTTCAGGTTGTACTGTATCTGTTTGTGGGCACAAAAAGTGGTCGGAGAAGTCGTCGTTTATACGTTGTTTTTCGACCTACTAAACGACAATCTTCGTGCTAAATATCATCATGCGCCTAGTTCGCATGGACAAAAAGGAGTGTATAAACACTATATCATTCCCAAAAAACGTCTTTGTATTTGTTATTATTTGAACAAACGACGACTCCTACGACCAATTCATGTGTCCCCAAACAGGAATCTTGCCATTTTTGTTGTAATGTGACTTCACTTGTGATCTTTTATAATGTAGATTTGTACCTAAATTAAAGTCGATGTGAAAAGCTTAGTAAATATGACCAATAAACAGAAAAAGGAGAGTCTGCTCAGCAGTGGATTCTGCACATGTTTATATACTCTGTACTTGTATTTTTAGTTCTCACTCATATCTCTTTATAATCTTTTACCTTTCTTTTTTCCCTATCTTCAATCTCGTAGGGCGCAGTGAATCAGCAAGGCAGGACGGAACTTCCCAAGCCCCACCCCCGAGGGATGATGACGCTGCCACCACATCCGGTAAATTTCCTACACAACACTCATACCCAGGTAATCTAGATCAGGGATCCTCAAACTACGGCCCTCCAGCTGTTGTGGAACTACACATCCCATGAGGCATTCATTGTAACACACTGACATTCACAGACATGACTAGGCATGATGGGAATTGTAGTTCCTGAACAACTGGAGGGCCGTAGTTTGAAGACCCATGATCTACATGTAGGTTTTCCGAATTTTAATACCTTTTTTGTTCCCACATTTCAGGAGCAAGTCGTGCAGCGACAATGGACAGGGATACTGCCAAATTTGTGCTGTCCGAAATATGGTCCTTCAGGGAACAATTAGAGGACATCCAGGACACTGCACGAGAAGTGGTAGAAAAATCAAAAGGGCTGGAGACACAAATTAAAAATTTAATAGATTATTTGGGTAGGTTTTGATTTATTTAGTGTTTATTTTGTAATAGAAAAAAGGTTTGGTTTATAATAAAAAAAAAAAAAATGTGATTTTATTTTTTGAATAATGTAAAAAAAAAAAAAAAAAAAAGTGATTTTAGTTTTTGAATGTAAAAAAAAATGTGATTTTATTTTTTGAATAATGAAAAAAAAAAAAAAAAATTGTGATTTTAGATTTTAAATAATGTAAAAAAATAAATATATAAAAAAAAGTGATTTTATTTTTTGAATAATGTAAAAAAAAAAAAAAAAAGTGATTTTAGTTTTGGAATGTTATAAAAAAATAAATAAAAAAAATATATATTTGTTTTGTAACTAAAAAAAATGTTTTTAAAAATTTTTATGTCAAAAAGTTATGTTTTTCAAGATGCAAAAATTAAAAAATTTACAGTAAAATATGTGTCTTGTTATTTAAGCTCAATGATTAATATAAAATACTAGGGTTGTCCCGATACCGATGCCGAGTATTTGCGGGAGTACTTGTACTCCCGCAAATACCCCCGATACCTAAATAGAATACTTCCCCCCCCATATTGCAGCGATGCGTCCCTCATACCTTTTTAGATATGCTGACGCCGCCGCATACCGCCTTATCCCCCTGCACAATCGCATAGCTTACATTACAAGCATTCATTCTGAATACTTGTAAATGGCCGTGTATTGACACTCCCCCTCTCCGGATTGGACGGATCCCTCCATCCGGAGAAGGGGAGTTTTAAAACACGAAGCGCGGCCATTTACAAGTTTTTAGAATGAAAGCTTGTAATGCGCTACGCCAAGGATCTCCAAACTACGGCCCTCCAGCTGTTTCGGAACTACATTTCCCATGAGGCATTGTAAAACTCTGACATTCACAGACACGACTAAGCATTATGGGAATTGTAGTTCCTGAACAACTGGAGGGCCATAGTTTGGAGACCCCTGCGCTACGCGATTGTGCAGGGGGATACGGCGGTATGCGGCAGAGGCGGCATCAGCATATCTAAAAAGGTATGAGGGACGCATCGCTGCAATATGGGGGACATACATGGCTGCATATGTGGGGGACATGGCTGCATTTGGGGACACATTTAAAAAAAAGTATCGGTATTCGGGATCGGCGACTACTTGAAAAAAAGTATCCGTACTTGTACTCGGTCCTAAAAAAGTGGTATCGGGACAACCCTAGAAAATACCTAAAAAAAATGTATGCTGAGAACATTAAACAATGAGGGATAGTTATTTCAGTCCATCACAAACACATGGCACTATGATAACCTAGGACCGTGATGGCGAACCTTGGCACTCCAGATGTTTTGAAACTACATTTCCCTTGATGCTCCACTATACTGCAGAATGCATGAGCATCATGGGAAATGTAGTTCCAAAACATCTGGGGTGACAAGGTCGCCATCACTGACCTAGGAGATAAAATAAAAACACAAACCTTATAAATTAAAGAACAAAGAAAAGACTGTTTCAGGCAAAAAATAAATTTAATTATTCATCCAAGATCTGGCATTGGAATGGCCCCCCTACCCATAAAGTAGTCCACATATGCCTGACGCACAGCACGTGCGTTTCGGGGGGCCAATTGGGGATGGGCAGCGTCACGAGCTGCCTCTGGAATGTCAACAGGGTCATCAGGCAAAAGGGTTAGGTAGGAAGAAGAATGTCTTTTTAAATAGTTGTGTAAAATGCAGCAGCATGTAATTAGATAATTCAACTTGTATTCGGCCATGTTTATGGCAGTAAGAAATAGCCGGGAACGGCTGGCCATGATGCCAAAGGCGTTTTCCACCACCCGTCTGGCTCTGGCCAGCCTGTAATTAAACACCCTCCTCTCAGGGGTGAGGGCGCGTTGGGGAAATGGCCTCATGAGGTATGGACCCAAGGCGAAAGCCTCATCTGCAACAAAAACGAAGGGCAGACCCTCTTCATTATCCTCCGCAGGCGGCAATCCCAGGTCCTCGGAAAGAAGCCGTTGGGCGAACTCCGTCTCGGCAAAGACACCACCGTCCGACATCCGCCCATTTTTCCCAACATCAAGATACAAGAACTCGTAATTGGCAGACACCACCGCCATCAGAACAACACTGTGGAACCCCTTGTAGTTATAATAATGGGATCCACTATGGGGTGGTGGCACGATGCGGACGTGCTTGCCGTCAATAGCTCCTCCGCAGTTTGGAAAATTCCATCGCCGGGAGAAGTCCGCTGCCACAGTCTGCCATTCCTGTGGCGTGGTGGGGAACTGTAGATACCAAAAAAATATAAAAATATCAAACAAACATTCCTAAAAGAACATCCCAAAACATTTTTTGATACCAAAAAAACAAACATTAATTTGAAGTATTATTAACCACTTCCTTACTGGGCATGTAAACCCCCTTCCTGACCATGTGAAATTTCAGCTTGCGGCACTGCGTCGCTTTAACTGACAATTGCGCGGTCGTGCGATATGGCTCCCAAACAAAATTGGCGTCCTTTTTTCCCCACAAATAGAGCTTTCTTTTGGCTGGTATTTGGTCACCTCTGCGATTTATATTTTTTGCGCTATAAACAAAAAACGACGACTATTTTGAAAAAATAAACAATATTTTTTACTTGTTGCTATAAAATAAAAAATTCATTTTAGGGCGATACATATTCTTCTACATATTTTTGGTAAAAAAAAAAAAAAAATCGCAATAAGCGACTGGTTTGTGCAAAAGCTATAGCACCTACAAAATAAGGGACAGAATTATTATTTGTTATTAATTTTTTTACTAGTAATGGTGGCGATCTGCAATTTTTATTGCGACTGCGACAACATGGCGGACACATCGGACACTTTTGACACCTTTTTGGCAACATTCACATTTATACTGCAATCAGTGCTATAAATATGCACTAATTACTGTATAAATGTGACTGGCAGGGAAGGGGTTAACACTAGGGGGTGAGGAAGGGGTTAATGTGTATCCTGCATTGTGTTCTAACTGTGGGGGGAGGGGGGGTGACCGATCTGTGTCCCCATGTATAAGGAACACTGATCGGTCTGCTCTCTCCAGTGACAGGACGCTGTCATTGTGAGAGCCGGCAATGAGAAATGATCTCATATGTTTACATATGAGATCATCTCTCATTGGCTGCACAGATCGCATTGCAAACGGCCACTCTGATTGGCCGTTCGTGGCGAGCTGTGATTGGCTGTGTCCAAGGGACACGGCCAGTACACAAGTTCCCCGCTGCGCGCTCTGGAGCGCACGCTGGGAACACAGAAAGAGGCTGCCGTGAAAAAACGGCAGACCAGAGATTTAGAACCACCCTGCGGCCGCATATAGTCGTACGGCCGCAGGGAAGTGGTTAAAAATTGGAAAAATAAGAAGGGATCACTAAAGCAGATTAATCACACCCTCTGATGGTCACAATCCTACAAAAAATAAGGGGAGTGGAGGCCCAAAATGAGTTTGAGACCTCTAAAAAAAATTAAATACAAAATAAATGTTAATTTATACAATTACAAAAAAAAGAGGGGGGGGGGGGGGGTTGTGCGTGCACTACAATATAGGACAAAATATAGGGGGATATAGGGACTTCTATAGACAGCACTACAATATAGGACAAAATATAGGGGGACTAGGCTAGGTGGGTTTGGGACACAAAAAAAAAAAAAAAAAACCTGGACAGGTTGGCAAAACAAAAGATGCATGTAGGAGCAAATATAAAATGAATACAGCATGCATGGAGATGAAAGGGAACATTACCAGAAGATCACAAACAGGTTAATTAGGGACTGTTTAAAACCAAACAAATTGAAACAAATACAAAAGCCTAAATAAAACATAGTTTGTGCATTTAAAGGGCACCACTTACCTTAATATAGTCCTCCTGCAGAACATGAATGATGGCAGAACAGGTCTGGGGAATTATGAGGCCCAGAGCCTGGGGGGAGATGCCCGTCGAGAACTTCAAGTCCTGCAGACTTCTCCCTGTTGCCAGGTACCGCAAGGTGGCAACTAGCCGCTGCTCAGCAGTGATGGCTTCCCGCATAACGGTGTCCTGCCTGGTGATATAAGGCGACACCGAAGCCAAAAGCTGCTGGAATACAGGGTCAGACATCCGAAGAAAATTCCTGAAATCATCAGGGTTATTTTCTCGGATCTCCCGCAGCAGAGGCATATGAGAGAACTGGTCCCTGCGAAGAAACCAGTCCTTGGCCCACAAAGTCCTTCTCGCCCTCCTCAAGGACCGGAGCCGGGATGCAGCACACATCCTAACAAGAAGCACAGCACGATCTCGGCGACGAGAACGTACCCGCAACATGGTTAGAAAACGGTCGTCAAATCAGATCGCACTAAAACACCGCTCTGAAGTACAGAAATGCCTTTGAAGAACGGACCTGCAAAACAGGAACGTGTAGACAAGAACGCACTGCCAAAACAGATACGATCGGAAAACAAGCACTGTATCACAAATACGACCCCAAAAGCACAAACTGTACGACAGTAAACGATATTAAAGCACGAAGACTGAAAAGCGCGAATCGTCTCTCACCAAACTTTTACTAACACGCAGCAACACGATATCAGCAAAAGAGGCCGTCTTCCGCATGGAAATGACCCTTTATAGTTCCGTCGTACGTGATGGACGTCACGGCGCTTTGCTAGACTTTTTGGGAAAAACGATGGTGTGTACGCAACGTCGTTTTGGAAAATGAAGTTTGAAAAACGTCGTTTTTTTTCATGAAATAAAACGTCGTTTTTTTTCATCGCAAAAAGTGATCGTGTGTACGCGGCATTATGCCGCGTACACACGATCACTTTATGTGATGAAAAACAACAACGTTTTCTGTGAAGTAAAAAACGACGTTTTTGAAACTTCAATTTTCAAAGACAATGTTGCCTACACACCATCGTTTTTTTCACAATGCTCTTGCTCTAATGCAAAAAAAACGACGTTTTTTAAAACGTCATTTAAATTGATCGTGTGTGGGCAAAACGTCGTTTTTTGTCTTCAAAAAAACGACCAAAAAAAAATTCCAACATGCTTGAATTTTTTGTGTCGTTTTTCAAAACGTCGTTTTTTGTTTCACAAAAAGTCACCGTGTGTAGCAAAAACGTCGTTCAAAACGAAGTTTTTCAACCCGCGCATGCCCAGAAGCTAGTTATAAAGCGAGCTTCAATGGAAAAGAGTGGTGAACGTAACCTCGCTTTTTGTGAAAAAACGATGGTGTGTATGCAAAATTGTCTTTGAAAAGTGACGTTTCAAAAACGTCGTTTTTTACTTCACAGAAAACGTCGTTTTTTTTCATCGCAAAAAACGACCGTGTGTACGCGGCATAACAAAGCGAGGTTACGTTCACCACTCTTTTCCATTGAAGCTCGCTTTATGTTACATCGACATATCCTGTTTAAGGATGGACCAATGGAGGCGGTTTATGTGCCTCAATTGTTCAATGAGCTGACAGGAAGAGGTATTTAGTGTGCACGTCTATGCCGTTTAGCCGCGCCCTCTGTTGAAGTCTATTGGATGACGAAACTGGTCAGGGCGGGGCTATTACGGTGATCCAGAAGTGACGAGTGCGATTTACTGGTGGTTCATACAGACAAGGAAGGAAGTTTCACGCTGTTATTACAACACGCTTACTTCTGGGGACTTGGACACCTTTTAGAAGACACTCTAAGGCCGCGTACACACGATCAGACCGGTCTGATAAAACTGGCCTTAAGGCCAGTTTCATCGGACCAAATCGATCGTGTGTATGGCTCATCGGACCGTTGTCCATCGGACCAAAGTTTTAAAACTTGCTTTAAAATCGGTCCAATGGACGCCTGACCATCGGACCAAATCGATGGTTAGTACGCAAAAGCATCGGACCAAAAATCTGCACATGCTCAGAATCAAGTCGACGAATGCTTGGAAGCATTGAACTTCGTTTTTTTCAGCACGTCATTGTGTTCTATGTCACCGCGTTCTGACCCAATCGGATTTTGGACTGATGGTGTGTACGCACAATAGACCATCAGGCCACTTCAGCGGTGACCCGATGAAAAAGGTCCATAGGACCATTCTCATCGGACCGGTCTGATCGTGTGTACGCGGCCTTACTGTTTGCTTAGCATATATCTACTGACGGTATGTGCATTTGGAGCGGGGGTTTAGCAATTGTGTTAAGGGTTATCGTTTATTTTACTATTAAAACGGGATTACACTATTTGGTGCCCTCTTGTTTTTCCTATATGTGTATGGAGCATTAACCTTTGCTGACCCCAGCTATGTTGACGGATGTTCCAGTGAAAGATACTAGACATGTGCAGACTGGAATATTTCGTTTCGTTTTTTCGTTTTCGTCTGGAAAATTAATTAATTTAGTTACTCCCGAAAATCGTTTTGATTTATTTCATTTTTCGTTGGGGGATAGCTTTTGTCTGAAAATCCACTAATACTTGGTTTCTGTCGAATGGTCAAAGAATATTCGACGGAACTTCGAAACTTTACGCCGAATCGTACATTTCCGGTCGAATATTCCGCCTAGAAGAATTCTAATGTTGTATGACTAGTAATAATAATAATAATAAATAATTATATTATTATTACTAGTCATAGTCAACCAACATTAGAATGTTTCTATAGCCTATGGGCGGAGCATTAAAATGTACGAGTGCAGTATATCTTCTCCGTCGAATCTGCTTAGCACTTTCAATATACACCATAAGTCTTCTATTCTCTATAATGTCAAATCTATTTTCTCATAAATCGAAATCTATTCTCTGTAATGTCGAATCTATTATTTCTATAGTGTCAAATCTTTTCTCTATGATGTTGAATCTTTTCTCTATGATGTCAAATCTTTTCTCTATAATGTCGAAAAGTACCTTATGTGTGTGTATATCAGGTTCGATAGACAGATTGCTATTCATTCACTGTATTCAGTCAGCGTCATGTCGAATCTCTCTATATCGAATTTTTATTGCAACGAAAACGAAAATAAAGCATTTTTTATGTCGGATCTTTCGGTTTACATTCCTTGCGCTTTTTCGGACGAAAATTAATGCACAGGTCTAAAAGATACTACTTAAGGCCTTTATTTATCGGCCTTTTGGTGAGTGTGTACCCCGAAGGGGAGTGTGCCCCACTTGTGGTGAAAACTGGAAAGAGGTGTAGGATCCTTCACAGACTTAACTCAAGAAACACTTTTTTCACTGTAAATTTCCGTGACACCGCCATCATATGAATGCCTATATGAAGTTGGACATCTAACCAATTTTAACCAGTGCTGTTTATCATTTGGACTGTTTAGTTCTATTTTGATATTTTATGTTGTATTTGTTCTATAGGTCTTTGACTTTTAGATTTTAAATAGCTGCTTTACTTTTTATATATCCCTTTTATAAAAAAGAGTGATAGTGGTATCTTATCCTATCGGGTCTACTGCTCATTAATTTAATTTAATTAATTACATTTTTTTGAGATAACTTACCACTGTGGCGCTGAGATGTGCGCTGAGATGTGCTTCTAGGCCTGGTGTTGCACTTTGTGTTTTATATTTTTGTTAGGCAATACTGATAACTAGTCTTTGGCACAGCTTCCACAGTATTGGTCCTCCTTGAAGTATAACTAAAGTCCAAACTTTTTTTTAGTTTTGGATAGAGTGGAGAGGTATTAGAATGTTTGTCAGTTTTTATTGCTGTCTGCGCCCCCATTAGGGATAGTCACCCTCTCTATGTGTCTTATTTACCATTATCATTGAAACTACAGTAAAAGAAAATACCAAATTTTGGATTGTCCCCATAAAAGTAAAAGAGGGGAAATCTTCCAATGGGGCCGCTAGTTCTGGTGACCTAGGGGTCCCCAAGAAATGTCCTTAAAGGGTCACTAAAGGATTTTTTTTTAGCGAAATAGCTTCCTTTACCTTACCACAGTCCTGGTTTCATGTCCTCATTGTTCGTTTTTGCTCTGATGTTGCTGTAATTCTCCTCTGTTCTGGACACTTCCTGGTTGTCTGTTTCCTGAGGACCACCGTACTGGGAGCTTCTAGTTTAGTTTTCCAAACCATCACTGCTCTATGGCTCTGTATAGCACAGATACAGGATAACATGTGTAACGGAATGAACCGTGACAACCAGAGACTTTGGAAGGATGAGAGATACTCTTGTGCCAGCGGCACTAATATCTCCTGGGTCTAAGTCCACCCTGTGCCCTTTGGGCGTAGGGTGGCTAATAAAATCATACTTCATGTATTACATGAGATGGGACAGCATTGATACTTTATATTGCAGGATAGACTGGAATATTACAAGTGGTTCATGTTGACTCTAACAGTCAAAAGAATGACTCTTCAATGCTTAGCTCCGGCTATTGAAATGTTAAGTGAGGTTGGCTCTTCAATGTGTGGACACATTCTGTTAAAAGGTGTTAATTGCATCTGCTCCTGACAGACCTTCTCGTTGTGTGATAAAACTGTTTAAAGCCCTGTGTTTACACTTAAAAGATTGGGTATTCAAGATCACACCAGATGTATTAAATTAGCATGTCAATTATGTTTAGGAATGTATTGATGCTCAGGTGTAAGAACCTTCCCTTTAGAGACAGCCGTCTGTCTAAAGATATGGTTTGAAGGGAAAATCATTGTGTGGCAGTATTTTGTTTTGATGTCATTATCTACAGGAATGTCATTATCTCTGAGTTAAGTCATCTTAAATACATCGGTGCCGAAATGTCTAGATAATTAGCCCCAGTGTATGATTAGGGGGGTGGAGATTGCATTGTCCTGTGATTAACTTTAACATGCTGTACTAGATATATAAGCAAGCTAAGAAACCAATAAAGTATTCATTCATTTTGGAAACCAGAGAGAACGGAGCTTGTGTCTCGTCTTTATTCTGGGAAATGGAATGGATCATGTATGCAGGATTGTCGCATTGTGTCGGATAAGCTTGTCATGGGTGGATGGAAGGTCGTAAACGGTGGTGACCGTTACAACATGTAAAAACGAAACTAGATGCAAAAACGTAACTAAAAAACTACAGGTACATTATATGATTGATTTTTTATCTATTTTTAATCATTTTTAAAAGGAATCAGTTACCTATTATGTCTTTATACCCTGTAAACAGTCATTTCAGCAACATTTTTTTTTTACCTTTACAACTCCTTTAATTTTCAGGGGTTTCCTTTCACTTACTGTTTGGCTATGGGACAGGAAATTAAGGCAAATCTCTGTAATGGGACACAGGTGGCAAAAAAAAACAAAAAAACTGTAAGGCCGCATACACACGACCAAATTTATCTGTTCAAATCGGTCTGACAGACCGATTTGAACAGATATGTCTGCTGGCTGTTTTGGTTTGATCGCTGTACACACGATCAAACCAAAATCCCCACCGGCAGACAGCGCGTTGACGCCACATCACCGCACCAGGAAGTAAAACACTTCTGCGCATGCGTAGAATCCATAGCGTACTAACCAGCAGACATATCGGTCCGACGGGTTCCCAGCAGACAGATCTTAAAGCAGTCTTTAAAATCTGTCTGCTGGACAAATCCGTCTGCTCGCCCGTACACACGATCAAATCTGTCTGCTGAGACGGTCTGTCAGGCCTCGTACACACTATCAAATGTGTCTGTTCAAATCGGTCGGACCGACCGATTTGAACAGATCTGTCTGCTGGCATTTTGGTTTGCTCGCGTGTACACACGAGCAAACCAAAATCCCCGCCAGCAGACAGCGCGCTGACGTGTCAGTGACGTGGCGGTGGCGTTGACGCCGCCACGTCACCGCACCAGGAAGTAAAACACTTCCGCGCATGCGTCGAAATCATTCGGCGCGTGTGCGAGAAGACATGTCTGCTGGTTAGCATACTAATCAGCAGACATGTCGGGCGGACAGGTTCCCAGCCGACATTTTTCAAAGCATGCTTTGAAATCTGTCGGGTGGCTAAATCCGTCTGTTTGCCCGTACACACGATCGAATCTGTCTGCTGAAACGGTCTAGCAGACCGTTTCCAGCAGACAGATTTGATTGTGTGTACGAGGCCTCAGACCGTTTTCAGCAGATAGATTTGATTGTGTGTACGCGGCCTAACAGGGGTTATAACCCTCTCTTACTCTATCCAAAATGAAAGAAAAAAAATAGTTTTTTTTTTGTTTTTTTTTTATTATTTTTTTAAACCAAAATTTTCAATTCAAAAGATATAATACAAACACATCACATGAGACATCACAAATATTGCATAACTAAAACAAAAAAAAACACGGAAATAAAAACCCCACCATACAGATTTGGAGCATAGAATATACAAACAAATTGATAGAGAATAATGCTTACTAAATAAAATGGACTATGCATGACCATAAAGTACTCCTCTCAATGCAAAGTATAAATATGTGTATATAGTCACATATAGCCGTATACATATACAGTAATACTTATGGTGCAGATTATTCTAAAGCAATACCAGGGACATGGGCTGAAGCCATTGTAACCAAATAGCAGCAAACTTCCTCATGGAGTTCCTTTAAAAATATTTATGTTTTTCAAAGGAAACAATCCTATTGAGATTAAAAATCCAGTCAGATAGAGTAGGAGGATGTGGAGTGGTCCACTTAAGGGCAATTTGTCTACGGGCCACAAAAAGAGCCCAAACGGCATCACCAGGTACTCGTAGGGCCCAAACGTGGATCTGAAGGTGGTCTTCCATATATCTCCCGGGCGAATTCATATGAGATTATAGACACCTCGCAAATCCAATTTTGAAAATATCTGAGTGGACCAGTAGCGCTGGAACAGTTCTGGAATAAGTGGCAGGGGGTACCGATTTTTAATGGTAATTTTATTCAATTCTCTATAATCGATATAGGACCTAAGGGACCCATTTTCTTCTCCACAAAGAAGATGCCTGCTCCGGCCGGTGAAGAAGGGCGAATAAAGCCTTTATCCAGGTTTTCGTCAATGTAGTTCTTGAGGGCCACCAACTCAGCCTCAGACAGGGTACTTCAGAGCCAGGCAAGAGTTTGATAGAGCAATCATAAGGCTGGTGAGGTGGTAGGCAATCGGCCTTTTGTTTATCAAAAATTTCCTTGAATTCAAAGTATTCTGTAGGGACATGAGTGAGTGAGTGAGTGAGTGAGTGAGTGAAAAACTTATATAGCGCAGCACATGCAAACTTAATCGCCTTAATCGTGCTGGAGATTGTCAGGCATTGGGGCCACGGTGAGGCAAGTGGCCGGAGCCGGAGAAAGGCAGTGCTGGGAGCAAAAAGGAGATGTGAAGAGCACCTGTTTCTTATTCCAACTGATGTCAGGTTCATGTGTCTGTAGCCAAGGGAGTCCCAGGATGATAGGGAACATGGGAGAATCACATCAAAACGTAGAGACTCCTGATCACCGGAGTCTGTGATGACCAAGATGGGGTCGATGGTGGGCGGAGTGCGAGAGTCTTGTCCTGTCCAGTCCTGTGCTCCTCGCGATCTCTGAGACATGGAAGCGTTCGGAGTTGCAGTATTGCAGTATAGTGGGTGGCGGCGCACAATAGATGCCGGGACAGCGGAGGACAGTAGAGGGAGAGACTGCGCCGACCCGCTAGCTCGCAGCCCGTAGCAGGTAGTATGCTGAAAGCCCGTGTCCTGTAGCCTGTGGCCTGCACTCTCCCTACCCTACCCTGCCGTACCCCGCTGTACCTCGCTGTACCTCGCTGTACCTTTGGCGGTTCCCACAGTGCTCTCACAGCTTCTGTAGCAGTTGCTAAGTATGTGGAGGAGGAGCGATCGGAAGTGGCTTGGACGCGGCGGGCATCTGTGGCGGTGTCTCTGGGGTGTCTCTGGTGCTCCGGTGTACTAACAAGCCATGCTTGTCGGGGGATGGTGCAGGCCAGCTGATAGCCGAGCGGACCCTATGTTGCTGTGCTGTTGCATCTGCTCCTCCTGCTTCACCCTCCCACTGCCGCCCGCTATCTCTCATTACTATAGAAGCTGTTCATAAGTTGTTTAAGCCTGATCCAACTGATCCAACTCAAGCACGAACCTCGGATTGTGGACACCTGCAAGACTCTAGGGCTGTGGACACCAGGTACCGGGTACCGTGAGTAACTACAACAGGTTTCATGGAGGACTGGTACCGTGAGTAAACCACCACAAGGCTGTATCTGTTTGAAAATGCTTGAAATTGAAATTGCTTAACATTGTCTGTACCTGTGTACCTGCAAGCAGGTGAGGAATAGTAGAACAAAATGACTGTAAAGAACTGTGAATGAATATGAATAACGGTGAACAGAAATATAAATACCATAACAAACATTACAATTACACTAACTAGTGGTGAATTGGCTGGGAGAATTTAGAGAATTTAGTGGGAGCGGTGCTGTCCGTTAACTTTATTAATCATAACATATCTGGCTATATATGGTTATAGCTGGTTTAAAGGGAAAAAAAAAATGAAAAAGGAAAATCCTCTGGAGACTTGCGGGTGCATAAAAAACGCAGCAAGCAATAAGACTTTGAATACTGGAACAGATTGGGCCAGATTCAGGTAGATGGGCGCTTCTTTATGGTGGAGTAACGTTTCTCATTTACGTTACTCCGCCGAAACTTTAGGAGCAAGTACTGTTATTCACAAAGCACTTGCTCCTAAAGTTGCGGCAGCGTAGCGAAAATGAGCCGGCGTTATTCAAATTGGGCGGGTAGGGGGTGTGTATTATTATAACTAGGCGCGATCCCGCGGCGAACGTACTGTGCATGCGTCGACTGTCAGTGCGCATGCTCCAAATTCTGTCAGTGAACGTCAATGACGTCAATCCCCATTCACGGACGTTTTACGCAAACGACTTACATTTTTTTTTTTCGACGCGATGACGACGGCCATACTTAACATAGGATACTCCACTAGGGGGCTGCTTTATCTTTACACAGCGTATCTCTTACGGAAATGTCGGAAAGTCACTGCGTCGGGCCCGAATACGATCGTGAATTGCCGATTCTCGCTGATTAACATATTCTCGACGTTAATCAGCGGGAACGCCCCAGCACCATTTTTAAAATTGCAGTTCCGATACGACGGTGAAATACAATTACGCCGCTCGTATAGGAACTCCAACCCGGCGTTTCTTGTTTTCTGCTTACTGAAAACAGAAACACCGGCACAAAGTGAGAGTTAGGCTGGAGTATCACTGATACTCCAGAGTAACTCTACCTGAATCTGGCCCATTGTATCCAAATTAAACCTGCATCCGCATAAAAACCGGAGCAAAGTCTAGTAACTGTTTGTACAATCTCAGACTAAAGGCACAGGGTGTATACATCTCACAAGCAAATAAAAACGCATATAAGATCACCAGAAATAGTAGAGGTGCCCTAAAACGCTCCAAATAAATTTTGGGGTGAGCTCTACTCAGCTGTTCATATACTCTCCTTGGCTGTGGTAAATCATAGTATACCCCTAATAACCCCAATAGGCTAATAGAAATAGCCCAGTAAAATCATAAAAGTACCCTAGATTCATTGTAGTCAGGGTATATTAGAAGGGTATATTAGAAGGGGGGTAATATCTGCACTCACTACAACTAGATTAGAGGTTTAACACTCAGCGCATTATTTTAAATCAGTTGAAGGATAAACCACTATAGTGACTCATTAATTTGGTTCACAGAAGGATAGAAGCTTTTAGCATAGTGGTCTGGCTTATTTTACAATCAAAAAACTGTCACGGACAACGACCTAGTCCTATATCTATAGGGTGGGAAATAAATAACTGAAGGAATTCTAGTATGCAAAAACTGAACAACTTAAAAAAGTGATTAAAAAGAGAAACCGCAGGAAATAAAGATGCCAGATAAGAATGAGGGCTAGGTCACTAAGAGGAGCATCTGCAAATCCACCAAAAATAAGTGCCAGCCCAAGTACATTTAAAAAAATATTTGTTAAAAAACCCAGGTAAAGATAGCCCGGATAAAATGGCGACAACAAGGAAAAAATGCGCTGAAAACGCGCAGAAAACCGGACAGAGAAGACAATCAGACGCAGTAGAAGGAGCTAGGTTCTCTACAATACCAGATGAAGAAGAAGGAGATCTTGATGTATCAGTAGAAGATCAACTCCCCACTAAAGGAGAAATTGCAAAAATGTTTGCCAGAGTGGAAACAGTTATGAATAAAATGGAATCTTCCATTAAAGGAGAAATGGAATTAATAAATGAAGATATGAACCATATCCTGAGAAGAGTCGAAGAAACAGAAGAAAAAATAGACTCACAGGCAGCAGAAGTCAAGGAAGTAAAGGAACAGTTGAAGGAGTTACAAAAAGAACAAAGGTACTTGAAATATAGGCTGGAAGACCAAGAAAACCGCAACATAAGGAAAAACTTGAAGATAAGAGGTCTTCCAGACGAACAAGTAGAGGACCTCCAAGGAAAAATCGATAAAATATTTGGCCAGATGCTGGGCAAAACGGCAACGGAAAAAATAAAACTAGAGAGAGTCCATAGGATAAGAAAGCCGGTAGGAGTATCAGAGGCTCTTCCAAGAGACGTAATTGTACGATTTCATAATTTCCAAGATAAGGAGCAGATTTGATTACATCGGAAAACGAAAGGTCCTGCTAAATTGGAAGAGTCCACGTTGCAAATTTTCCAGACCTGGCAGCGGAGACACTTGCCAGGAAAAGACCACTAAAACCATTAACGGAGCAACTAAAGCGACATGACATCCAATATTTCTGGGGCTTCCCAGCCTGCCTAGTGGGAAGAAAAGATGGCCGCTCTGCCACTCTGAGATTTCCTGAAGAAACTGTGAATTTCTTTAAAAAGTTGAATATCCCAGAGCTAGAGTTGCCCGGCTGGTGGGAAAGATCCCAGATGGATGCCGAAGTAGTACAGCACTCATGGCAACAGATCCCAAGAAAATAAATAAATAATTAATTGTATAATTTGAAGCAGGGCCGGTAGAAGACAAGCAACTTAGAAAAGGGGAGAGGGAGGACAGGAGGATTTCTGCGGGGGGGGGGGAGGGAGCAGGGAGGGAGACATGGCGAATAGACTATGCATACAGTTGTTTTAGAAAATTCTAGAAAGGGATGCTGGGGGCACAGGAACCTCCCCATGGGAGGTCAACTACTCATCACCAACCCATATCAAGCCCAACCTCAAGGGGCCAGAACCGTAGGGCCAGATGAAGGAGGGCTGCGGATCTATAGGCCTATGGGAGGCCAATAGCCCCAAAGGTAGGGTGGAGGGGGGAGGGGAAAAGACAGAGGGAGGGACAGAGAGGGATGGCCTCTATGAGAACTTACACGAAAACTTCAGCTGTAAAGAATAGTTATAGGAAAGCCTTTAAAAAAAAAATATATAGACAGTATAGCTCTCAATGTCAATAGTTAAAATGATATCCTACAATGTTCGTGGTTTAAATGCCCCCATCAAAACTGCAAATATATTAAGAGAGTTAGTCTTCTGGAAGGCAGATGTGATATTCTTACAGGAGACCCACTTGACTTTGGGTACGTGCTGTAGAATCATTTCAGAGGACTTCCCCTTATGGTTCTACGCAGACTCCCCATTTTCGAGAGCTAAAGGGGTAGCCATTGGGTTCGCTAGGGGTATAAGGTTCACTCTGGGGGAAAGGAGGGAGGACCCAGAGGGGCGATTTTTATTTCTAAATGGGAAGATAAATGACTTGGAGATCTCACTGGCGAACATTTATGGCCCGAATAAAAAGTCGGCTCAATATGTGGCTGGAGTTGTGGAAAAGTTTATGAGTTTTAGAAAAGGAGAAGTTGTCATGGGAGGGGACTTCATCCTATGCCTAGATCCCAAACTGGATAGTACGTCGCATTCACAGGGGAGCGAAATTGGTCAGAGAAATAAATTAAAAAATAAGATGCACCAACACCAATTGGTGGATGCATGGAGAGCGCAGCATATGAGGCAAAGAGACTATACATTTCGCTCACCAGTGCATGGGACGTACACTAGAATTGATCATTTCTGGGTAGAACATAAGCTTCTTGAATGGGTGGAGGATACAGAGATTGGAATAACAACATTTGCTGATCATTCACCTATTACACTCCAACTGAAAATAGGAGAGACAGAAAATAAGAAAATAAACTGGAGACTGAATGAAGAGCTATTACTCGATAAAGATGTAGAGAAGAAAATAAGAAAGAAGTTAAACCATTTTTTCAAGGAAAACAGCACAGAGGGAATGTTGGAGGCGATAATCTGGGAAACCCATAAGGTTTATATTAGGGGAATCCTAATAAAAGAGGGGACTATTAAAAAGAAAAGATTGAAAGAGAAAAAAAATAAAACTAATTAAAGAAATAACCAAATTAGAACACTTACATAAAGAAACTAACCAAAAAGACTTATTTTTGAATCTTTGCATTAAAAGAGACGAAATGAGAGAATTAATAGAACAGGAAACTCGAAAAACATTAGGTATAATCAAGAAAGAACGATATCAATGGGGTAATAAAGTGGGAAAACATTTAGCAAGTATATTAAAAAAAAAAAACAGCCAACTATATCGAGAAAATACAAACGAATATGGGAGAAATAAGATATAAAACTTCAGACATTATTACAAATTTCCAGGAATTTTACGAGAAATTATATACTATCAATAAGCATAGCACTAAAGAAGAAGTAAAACTAAAGGAGGAAAAAAATGAAAGCATATCTAAAGGAGGTAGCCTTAAATTAAATTCCAGAACATAAACTTATTAGTCTTGAAACCCCGATTGCAGAAAAATAAATACTTAAAACCATCCGAGAACTGCCTAACGGTAAAAGCCCCGGCCCAAATGGACTGACGACATTATATTATAAACTACTGGCCGATACCCTAACACCAAAACTGTGCTCCTACTTTAATGGAATAGGGGAAACATGGGAAATGAGGAAATAAGCCCTAGAAGCTCTAATAATTGTAATTCCTAAAGAGGGAAAAGATAATACATTATGCTCTAGTTATAGACCGATCTCGCTCCTCAACATCGACCTAAAAATATTTTCAAAAATTCTTGCTAATCGAATGGAAAAAATTATGAAAGATATAGTACATATAGACCAAGTAGGGTTCATAACAGGTAGAGAGGGAAGGGACAACGGTATCAGATCCCTCCTGATTATAGAGGAAATCAAGAGAAGTGAAGCCCCAGGCCTGCACTTGTCGATAGATGCCGAAAAGGCTTTCGACAGAGTGGACTGGGGCTTCATGTTAAATACATTAGAGGCGATGGCAATAGGACCCAGAATGAGAAGTTGGATAGGAGCCTTATATAACAGACCAACCGCAAGAATTAAAGTGAATGGAAATATTTCAGAACCCTTTGAGTTAGAAAATGGTACTAGGCAGGGATGTCCATTGTCTCCGATGTTGTTCACGCTTGCTTTGGAACCTCTTTTAAGAGAAATTATGCGAAGCGTGGACATCAAGGGGATAACAATTGGAGGAGAGGAACATAAACTCGCGGCGTATGCCGACGATATTATGTTCTATAATGTAAATAAATGGTAGTCACAAAAAATGCGCCCTAGCGACTTCCACCGCTGCGCTCAAATGGAAATATATAAATATACAGGAGTTCACAGCTGCTGTTTTTAAACAAGTGATAGTGAATGAGCATATATATTGTATTAAAACACAGTGATTTAAATATCAAAAATATATAAAACAGCGCTAATATGTGGGTGATCCACATACGTGAAAAAATAAAATAAAATTATTGAAAACAAATGATATGAACCCGTGAGTAAATAAAGTGATTCAAACAAAGATAAAAGTTCATATGAGATGAAGTCACACAAAACTCAAATCAGAAATCTTCACAATACTCCTCCACCACACCCGATGTGCAAAGTGAACCCCCCACCAACTCAATCGGCATCCCACCAGAGCAAGTTGTCTAGCACTCTCGTGTTTAGGCAAAATCGCATAAAGTGTAATCCCCGACCAATCAGGCCGAATTCCAAATCCAGCGCTATGGTATATGAGAAACAAAATGAAAAAAGGATATGATAGTGTGATAACGCAAAAAAAGGTCCAATAACACACCACACAAAACTACAAAGGTCGCACTCACAAAGGTGAAATGAATCAAAGCCGTGAATCAAAAAACAGTAGAACTTCCTCCATATTCAAAAGGCTGATGAACCATGGTCTCGGCGGACCTATGTACACAATCAGATGTCTCTCACCGTTCCACCTGCACTGTAATGGTTCCCTTGGTTGGTGTAAACAAACTCACGAAATGCTGGTAAACTGGCATGCAGAGCGGTGTCCCCACGTTGGTTCAAACGTGTCAGATGTTGAAAATGTAGCTATGCCCCGACACGTTTCGTATTAAAACTTATTCATGAATACGTTTTAATACGAAACATGTCGGGGCATAGCTACATTTTCAACATCTGACACGTTTGAACCAACGTGGGGACACCTTTTTAAAAAAACTTCAGTCAATGTTTCTTAAATTGATATGGAGAGGGAAAAAAACACGTATTAGATTAACACTATTGAGTAAAGATTTAAGACACAAGGTGGACTGGGAGCACTAGACATTAGAAAGTACTATTACTCAATTGTTCTTTCACGAATTATAGACTGGGTAAAAAACAATGTAGATAAAAGATGGGTATCCATGGAAAATAAACTTAGTAAAACAGCACTGGGGAAAGTAATCTGGGTTCCGACACAGTTTAGAGGAATAAGCCCAGAAGCTCACGATATCACAAGACATGCACTAAAACTTTGGGATCAGATTCATAAAAAAGAAAACTGGGCTCATTATTCACCTTTTATTCCCTTAAAAGCTACACAATTTTTCCCACCAGGTGATGAAAAAAGGTTTGGTAAATGGATAATGAACGATAACATCCAACTAAAAGATCTTATGGAGCAAAATAAACTTGCAACTTTACAAGAACTAAAAAACAGGAAAGAAACTGTATTGATTGATGAATGGAGGTACGCTCAGTTGAAACATTTTTTTGAGAGTCTTCCACAACCCATGAGATCAGAAACAAATCTTCGGCCTTTGGAAGGACTTTGCATAGGAAAGATTGCAAAAGGAACAATCTCAAAGATCTATAAAATCTTGAATGTTTCAAAATCACAGAGCGCACCTCCGTTCATCAAGAAATGGGAGGAGGAAATTGGGTCATCTGTAAATGAATATGAGATTAAACAGATAATAAAAAGGGTACATGTGACGTTGGTTAATAACAAGATAATGGAACAGAACTATAATGCCGCGTACACACGATCACTTTATGCGATGGTAAAAAAACTACGTTTTATGTCCTGAAAAAAACGACGTTTTTCAAACTTCATTTTCCAAAACAACGTTGTGTACACACCATCGTTTTTCCAAAAATCTCTAGCAGTGCGCGGTGACGTCCATCACGTACGACGGGACTATAAAGGGTCATTTGTATGCGGAAGACGGCCTCTTTTGCTGATATCGTGTTGCTGCGTGTTAGTAAAAGTTTGGTGAGAGACAATTCGTGCTTTTCAGTGTTTGCGCTTTAAATTTAGTTTTATGTCGTACAGTTTGTGTATTTGTGGTCATATCTGTGTTACAGTGCTTGTATTCAGGACGTATTTGTTTTGGCAGTGCGTTCTTGTGTGCACGGTGCTGTTTTGCAGGTCGTTCTTCAGAGGCCTTTCTGTACTTCAGGGCGTAATTTTTAGTCTGATCTGATTTGACGACGGTTTTCTAGCCATGTTGCGGGTACGTTCTCGTCGCCGAGATCGTGCTGTGCTTGTTGTTCGAATGTGTGCTGCATCCCGGCTCCGGTCCTTGAGGAGGGCGAGAAGGACTTTGTGGGCCAAGGACTGGTTTCTTCGCAGGGACCAGTTCTCTCATATGCCTCTGCTGCGGTAGATCCGAGAAAACAACCCTGATGATTTCAGGAATTTTCTCAGGATGTCTGAGCCCGTATTTCAGCAGCTTTTGGCTTTGGTGTCGCCTTATATCACCAGGCAGGACACCGTTATGCGGGAAGCCATCACTGCTGAGCAGCAGGTAGTTGCTACCTTGTGGTACCTGGCAACAGGGAGAAGTCTTCAGGACTTGAAGTTCTCGACGGGCATCTCCCCCCAGGCTCTGCGCCTCATAATCCCGGAGACCTGTTCTGCCATCATTCAGGTTCTGCAGGAGGACTATGTTAAGGTAAGTGGTGTCCTTTCAATGCCCAAACTATGTATATTTTGTCTGCTTGTATTAATTTTTTTCCAAACACTCCCTAATTAACCTGTTTGTAATATGCTGTGAATGTTTCCTTTGTCTCCATGTATGTTTTTTTTTCAAAAAATATTTTCTCTACATGCATCTTTTATTTAGCCAACCTGTCCAGCATTCTATTTTGTGCCCAAACACACCTAGCCTAGTCCCTATATCCCCCTTAATGTGTTGCCTCCATTGTAGTGCTGCATTTTGTGTGTCCCTATATCCCCCTTTATTTGTGGCCTCCATTGTAGTGCTGCATTTTGTGTGTCCCTATATCCCCCTTTATTTGTGGCCTCCATTGTAGTGCTACATTTTGTGTGTACCTATATCCCCCTTTATTTGTGGCCTCCATTGTAGTGCTGCATTTTGTGTGTCCCTATATCCCCCTTTATTTGTGGCCTCCATTGTAGTGCTGCATTTTGTGTGTCCCTATATCTCACTTTATTTGTGGCCTCCATTGTAGTGCTGCATTTTGTGTGTCCCTATATCCCCCTTTATTTTTGGCCTCCATTGTAGTGCTGCAATATGTGTGTCCCTATATCCCCCTTTATTTGTGGCCTCCATTGTAGTGCTGAGTTTTGTGTGTCCCTATATCCCCCTTTATTTGTGGCCTCCATTGTAGTGCTGCATTTTGTGTGTCCCTATATCCCCCTTTATTTGTGGCCTCCATTGTTGTGCTGCATTTTGTGTGTCCCTATATCCCCCTTTATTTGTGGCCTCCATTGTAGTGCTGCATTTTGTGTGTCCCTATATCCCCCTTTATTTGTGGCCTCCATTGTAGTCCAACACCCCCCCCCCCCAATGTTATTTTTTTTTATTAAATGGTATTTTTTGGTCTTTTTGGGGGTTGTTTTTCAGGTCAGAAATTCATATTGGTGATCCCTTATTATTTTGGTATCTTAAAATAACACTTTTTTTTTAATATTTTGTTGAATTTTTTTGTGATCCCAGAGTTTTGTGATATTCTGTTCACAATGTTTGTTTGAATAATTTTTTTGTTGTTGCTATACAGTTCCCCACCACGCCACAGGAATGGCAGACTGTGGCAGCGGACTTCTCCCAGCGTTGGAACTTTCCGAACTGCGGAGGAGCCATTGATGGCAAGCACGTCCGCATCGTGCCCCCACCCCAATCCAGATCCCATTATTTTAATTACAAGGGGTTCCACAGCATTGTGCTGATGGCGGTGGTGTCTGCCAACTACGAGTTTTTGTACCTGGATGTTGGGAAAAATGGCCGGATGTCGGACGGCGGGGTCTTTGCGAAGACCGAGTTCGCCCAACGGCTTCAATCGGAGGACCTAGGTTTACCACCTGTGGAGGAGAACGAAGAGGGTCTGCCCTTCGTGTTTTTAGCAGATGAGGCTTTCGGATTGGGTCCCCACCTCATGAGGCCATTTCCCCAACGCACTCTCACCCCTGAGAGGAGGGTTTTTAATTATCGGCTGGCCAGGGCAAGACGGGTGGTAGAGAATGCCTTTGGAATCCTGGCCAGCCGATTTCGATTGTTTTTGACTGCAATAAACCTTGCAGAATACAAGTGGAACTACGTTATATTATGCTGCTGCATTCTCCATAATTTCTTAAAAAGACATTCCACAAACTATTTAACCGTATTGCCTGATGAGGCCATTGATGATGCTCCGGAGGCGGACCGTGAGGCTAGCCGTACAGGCTTGGCCCCCCAAAGCGCACGGGCAGTGCGGCAATCCTATGGGGATTATTTTATGGGGAGGGGGGCCATTAAAATGCCAGATCTTGGCTAAATAAAATCTTTTGTTTTCTGAAATAAACTGTCTATTTTCTTTCTTTCTAAAATTTTTTGGAGTTTTGTGTATTGTAGCTTTTTCCTAGGTTCTCATACAGCGATGTGTTTGGGATGTACTAAATACCCATCATTGTCAATCTTACCAACACAAATACACGTGAGTTACTTTATTAGTCAGCATTGATACAAAGAACGAGCCACAAATTGTTGAACGTGCAAATATGTTTATTGTTTAACAGGGGTAAAATACAGGGTTTTCTATATCTATTTTTTCCATTTATGCAAAAATATTATCAAGGTTTTTTTTTTTTTTTCATTTATCCAAAAATATAATCAAGGTTTTTTATTTTCAATTATCCAAAAATATAATCAAGGGGCCAGATTCACAGAGCGATTACGCCGGCGTAACAGGAGATGCGCGGCGTAAGTCTAAATTTGCGCATGCGTTTCGATGCTCCGCATCCCCAAAACGAGATACGCAAGAAATCTACTTTTTTTGTCCAGCGTAATTTCGATAGACAGGCGCATCCGTCCGCGCAAAACTGCGCTAGACACACCATTGATTTGCTATTCAAATATGCTAATGAGGGAGTTACGGGGATCCACAAAAGAACGTTGGTGCAGCGCAGGCTACGCGCTGTGCACAACAGCTGCACGGCCTGTCTAAAATTAGACCATATAAAAGGTGGTATAAAATTAGACAATTCGTCTACATGTCAGAGAAAGCAACACTGTTAGTGAGGAGCTGAGCAGTCACACGTGTTGCACAACAATCTGTATGCCAACATGCCAGGGACATCTTCGCTCATAGCTATACTACTGACTTTAGAGGAGCAAAGAAGGATGAGGGCACGGAGGAGGATATACCACACATGCATAGACCTCTTTGGCATGAGTGATTCTGAGGTGTATCGCATCTTCAGATTCACCCCTCATGCCATCCTGGAATTAACCATAACCTTGCAGGAGGACATCACCAGCCCAACACACCGCTCACATGCAGTGCAGCCACTGGTCAAGGTCATGGCAACACTCCATTTCCTTGCCAGTGGCTCTTTTCAAAGAACAAGTGGAGTGGTGGCTGGGATGTCACAATCCTCCATGAGCAGATGTGTGCACCAGGTTGTCCCTGCAATCCTCAGACGCATGGCCAACCAAATCATCAAACCCACCACTGAGGACCTGCGGCTGAAGGCAATGACAGATTTCTACAGAATTGCCAGATTCCCACGCACCGTGGGGGCCATTGATTGCACACATGTGGCACTCCAGCCCCCCCCATGAGACAGAGCACATATACCGCAATCGGAAGCATTGGCATTCCATCAACGTACAGGTGATAGTCGATGCCAAATGCCTCATATGGCACGTCCGTGCCAACCCCCCCCGGATCCAGCCATGACAGATACATATACAATCAGAGCCCTATCCGAATGGAATTCGAACAGAACGTGTATGGGGACACCTGGCTGGTTGGTGAGTGACATGGGTGGCAGGCATGACTGACCCCCCCCATGATGCACACATCACAAGGGGCACATGCACTACTAACATCCTCCTGTCTTTTCCCTTCCAGGTGACTCTGCATATGCACTGGGACCCCATCTCATGACTCCTATCCGGAACCCCCAAACCCCAGGAGAGGAAAGATACAATGAAGCCCACGCCCAAACACGTGCAGTGGTGGAGCGCACCTTTGGCCTCCTGAAGTCACGTTTCCGATGCCTGGATAAGTCTGGGGGGACCCTGTTGTATTCCCCAAACTTTGTGTGCCAGATTATCGGTGCATGTTGCATTCTGCACAACTTCGCAGTGAGAAAGGGCCTGCAGATTGACATACGTGATGACCTGACCCCTGAACCAGACAATCCCCCCCTAACCGAGGTTACCCCGTCTTCTGAGGGAAGAGCAGCCAGGAGACAGCTCACATTAGGCATCTTTGCACGTTAAACACACACATTCATGGCACAATGAGAATGCATGCATGCACACCACTGTGGTCCCTAGCACAGACACATCACATCCTCATCTAATTGGATTAGCACAAGCCCACCATGCTGGACTTGTGAGCAGCAACGCCGCGACACGGCTCCAATTATGTCACTGTTCATTCATACACCATTCACATGGACCTGGGGATCACTTCTCCCTGGTCCTGGGGAACCCTTCTCCACCAAAACTGAGGGTGACACCCCTTTGCCGGCAGGAAAATCACCCCCACATTCCAAAAACATTCACATCACAAAAAAAAAAAAATGTCCAGCAAAGAAAAAAAAAATTCTAGCAAAAAAAAAGGGGGAAAAACAAATTAATGCCGTTGGCGTGAGCCACGCCTGGGGCGCCCACGGCCACGGCCCCGGCTCCTCAGGGGAGACTCATGGGGAGGGGGGGTAATCCAGGGAAGGAGGAGCAGCCCCTGGTCTCTGCCCACCTGGCGGCATGTCCTCCAAGGCCACGGCAATTCTGTCCAGGCCAGCACTTAGTGATGCCGTGTTGGCCTGGATAGCCTGGGTGAGGGCCCTCACATCCTGCCCAACGTCTGCTGTTGTAGTCTGCAGTGCATTTAGGCAGTTTGTAAGAGCCCGGGAGTGGCAGTCCAGGTCCCCAAGCGTATCCTTTATGGAGGACAGGCTCTCCTCCATCCGCCCCAAAGTCTGGCTGACCTGTCCCAGATGGTGGGTCTGAAGGGACTGGTCCCTTCTCAGATTGGCGGGCAGAAGCTCAGCCACCCCCCTGGTCTTCTGGGACGACTTCCTGCGTCAAGCTGAGGCTTGTGGCCGGGAAGAAGGGGAGGCCCTTGGGAGAGGAGCCCTGTTGGGGGAGGAGTGGGAGGGGCTAGCCCTTATGGAGGGCTGGCTGCTGCCAGCCAGAGAGGAAGACTCCTCCAAAAACAACAATCCACTGGCTGGCATGACATCCTCCTCCTCCTCAAACTCCTCCTCCTCAACCTCCTCCTCTTCAATCTCCTCCGAGGACTCCGGCCTTGTCGGGGGGTCCTCATCAGGCTGTTGTCCCTGGGATGGTGCGGTCAGCCCAGATGGCCCAGCACCCTCCTGCTCATCTGTGGATGACACAAAACATTCACAGGTTGGAGGATCCACACACTTGCCACATATTCCCTTTCATCCCCTCCCCCACACACGCTACACACCTGATAGGGAAAACAAACCTTACCTGGCATCAGGCCTTCATGACCTGAGTCATAGCCGGGCAGGCCCTCCACCTGTTGTCTATGAAAGGTCTGGGCCACCGCACGCTCATCCTCTGTCAGCCGAACAGGGCATGGTGGGCCCCCTCCTGTGGCCCTGGCATGGGCTACCATTTTGGCCAGCTTCTTTCTCACCAGACGCCGGAGGTCATTGATCTTCTTTTCAATCCCCGACCGTGTCCGGGTCTCCCCTCCAATGCATTCACCTCGTCAGTAATGTTCTGCAAGATATCACGCCCCCTGGCCAGGGTGGTGTTGGCACTCTCCGGCCCGTGGAGGAAACGCCCATATTGGGAAATGGCCCGGGCAAGAATTTGTTTCTCCCCAAAGTAAAATTTAACTTCCTCTTTCTCTCAGTCATACTCATACAAAAACTCTTTTCCAAACAATCAGCAAAAAACACTCACAAAAACAAGCAGGGAAAATCACTCACAAAAACAAGCAGGAAAAATCACTCACAAAAACAAGCAGGAAAAATCAAGCAAGAAAACAAACAAACAAAAAACTATCAACCAAAAAGTCTCACACGCAGTCACCAAAAATCACTTTCAAAGATCACACAGTCCACAAATATCACAAAGACAAACCACAACGCAACTAACAACAGAACAAAAGCACCTTGCTGTATAGGGAGGGATACAAAGGGATGTACTTTTGCAAAGGAAGTGCGTTTCTGTCTGTCTATTTATGCTGTCTGCGTAGTTCACTATTTTGCCCTAGTCCACTTCCAATTTCACTGATTGCGCCGTTCCCGAGTTGTGAGCATGCGCACAGAGGTGCTGACCATGGTCTGCTTCAAGCGCGCATGCGCGAGCCGGCCGGCCCTTCATTTGCATGGAGTCACGGCTCATTTCAATGTAACACGCCCATGTCCTTCCCAATTTGTATTACTCCGCCTTGCCCCTCAGAAATAACGTTGCGCAGGCGCAAATTTTTGCGTAAAACCGACGAGAATAGGGTGATTGCGCCGCTACATTGCGCCAGTCTAACGTAATAGGCGGTGCGCTACGCCGGTCCAATAATGTGCAGATGTACGTGAATCTGGCCCATGGTTTTTAGTAAACAAAAACAAACAAAAAGAACTGCTTTTTCCTCAAAAATATTAAACCCTCCCCAAAACATCTATGAAATTTTTTAGCTGTCGCTCCAGCGTTTTTGTTTGCTTCCGAATTTCTCTGGATGCAAGACGGATGTCTTCTACCTTTGCTCTGCACGACAACACCTCTGCGATCAAGAGCTGGGCACTATATGTGTCAAGTCCCTCACCAGCACGGCTTGTTCCTGAAATGTGGGACCAAACCATGTATTAAAATTATGTAGGCCTACATCTACATTACCTGAAGCAGTGGTATAGGATACTTTACCGGATGTTGTGGCAGGTTGCCCTTCGTCATCATCATCCCTCGAGGGTGTGCATTGGGTTTGTTGTGCCTCCTGCCTTGCTGCTTCATTGTGCCCTACGAGATTGAAGAAAAGGTAAACATGATTTTAAAAGATTAAAGAGGGCTGAAAGAAATTGAACAATTATTTTTACATAACATGATGGGACGATAGTTGGTCCAATAATTGGTCGTATGAGCCGTCGTTCGTTCTATCAAAAATAATCATAAGACAAACTATTTGTGTGATACATTTTTATAAACACATTAGCCCATGTGAAATAAGCACGATGCCATTTCTCCTAAAGAAAAAATTTAATTACTTTAAAGTTATCGAATGAACGACGACTCTTAACGACCAAATATTGTGCCGGCCAATCAACACATTTCACTTCTCCCTGAAAGAAAAACCACATGTCACAAAGAACACACCAAAATAATGAAGACACATGAAAATTACTTACTTCTTCTTCTAATCACTCTTTTGATTTTCTCAAGTTTCTTGGGCTCTCTCAACTTGAGGTCTGACCATCTTTTTCTCAGGTGCTCTCTGCTCCTGCGTTCCCCAAACTTCTGATGGAGCCTCCTGATCACCTTGTCCATTATTGCGGCCTTCACTTTATTGGGATGCCTGTGCGGACCATGGTTGGCATCATTGTCCTCACTTCTTAAGATGCTGACCATCTCCACCATTTCGTGGAACGACATGTTGGTGGCTTTGCACCTCCGCCTGTTTCTTGTGGTTGGTTGGGCCTGGTCTGCCTCCTGGCTTGAGCTAGAAGCCACATTGCTCTGCATGTCATCCATAATTTTTTTTATCATAAAACGAGAGAGAAGGGGCGGGGAACGGACGATGCCGAACGTCAGGGGCGGGTTATCGTGCATAGCGTCACGCATGCGTATTCTAAAAAGGGATCCGACGTGTTTGAAAGCGGCGTTCAGAGTCTGGGGAAGAAGGCGGAAGTCACGCTCGTTGCATACGATGGTACGTCATCCATAATTTTTTTCCTCACAAAACGAGAGAGAAGGGGCGGGGAAGGACGATGCCGAACGTCAGGGGCGGGGTATCGTGCGTAGCATCACGCATGCCTGTTTGAAAGAGGCGTACGGAGTCTGGGGAAGAAGGCGGAAGTCACGCTCGTTGCATACGACAGTACGTAACTGTATTTTTGTCTTTATTATAGTGAACAAGGGGATGAGTTTGTGAGATATAGATATGGTGATAAAGCTTATTTAGTAGTAGTGGCTTGACTGACATTAGGTTTTTGATTATATGTTTGATTTTCAGAAATAATGGATCCCTTCAAGGATGTTGACTTCATGACAGAGTTCATCCAGAAATGGAAAGAACATCCTGTTCTGTGGCAAACCAAAAACCCAATTAATAAAAACAAAGATGCCAGGAATAAAGCAAGGAAGAGTGTGCTGGAATTTGTTAAGACAAGGGTCCCCAACGCCACAGTAGACACTGTGAAGTCAAAAATAAATTCCATCAGGGGCACCTACAGGGCCCAACGAGTCCTAGTCCTGGCCTCAATGAGGTCTGGGGCTGCAGCTGAATCCATATATAAGCCTACCCTGTGGTACTACAATCAGCTGCAGTTCCTGGACGACCACATTGAGACCAGGGCTTCCCTGTCTACCCTCCCCCCAAGAGGTAGCTCCCAGCTTCCCAGCAGCCAATCCTCCAGTCTTCCCTGCAGACAAGAACAGGCAAGCTCGGAGGAAGAGCCAGAGTTCCTGGAGGACCCCGATTGTGAACCATGGAGCCATGTATTTGTAACGCCATCTGCGTTACCTTCGATAGAACGAGCGCAGCTGTACCTTGTTCTGACAGCTGCGCTCCATTCTACAAGTCGTCCGCGTCACTTCCGGTGCACGGACGTCTGCGCTCCACGCTGGAACGCGGAAGTGCGACCCGGAGTATTCCACGTTCCAGGCGCACTATTTAAACCCCCTGCTGTGGCGGCAGGGTGTTCGATTATTCCTGTTGGACGCCTGCCGCCACCAGGGACCCAGACACCCCGTTTAGGAGACTCTGAGCTCTGCACTCCTTCACCCCAGCATTTGGCCACTTCAGAAAGCCTCCAGCTTCATCCGGCTTGTGCCCATATCCGCAGACTGCAACCTATCTGGACCTCCTCAACCCTAAAGGGACCTCAGTATCCTGCAGGAAGGACCTCCTCTCTGTTCTCATCAGAACCGCAAGTACCCCATGTGGCCAATACTGCCTTGTTATGCTTATATACATTGCTGTGTCTAAAGGACTGTGATCAATCTGTCTGCTACTATCTGTTAGACTGTTGCTCTCTCACCATAGGGACTGCAGAGTGCCCTTAGTCATAACATTCACAGCTTTCCTTGCTACTAACCACTTAGCATCTCAGCCATCTACTGACCGTGTAGTGTATTGCTTTGCTCTCTGTTTAAATCCATGTTGCTGCAATAAGCTACGCCAACTATAAGTTTGTTCTCAGTGGAGGCTGTGATGACCTAAACCACATAATCTCTGTGTACTTAGAGAGTGATCTGGTGGTTGAAACCTGAGTAACCTCCGCAGCTGAGATCCAGACCTGTAGTCCAGAGTCCTAATAACACGCAGAGTCATAACATAATAATCGAACCCTAAATAATATGGATCCAGCGGAGCTTGCAAATCATTTGGTTGGACTTTCACAAAGGGTAGACACCCTTACCAATTCCTTAACCGAGCTACGCCTAGAAAATGATGCTCTTCGCAACCAAAATTTAGCACAAGCCAGAGAGAGACCTGAGCCTAAGGTTTGCCCACCAGAAACCTTCTCCGGGGACAGAAAACGTTTCCGTCAGTTCGTTAGCTCGTGTCGTCTGATGTTCGAGCTACGCACCCGCACCTACTACTCCGATAGGGTTAGAATCCTCACCCTAGTCTCTTACCTTAGGGGTGAACCTAGAGTCTGGGCCGATGCTTACCTAGAAGAACACGGAGATCTCTTGGGCGCTTTTGACACCTTCCTGGAAGAGATGTCCCAGCTCTATGAGGATTCAAACAAACAGCTGACTGTAGAGAACTCAATTAGGAATCTCAAGCAGGGGAAAAGACCGTGGAAGACTACATATCGGAATTTAAATGTTGGTGCAGAGAGACCCAGTGGTCAGATGTTGCACTTCGCAACCAATTCCGGTTAGGCTTAACGGAAGCAATGAAAGATAAAATTGCCCGTGTTGAGCTTCCTCCATCTCTAGAGGACCTTATGCATCTCTCTGTTGCTATTGACCGACGCCTTCGCGAAAGGAAAGCGGAACGTGCTATTACATACCCTCCTACTCCTTTCAAGAGAGCCAGGTCACCACCCAAAGATGTTCCTATGGAGCTTGGAGCGATCAAGGGACCACTATCTTCTGCTGAGAAACAGCGCCGCAGAGCCCAAAACCTTTGCTTGTACTGTTCAGCTCCAGACCATGTTGTCTCCCCTTCTCAAGAAGAATTCTGAAGGAAAAAATTCCCACATTACTAAGCTCAATGCTACTGGAACTACCTCTAAACAATATATCTTTATTGCTCTTACCTTACAGTGGGAACAAGAAAAGATTACCCTTGACGCGATGGTCGACAGCGGAGCCTGTGGCAACTTCATAGACTCAAAGATTGTAGATTCTAATAAAATCCCCTGTGTGTTAAAGCAAATCCCTGTGTGAGGCCGTGTACACACGGCAGAGAACCTCGACGGGCAGAACACATCGTTCCGCCCGTCGAGGTTCTCTGCCGGCCGTCGAAATCGGCGACCCGCCCGTCGGGAATGGCAACCAGCCATTCATCCAGGCGGGCCATCGAGCAAAAAGAGAGCGTGCTCTCTTTTCGCTCGACGGGATTCCCGACGGGCGGGGCGAGCCAGAAGCGTACACACGGTCGAGGTCCTAGCTGGAATGCAGCTTCCAGCGAGGTTCTCGCTGGTTTCCAGCGAGAACCTTGGTCGTGTGTACGCCGCCTCACTCACTTTTATTGACGGTTCTACGTCATCCTATGGTCCAGTTTCTCTTCAAACCTCCCCCCTTTTGGTTACCAGTAGTTCAGGTCATACTGAGACCCTTGTTTTTGACATAATCTCCTCTCCGGTATTCCCAATAGTTCTCGGTCTACCATGGCTACGTCTTCATCAGCCCACTTTCCAATGGTCAACCAGTTGACTAACACTACAGTCCAAATTTTGTATGGAGACTTGTTATTCCAATTACTCTATCTCCTTCACGGAGTCTCACCATGTGGAGCTCCCAGTACACCTACTTGATTTCGCGGACGTCTTCAGTAAGACCAACGCAGACATACTTCCCCCACACCGGACCTATGACTGTCCAATAGACCTCATTCCTGACAAACCCAGGGCTTTTTTTCAGGGGGAACTTGGAGGAACTCAGTTCCACCACCTCTGGCTCAGACCCTTTGGTGCCTGCTTACCACTATAACTAGTAAACACAGAAGTCTGGTTTCTGTGTTTAAATGACAGCTCTGCACTCTGTGTGTAACCCCCCGGAAACTCCTGGTATTTAATGCCCCTTTAAGACCCTTCTACTGTTTGTGAAATTTGAATGGGGTCGTGGTTGAGTTCCTGCACCTTTTTTTGAGGAAAAAAGCTCTGGACAAACCTATCCCGACTGCGCGTATTTATCCGTTGTCACAACCAGAACTTGGACATCTCAAGATTTACCTGGACGAAAATCTCAAGAAAGGCTTTATTAGACCTTCCACCTCCCCAGCAAGTGCTGCAATGTTTTTTGTTAAAAATAAAGATGGCTCACTTCGACCAATAATAGATTACAGATCTCTCAACAACATAACTGTAAAGAATAGATATCCTTTACCACTAATCCCAGAGCTTATTGAACGCCTCCAGACATCCAAAATTTTCACTAAATTAGATCTTAGAGGTGCCTATAATTTGATAAGAATCCGCCCAAGTGATGAATGGAAGACTGCCTTCAAGACTCGCTATGGACTTTACGAATACACTGTGATGCCGTTTGGCTTATGTAACGCACCTGCCACGTTCCAGTGGTTCATTAATGATATCTTCCGCGATTTGCTTGACATTTGTGTCGTAATCTATTTGGATGACATTTGCCACAAGCTCTTCCTCCCAACTCTCACCATTCTACGCAAACTATGGATTCCATCCTAACAGCTTGCCATCTTCCTTTCCCCCAAATAATGTTCCCTCTGTGGAAAATTACCTTTCAGCCTTGAAAAAGAACCTGAGTATTCTCCGTTCCAACCTTGAAGCTGCTCAGCAGAAACAGAAAAAATATTATGATACCCATAGAACAGTACCTCCTATATACAAAGTTGGCGACCTGGTATGGCTGTCCACCCGGAACTTACGCCTTAAGATACCTGCAAAGAAACTTGGTCGTCAATTTACTGGACCTTTCCCAATTTCCCATGTAATCAACAATAATGCTGTTAAACTACTCCTGCCTTCAGATTGGAAAATACATCCCTCCTTTCATGTTTCACTTATCAAACCTTTCACACCTAATCCATTCCCTAACAGAGATCCTCACCCCCCTCCTCCTGTCGAGGTTCTCGGTGAAACAGAGTATGAGGTTGAGAGAATTCTTGATTCCAAAAGGAAAGGTTCTTCTCTTCAATATCTTATTCGTTGGAAGGGTTATAGTCATCCTCCTCTCTGTTCTCATCAGAACCGCAAGTACCCCATGTGGCCAATACTGCCTTGTTATGCTTATATACATTGCTGTGTCTAAAGGACTGTGATCAATCTGTCTGCTACTATCTGTTAGACTGTTGCTCTCTCACCATAGGGACTGCAGAGTGCCCTTAGTCATAACATTCACAGCTTTCCTTGCTACTAACCACTTAGCATCTCAGCCATCTACTGACCGTGTAGTGTATTGCTTTGCTCTCTGTTTAAATCCATGTTGCTGCAATAAGCTACGCCAACTATAAGTTTGTTCTCAGTGGAGGCTGTGATGACCTAAACCACATAATCTCTGTGTACTTAGAGAGTGATCTGGTGGTTGAAACCTGAGTAACCTCCGCAGCTGAGATCCAGACCTGTAGTCCAGAGTCCTAATAACACGCAGAGTCATAACAGTATTGCATTTTGCTAGCAATTTTGGAGAATCAAAGTATAATAATGATGTTAAATTGATGTTACTAGTGTTCTAAATTCAAAGGGAATGTACAAAAAATGTTGTTCATTTTCTGGTATGCCATTAGGGGGGGTAACACAATACACCTGGAAGGTGTCCCGGAGGTGAAACACCCTTTTTGCCCCAAATCTATTTGTCACAAAATAGACTACTTTTCTTTTCTTCTTTTTTTTTGGGTAAAGGCACCCTACTTCCGTAGTTCAGCCTGCAACAACCCCCACAACTCCAGGGGGACCATGTCTGAAGCTGTGTAAGGGGCCACAAAGGGCCGCCATCAGGAAATTTGGGTCCCCTTACACAGCTTTAGGCATGGGCCTCCTAGAGCAGAGAACCAGGGGGTGCTGACGCCTGAAATTAAGAAGCGGGGGGCCCTTTACGAAAATAAGAAAGAACTAAAAATGTATGGAAAAAAGGGGCCTTGCCATCCGGGACCATTGGGCCCTTTAATTTAAAAAATCAAAATATATATATGTTTAAAAAAAAAAAAAAATGCTTGGCCTTTCAGGGCCCTGGGACCTCTGGGCCCTTTACTAAAAAGAATATAAAAATAAATCCTATATACATTTCTAAAAAAAGGGGGATTTGACACATGGGGCCCTGGGTCTAGCAGACCGTTTCCAGCAGACAGATTTGATGGTGTGTACGAGGCCTAAGAGACAGAGAAAGCTAAAACTGCTAATAGAAAGTTTAAGAGAGAGGCTGGGGATGGGAAGGGAGAGGGGGGGGGAGAAGGAATAGGGGCAAGGGAGGGGGAAGCGAAGTATTCCTATTGTGAAAGTTAAATTTATACATAAGTGCCCACCCAAAAATAAAAATAAATAATATGATCTCCACATATGATGCGAAACCGAAGTTGAGACAAAACTATCGAATGGAACCATGAGTAGGTCTCTTGATATGGTTTAGTCTGAAGTGAAGAAAAAACTTAGAGAGGCAACTTAGAGAGGCAAGTGCACGATTCACAAAGCACTTGCATCCTAAGTTATGGCGGCGTAGCGTAAATGGGCCGGCGTAAGCCCGCGTAATTTAAAGTAGGTAGGTAGGGGGCATGTTGTATGCGAATGAAGCATGACCCCATGTAGATGCATGGCTGAACGAACGACGCATGCGTCGTCCGTGAACGTATCCCTGTGCGCATTCTCCGAATTACGCCGGCTAGAATTCCAAAGATACGTCGAACACTGCATATGACGTGAGTGTAACTTACGCCTAGGCGCATTCACGTACGCCTTAGGTAAACAATGTAAAATTGGCTGTTCCGACGTCCATACCTTAACATGGGCTGCGCCTCATATAGCAGAGGTAACTTTATGCCGGACGTACGCCTTACGTAAGCGGCGTAGCTTTTTAATGGAAACGCTGAATGCGTCCAGCGTAAATATGCACCCACAATACGCCGATGTAGGCAAGTTACGTCGGATGGCTGAAGCCATGTTTTTTGGCGTATCTTGCTTTGTGGATCGGCGTAAAGATGCGACGCCGCACATTCAAAATTACGGCGTAAAGCCTTTGTGGATCCAGGCCTTTGTTTCTTGGTTTGCAGTGGAATGCGTTTAATGGCATGGCACAGTGGTGCAAATTGATGGCACAGTGGCTGCGTTTGACGGCATGGCACAGTGGTTCAAATTGATGGCACAGTGGCTGCGTTTGGGCACAGTGAGACTGCAATTTTTTTTTCCTTTGCGCCCCCCCAAAAATGTTGAGCACCAGCCGCCACTGAGTGGAATATGCAACTTTTGGGCCAGTGATGCATCCAGGAAGAAGCTTGCTGGGAGACGAATTTTCTCTTCCGCCAGCTGCAGAGAAACAAAAAGAGTGACATAAAACTGGGAAAAGTCAATGGCTTTATAGTTCATAATAAACTGTGAACGTGACTTACTGGGTCTCACAGGGCAGGTGTGAAGGAAATGTCCTGTTCTCCCACAGTACAAGCAAAGGTTGGCCTGTCGCCATCGCTATCTTTCCTCTGGAGTAAATGGGGCACGGATCAATCCTAGCTGCATGGGTTTGACTTCAGGGACAGAGGTAATAGGAGGAACTGGAGAAGGTGACTGTACAGGAGAAGACCTGGGGGTACCCAGCCAGGACGAGGGGCCTGAAAGTGCTCAGTGCGTCTCTCACGCATGCGTCTATCCAGCTTAGTTGCGGCTTGAATTAAGTCCTCCAAAGCGGCTGAGTTCTCAATCCGGGCGAACTCGTCCTTTAATCCCTGTGACAGACCCTGGCGGTATTGGGATTTCAAGGCGTGTTCATTCCACCCGATATCAGCTGACCATTTACGGAATACTGCAGTGTAGTCCTCCACTGGCCTTCTCCCCTGATATAGAGTATGCAGGATGGCCGTGGCAGTGCATTGGGGGTCATAAAAAAGTTGAGCCATACTATCCTCGACTTCTGGGGTCCCCCGGTGGCACTCGAGAGGTTATCGCTGGTTTCTGCCGAGAATCTCTGCCGTGTGTACGGGGCCTAAGGCCGCGTACACACGATCAAATCTGTCTGCTGGAAACGGTCTGCTAGACCGTCCCAGCAGACAGATTCGATCGTGTGTACGGGCGAGCTGACGGATTTGGCCACCCGACAGATTTCAAAGCATGCTTTGAAATCTATCGGGTGGGAACCCGTCCGCCCGACATGTCTGCTGGTTAGTACACTTACCAGCAGACATGTTGTCTCGCACCGGCGCCGAATGGATTCGGCGCATGCGCGGAAGTGTTTTACTTCCTGGTGCGGTGACGTGGCGGCGTCAACGTCACCGCCACGTCACCGACACATCAGCGCGCCGTCTGCTGGCGGGGATTTTGGTTTGCTCGTGTGTACACAAGAGCAAACCAAAATCCTAGCAAACAGATTTGTTCAAATCGGTCGGTCCGACCGATTTGAACAAATAGATTGCCTCGTGTGTACGAGGCCTAAGTGTTAGGGAAAAACACTCAGGGCCAGATTCTCGTAGATTCTACCCTGAGATAACTTAGAGAGACAATTCCCATATTCCCGGAGCACATGCGTCCTAAGTTGCGCAATCGCAACGTAAATGTGTCGGCGTAAGTCGACGCAAGTGAAGGTAGGAGGGAAGTGGGCGTGATCCATTCAAATGAAGCGTGACCCCATGCAAATGAATACGCTGCACGTGCCCCGCCCCTCTGCGCATGCGCAAAACAACATTGGGTGTAATCCGCCCTGAGATGGGCCGGCCCAGTGCATAAAAGCGTCAACACATGCGCCCATCGAGCGCAAAGGTACACCATTTATTTTGTTGGTGGAGGTGTATGCTCTTTTGCTGTTTCAACTGTGTCATGCCTGCTCCCAGGAAGGAGAAACGGAAGAAAAATTTCTCCCCAGATGAGAGAGCAATCGTTATAGCTGCCATGGAGAAGTATGATGCTCGCCTCCATGGTGCATATAGTGCCAGTACCAGCAGGTCTAAGAAGGATTAGATGCTCATTAGGATAGCTGACCAGGTGAATGCCCTATCCCATGAGGTCAGGACCCCCCAGGACATCCAAAAGAAATGAACGATCTGCGGCGTCTGGTGAGAGGCAAGCTGGCTCAGATCAGTCGGCATGCCAGGGGCACTGGAGGGGGACCACCCTGTGTGATCTGGCTGACTGAGGAGGAGAAAGTGGTTGCCCGCTGCCTTCAGAGGGAGCAGGTGGAGGGAGTCGGGGGCTACGACACCGGTGATCCGGCCTTGAGGATAGGTAAGTGTGTTTTCTCTATTATGTGTTGTGTAGCATGTGTGTGTGTGGGGGGGGGGGGGGGTGGGTTTGGGAACATGTGACAAGTGTGTGGGTCCACCAACATGTGAATGTTTTGTGTCATCCACAGATGTGCACGAGGGAGTGGGGCCATCCAATGCTGCCAGTGGCCATCCTATATCATCCCCCGAGCAGCCTGTTACTCTGGATGACCCCCTTGGAAGCCAAGAGTCCTTGGTGGAGGGAAGTGGCCAGTCCTCAGCGCAGGAGGTGGTTGAGGAGGAGGAGGTCCATACGGACTAGGATGTGTTCCTTTATTTAGATGAGTCCCATGTCTTGCCAGGACCATCCCAACCAACAACCCCCATCTTCTCCAGCCCCTCAGGGTCCACCCCCCATCCTCTCCAGTCCCTCCTGTTCCATCCCCCTCATCTCCAGCCCCTCAAGATCCTCTTCCTATGCAAGGGCCCCAGCCACTCCTGTCCCCAGGAAGGCGACCCGAAAAAACAGGGGTGCGCCCGAATTCCTAAAAGAAAATCTGGCCAAGCAGCAGGACCAGCAGAGCCGGCATATGGGTGAAGTTGAGGCGCCTAGCTGACAGCCTGGCCTCCTCGGGTCCATTACCAGATGCGCTCCAGGATGTGGCTGGAAACAGCGCAGCAACGGTCACCAGCCTCGGGGAGCTGCAGGCGACAACGTCTGAACTAGTGGGGGAGGTCAAGGGCCTAAGAATGGATGTACAGGCCCAGACAGCTTCCCTGGAGGCCCAGACAGCTTCCCTGGAGGCTGTGCTCACCCGCATAGTGGTGGCATTGGAGGGCCGACAGGCAGCCAGGGAGGGACCTGGGGATGCTCCTCCACCTGATGCCCCACCCCCCACCAGATGCCCCACCCCCCCAACTGAAGCTCCCCCCAGGCAACTGAGGGCCAGGAGCCTGGGCACCAGGCGTAGCCCGCGCCGGGGCAAGTGATCTATTTTGTGATTTAGTTATTGCTCTGGTTAAGAGCTTTTTGATTTAATTATTGCTCTGGTTAAGAGCTTTTTGATTTAGTTATTGCTCTGCTTAAAAGCTTTTTTTTTTAGTTATTGCTCTGGTTAAGAGCTTTTTTATTTAGTTATTGCTCTGGTTAACAGCTTTTTGATTTAGTTATTGCTCTGGTTAAGAGCTTTTTTTTTTTTTTTTTAAATGCAGAAGGTCAGTAGAGCAGGCTACAGTGTGAATGTTGTGTGATTGTGGGGGGGGGGGTGGCACTCCTGGCAGTGAGGGGTGTCACCCTCGGTCGTTGGGGATAAGTTCTCCCCAAGACCGTATGAATGACTTATGAATGGACAGCAACATCATTGGGGCCTTGACGCGGCGTTGCTGCTCCCAAGTCCTGCATGGTGGACTTTAGTCTAATCCAATGTGATGTGGATGGGGTGTGTGTGATCTAGGGACTACAGTGGTGTGCATGCGTGCATTCTCCTTGTGCCATGATTAATGTGTGTGTTTAACGTTCAAAGATTTGTTCCACGAGGCACCTCCTGACTGCTGTACCATCAGCAAGTGAGGTAGCCTCAGGCAGGGGGGTACTGTGTGGTTGGGGGGTCAGGTCATCACATATGTCAATCTCCAGGCCCTTTCTCATGGCGTAGTTGTGCAGCATGCAACATGCAACGATGATCTGACACACAAAGTTGGGGGAATACAAGAGGGCCCCCCCGGACTTATCCAGGCATCGGAAACGGGACTTCAGGAGGCCAAATGTGCGCTCCACCACTGCACGGGTACGTATGTGTGCTTCATTGTATCTTCTCTCTCCTCTGGTTTGGGGATCCCTGAATGGAGTCATGAGATGGGGTCCAAGTGCATATGCAGCGTCACCTGGAACGGACAAGACAGGAGGATGTTAGAAATGCATGTGCACCTCGTAATGTCTGCATCATGGGGGTCGGACAGTCATGCCTGACTCCCATGTCACTCACCAACCAGCCAGCTGTCCTTGTACACATTCTGTTCGAATTCTGTTGGGATGGGGCTTTGACGGTATATGTAGCTGTCATGGCTGGACCCGGGGTGTTTGGCACGGACGTGCCATATGAGGTATTTGGCATCGGCTATCACCTGTACGTTGATGGAATGCCAGTGCTTGCGATTGCGATATATGTGCTCTGTGGCATACGAATGTGTTGTCCTATAAGTGTGGTTGCTCAGCTCGTCCGGAATGGTGCTGCTGTAGTTGCACTCCAGCTGACATGCACACGTCTGGTGCAAAGCTACCCCTGCTTTATGAGGGGTAACTTTAGGCCAGTTATTCATCTTACGCGCACCGCGTGTAGCCTGCGCCGAACGCGCGTAGGTTCGGGAATCAGCGCATCTCCCTCATTTGCATATTTTAATACAAATTCAATGAGAGCGTAAGATGCCACCAGCGTAAATATGCGCTTGCGCTGCGCAAGCTTAGAAAAGTTAGGACGGGTGGGAAAAGCCTTTTTTCTGGCGTATCTGGTTCTGTGGCTACGGCGCATAGATACGATGGCGCAAATTTAGACTTACGCCGCGCAACTCCATATACGCCAGCGTAAGTTCTTTGAGAATCTGGCCCTCAGTGTATAGATGTCAGTGTAACACATAAGGAATAGCACTAAGTGCTATTCCCTATATATGACCGACATCTATACACTGAGGCCCGGATTCACAAAGCACTTACGCCGACGTATCTCCAGATACGCCGCGTAAGTCCAAATATGCGCTGTCGTATCTGTGCGCCGAACCCACAAACTTAGATACGCCTAAAAACAGACTTCATCCCACCGACGTAACTTGCCTACGCCGGCGTAGAGTGGGCGTATATTTACGCTGGACGCATGTGGCTTTCCCATTGATTTTCTTTTCAAATATGCAAATGAGGGAGATACGCCGATTCACGAACGTACTTGTCGCCCGGCACATGATTTAAGCGGTTTGCGTAAGTTTTACGTTTGGCGTAAAGTTATTCCCCATATAACCCATGCAAAGGTATGGACCAGGGAACACATGCCTACGCATTGTACGTTGGACGTCTGTAAATATGGGCCGATGTGGGTCAGTTGTAGCAATAGCTGCACATGGACTTGCCCTTATAGGCGTCTCCTGCTACTTATTAACAATGTTGGTAATCAGCAACTATGAGGCTCTATGCCCTTGCTCTTGCATTAGAAGGCTCAGTATAGCCATGCATGGACAGTGTTGCTTTATTTATTTACTTATATATATATCTATTTACTAACAAACAGTTCCCAGCTCTAATTATTTACACATATTTACATATTGTTATAATTATATTTATATTTATATTTATATTTATATTTATATTTATATGTATATTTATTTTTTATTTTCATTTCCATCTACATATCTACCTTTTCATCTCATTATATTATTATTACTTTTCATATTTCATTTTTATATTTATTTTTATCTTTTTTTTTCATCTTTTTTGCCACTAACTGGTTCTCATCTATCCTGTTTTTTACACATAGGACTCGATGATAGCAATTTAGCAGCCACTACAATTGGCCAGCTTTAGCCTACCTCCTCTCTTTTCTTGGACTTAGCATAGATCTAGTCCAAGTCAGTCCCTTTACCATCAGGCACCAGTAAGTGAGATTTCTTATCTGACTTATCAGAAGTGTTTGGGAACCATATACCCAGATAATTAGTTTTTTGACATATCATACTCTCTCTCCATTAGATCATCAGCACTTAGCAACACAGCTGTCTTTGTCACCCCCACCCGGGCGACTATAATCCATCTCGCCCGCGTGGTGGCCTCTTCTCTAATCGCAGAGAATATGCCCTCGTGGACATCCCTTCCTTGAGATCACCCTCTCAGCCGTCTCAGGTATGTGCCCTCTCCCGCTCCACATAATTGCGCCTAGACCTCATTTTAGTATAATAAATTCTTTAAAGATCAAATATACCACCTGTTATATGTTTTGCCAAGAGACCATTAATTATGTATATTCTATATTATGTAACATTCTCTCTATTATTCTGATATGTTAGCTCATTGTACTTTTTTGTATTCACATAGAAAGTACATTCAATCGTGGGTTCCTGACGAAGCTCTCTTATGGGCGAAACTAGTTGAACCTGAAACACGCTTGGACCTCAGAAGATGGTCTGCAGTTATTCTGCAGTTTTAATATACTTTCTCTCCTAATATTAATGTTTTTTAATAATTTTGTACAATGCTTTTGTATCTTTTGTATTAATAAATCTTTGTTATTTTTTCAAAAACACTGAACGTGTCTAAGAACCAATATTTACTGAGACTTGATCAGACTCATAGATTTATCTATTTCCGATACACCATTGAGAATCCTTAACCCCTATCCCATTGTTTTATGGGTAATCTTTCTATTTCAATACCTTTGAAGGATTCAGGTGTACTCGGATTTATTCAATTTGTTCTACATTTCGATGTCAGCCCTATAACAAACCTTATATACTTCTGGCTGGGCGTAGGTTACATTCACGGCGTACACAGTGATCCGGCGTATCTTAGGCAGTTGTTCCGATGTGATTGTACGCATGTGCACGGGGATATGTCCATGTCCCGACACATGCAGTTCATTTTAAGTACTTGTCTGGTGCCAGGCCCATCATTTGCATGGGGTCATGCTTCATGGATCACACCCACTTCCAGCCCACTTCCACCTACTTCCACTTACGCCGAAATATATGCTACGCCGGCGCAGAGTTGGGAGCATTTGTTTGTGAATTCCATGCTTGCCACTCCGCACTGTGCCGGCGTAGCGTAAAAGAGATACGCTACATATGCGCCAATAAATGTGAATCCGGGCCTGAATGTTGAATAAGCTTGTTGCACAAATCACTTTATTTATGATATCTATTTATTTAATCCATATTGAGCACTATATTTGATAGTCTGCTTTTGCTTGGCACACACGCACAATCGCACATGTCGATGAAGTCATTATCGTGTGCAAATGTGCGTGTGTGCCAGGCCTAAGCAGAAGCAAACAGCCAATCAAATATAGTGCTCAATATGGATTCAATAAATATGCATAGCCATAGATATCATAAATACAGTGCAACAGCAGGTACTACTTTTAAGATTTACTTTTATGATTCCATAACGAAGTTTAAATCCTAAAATGTTTCAGGATTTAATTTAACAAAACTGTAGAAGTAGAATGTGTGTCACACAAGAGAGTTCTTGCAGCTGGATAATTTATGCAACTATATTGTCACATTGCTGAATGTCATTAAAAGTTAAATACACAGAATTGGGTAGGGATTTTATGACCCAGAGTTATAGGTCAGTTATCTTGTTAAAAACCTACAGGTTTAGCCAGAGCATTGTGCAAGTATTCCATTACATCTTACAAGACAATAGACAACAATGAACTCAGACATATAGTACTGTGCAAAAGTTTTAGGCAGGTGCAAAGAAATGCTGTAAAGTAAGAATGATTTCAAAAATTTATATTTTAATTGTTTATTTAATCAATATACAAAATGTAAAGTGAGCGAACAGAACAAAACAAAATCAAATCAATATTTGGTGTGACTTCAAACGAGCATCAATTCATACACTTTGTACACTGTGCACATTCACAAAATCAGGTAAAGTGTATGACTAATCAATTATACCAAGCAGAAGCTACTGATCATCAATTTCACATGTAGGTTTAGACACAGTCATTAAATGAAACAGAAACAGCTGTGAAGAAGACTTAAAACTGGGTAAGAAACAGCTAAACTCTGCTAATAAAGTGAAATAGTAGAAGATAGTTTGATGTCACGGGTCAAACACCATGGCAAGACTGACCACAGCAGCAAGACACAAGGTAGTTATACTGCATTAGCAAGGTCTCTACCAGTGGCGGCCCGTCCATAGGGGGCGCCTGGGCACCACCCCCCCAAGTCAGTAAAAAAATAAAATAATAATAATTAAAAAAAATGTTTATTTAAACATGTCCCTTTAAAAAAAAAAAAAAAAAGCATGGGGGCGTGGTCTAGCCGTGATCAGAGATGGAGGCTTAATTGGAAAGCTCCCATTGCTGCTGACTGAAACTTGTCGAACAGGGCGCCAGTAAGACAACCCGACTGTCGGATCGAATCGGACCTAATTTCTGCTAGAACAAGGATACTACCCATACGATTTTTTCGTATCCCCGGTATTTTTGACTGACTTTCAGCCCTGTGGAAAACCGGCCCGGGTTACCAATGGCCGATATCCAAGAAGGCGCGTCACCCACTATACAAGGACAGCGGGGAAACGACGGGGAAACCCACCAAACAGCTACAGGGATTTTTCTCCCCTCTATAGAGCGAGAATTGAGTCCTAGCCTGAATGACTTACATATGGTGGCAGCAGACATAAAAAATGTCTTATCAGCTGCCATAGCGGATCTGAAAATCGGCATACGCGCAGTTACGGCGCGCGTATCTGAGGTGGAAAAAAAAACTGCGCAACAGAATGCTGCGCTGCGCCATGTAAACCGCAAAGTTGACTCTAACACCTTATACCTGAGAGAATTGAATAGACAAATAGAAGATTTGGAGAACAGAAGTCGGAGACACAACATTAGGGTTAGAGGCTTGTCTGAGACGATCGATTTCGATCGACTACCCACGGCTATACTGAGCATATTCAATGACCTATTGGGACGACCACCCATGTCTACAATTAAAATGGACCGAATGCACAGGGCCTTAAAACCTAAGAGTAAACCTACTGATCCCCCAAGGGATGTTATTTGCCACAAAAACGACTTTAAACTAAAGGAAGAAATACTACGCAATGCGAAACGACGTTCTCGTATTGATTTTGAAGGTTTTACCATCATGCTTTTTCAAGACCTCTCGAATATCACCCTACAAAACAGACACGATTTAAAACCTCTGCTTGATGCGTTGCGGAATAATAACATCACCTATAGATGGAAATTTCCATTCGGATTGCAAGCGTCCAATCAAGGTCGCTCAGCTATTTTGAGAGTTCCGGAAGATTTAAATACTTTTTGCAAAAACATGGACATACCATATATAGACTTGCCTAACTGGTACGCGGAGTTTAGGCCTACTAGCACGACTAAAAACCTTAAACCGGATGATGCCATGGAAACAAATCCATCTAGATTTAGAAGACGTCGATCACCATCAGACGACAGCACACCAGGAACTTCAGACAAACAAGAGCCATCCCTCCAATCGACGAATCAACCTCGCTCCAGGAAACCAAGAAAAGAAAAAGGATTGCGTTTATGTAATGTAGAATTGATTTCTTGAAAAGTCTTATTGCATTGCCCGCATTCTCCTATATTCTCACCCATTTTTCTAAGTCAGAAGAGGAAGGGGGAAGAGGGTTGAGAATAGTGGAGCGAATTGCACCTATCCCGTTTTCATTGCGGATATTACTCCTGTGTTTTGAAAACATGCATTGAGTTAGATGAGGAGAGACTTTTGTTTATTTTAATTTCTTATGTTTATTTGTAGCTGTTTATTTTGTTTTTAGACTCATATGGTTATTGTGTTATTACTTGCAGATTCTCGTTCTCTGCTTATCCTCACGCTAAGTTAATGTCTTACATTCAATTGAGGAAACAACAATGAAATAATATTTATATGTTGGACATGTGTCCATATTTTTCAATATTAATTTTAGGTTTCCAATTGTTTATTTGAATTTGAATGATACATTCACTTTACACTTACACGCCCAACTTTTAAATATTTTGCCAGTCTGTCTGCGGCGGACGACATGACAATTGGGCTATTCATCTTTTGACCTGGTTCACACCAACCCCTGTGAAGTAGTTCTTGTTGGATTTGTTCCTTGAAGAATACTACTTTTTTTTCTCATACCGTACACTTCTTCCCGTTAGGGATTAGCCTTTTCCCCATTATTTTTTCCTCATTCATATTGTTATTTATACGGTATTGTTTTTCACATCTATAGTTACAGACTTCTTAGTTCCGCCCCCTTTGTTCCTGTTCCATCCCCCTGAGTGACTGCTGTTATTTCTCTCCCGGTTGCAACCATGATGACCCACCTTAATATTACGAAGACTGCCCAGAAGGACATCAAGTTATACTCCCTTAATGTTAAAGGCCTCAATGTCCCTGAGAAGAGGTCCAAACTCATGCTTTTATTAAAGAGGTCTAAAGCAGATATCATATTTTTACAAGAGACCCATTTTAAGACTGACAATTTCCCTTCATTCTCTGACAAATTGTTCCCTCATATGTTTCATGCAACTTGCTCGGACTCTAAAACCAAAGGAGTATCCATACTCATATCCAAACATTGCCCTTTCCAGATATTGGATACCAAACTTGCCTGTGACGGCAGATACCTGTTCCTCAAAGGGTTACTACATAATAGACTGATAACTTTAGCTAACATTTATGGCCCGAATAGATTACACACCCAGTTTTTCAGGACTATGCTTCGAAATCTAGATTCCTTTACGACTGGTTCGTTGATAATGGGGGGAGATTTTTATTTGGCCCTCAATCCATTGCTTGACACATCCTCTGGCTCTTCCAAATCTTCATATAAGACCTTAAGTGAGGTGAAACGCTTATTACGTGACTTGTCGATTCACGACTCTTGGCGTGTACTGAACCCCTCCTCCAAAGACTACACGTTTTACTCTCCTCCTCACAATACCTTTTCTAGAATAGACTATCTTTTTCTATCCCAAAATGATCTAACTTCTATAGTAAATGCTTCAATTGAACCTATGATTCTGTCGGACCACAACCCGATCATCCTAACTTTGACCTTCAAGGATAAACCGTTTATCCCTAGAACATGGAAACTTGATGATTCTTTATTAAGCAACGCTGACAATTTGCAGCATCTGGATACTAAAATCTCTGACTACTTCAAATATAATTCTGACGATATCACTCATCCCTTGTTTGTTTGGTTAGCTCACAAGTGTGTCATCAGAGGTGAACTAATATCCTTGAGGGCCAAAAGGTATAAATTATGCCGTGCCCAAACTGATGACTTGATTGATAGGATCGCTGCCCTGGAGCTTCTACATAAGCGCTCACTAGCACTTGATTCTCTTAAGGAACTCTCAGACCTTAGATCAGAACTGTCCCATGTCTTAGATAACAAGATCAAGCGTAATTTTATTCTCTCTAAAAAATTATTTTATGAATTTGGGAATACAACTGGAAAACTATTGGCCAAATCCCTAAATTCGACACCCAAAAAATTTGGGAATGTATATTCTATTACTGACCCGAATGGTATTAAACATACCTCAACTTCTGAAATAGCAGAACAATTCCGGGTTTTCTACTCCAAATTATTTAATTTGCCGGCTGAAGCCCGTCCTAAAGACTCTCCCTCACGGATAGACTTAATCTCGGATGTTTTAAAATCATTTAGCCCGAAACCCCTGAATATGGACATTTCACGGGACCTTGATAGGCCTCTCAAGTTGTCTGAGGCTCTTCTGGCTCTACGACAACTTAAGACTGGCAAAAGCCCGGGACCAGATGGTTTTTCTGTTAATTATTACAAAACCTTTCGAGACTTATTGATCCCTCAATTCATTAAAACGTTTAATTCTGATCCCTTTCCTTCTCCACTTACAAAATAACTTTTGGAAGCTCATATTGTTGTAATCCCGAAGCTAAATAAAGACAAAACACTAGTGTCCAACTATAGGCCCATTTCTTTATTGAACGTTGATATCAAGCTCTATGCCAAAATCATTGCGAACCGCCTTTTGCCTTTGATCCCACAGCTTGTATCCCTTGACCAAACAGGCTTTACACCAGGGAGGGAAGCTAAGGATAATACTATTAAAACTCTTCTTATCCAACAATGGCTTGTTAAATCTAAATCCCCGGGTTTTCTACTGTCCCTAGATGCAGAGAAGGCCTTCGATAGGATCGCCTGAGATTATATGAACGCAGCTTTAAAAGCTCTGGGATTGCATGATCGTATGTTGAAATTCATCAATCTCTTATATTCGTGTCCCACAGCGAGGATAAAAGTCAATGGTGACGTATCGGAGGCCTTCTCAGTGGCGAATGGCACTCGTCAGGGTTGCCCTTTGTCACCAATAATATTTGTGCTTATTTTGGAACCATTCCTGCGTAAACTGAGAGAGAATGTGGACATCAAGGGTATTAGAATAGGCGATAAAATCTATAAACTGGCGGCCTTTGCGGACGATATTCTATTGAACCTGTCAAACCCTATAATCACTATCCCAAACTTATTGAAAGATTTTTCTTTATTCAGGCGCATCTCAAATTTAAAAATCAACTTCTCTAAATCAAAGGTGCTTAATATTTCTTTGCCAAATTCATTGGTTGACCAATGTAAACTTAATTTCCCGTTTTTTTGGGAGGATGATTCAATATCTTACCTAGGCATTGCCTTAACATCTAATTTAGATACTCTATATGTTAAAAATGTCATACCTCTACTAAATACTAAATATGCTCAGATGGGAGAAAGGTCTATTCTCATGGTTTGGCAGAGCGAATATTGTCAAAATGAACATCTTACCTAGACTTTTATATCTATTCCAAACAATACCTATAAGGATGCCTTCCACTTTCTTTAAAGCCTTTAAAAAAGTATGCTTGAAGTTCATTTGGAACGCTAGACAACCCAGAATCAAGTGGGACAAACTTACGACCCCAAAGCTCCTGGGCGGTATTGGACTACCAGACTACCAGACGTCAAAAAATATTATTGGGACTCTCATATGACCAGAATTGTGAATTGGCACCTTCATAGACCCTATAAGGATTGGGTTGATTTGGAGGACTGTTTGTCCTCCACTCCTATTCCTCTGAAATGTCTCCCATGGATTAACACTTCTAAACTCCCACCGAAATCTAGCTCTCATTCCATTACAGGTACTTCCCTCAAAATTTTTAGGCACTTGTGCAAAACTTACAACTTATCCACGATATATGGACCCCTCACCCCTATTCACCATAATCCCGAAATTTTTCAAAGATCTCACTCTACTGTATCTTCCAACTCTCTTCCATTTGCACAATGCAGAGCTGAATCTTTCTTTGAGAGGGGTAACCTACTGACCTTCGAAACCTTCTCCTCCCATTTCGCGAATTCTAACATCACGCACCAAGACTTTGACAGGATTGCTTTGTTTTTGAACAAGTTTAGTTCCACGAATATCTGGCATAGACAAAAAACCCGATTCGAATCTGTTTGCTTAAGTAATGGTCCCCAAAATCATTTGATATCTATCATATATGACATCTTGAATACGGATGTAGACCCACAAATGGACGACACAAATATAAAATGGGAGAAGGATCTGAAAATCTCAATCCCAAATGACCAGTGGGATTCAATTTTTTTCCACCTACATAAAGGTTCGTTGAATGTCCTGACTCAGGAGAATAGCTATAAGTTATATTCGAGATGGTATAAGACTCCTTTGGTCATTAACAAATACAATCCAAACTATTCCCCAATGTGTTGGAGATGTAAAACTAACTCTGGTTCGCTTCTCCACATATGGTGGGAATGTCCTCTCATCTCACCATTCTGGACTGATATTCACAAGCTCATTTCTTCAATTACTTCTTACACCCCAGATTTTACAGCCGGACAGTACTTGCTACACCTATCTTCTTTACCTAGCTCGGTATATAAAAATTCCATTATCGTTCATCTAATTAATGCGGCCAAATTATGTATCCCCAATAAGTGGTCCCAAACATCTCCTCCTAGAATCTCAGACTGGTTACGTAAGGTTGACCATATTGCTAAGATGGAGGAGTTGATTTCACAATCTAGAGACACTTCAAGAAAATATAGCGAGAAGTGGGCTTGTTGGACTCAGTTCACGAACTCTAATGATTATAAGATGTTGATTCATACTTAACCAAGTTTGGATTTGAGGAGACATTCTTTACCATTCTTTCATCTTCTTCTTCTTTCTCCCCTTTTTGGGTATGTCTTTGTATATTTCAAATGCTCGTAATATTATTATATCGCAACCACATGTATTTATCCCTACTCTTGCCCATCCCCCTAAGTATTTCTTGTTTGATTACTACTTATTCACTGATTTATTGCGCTCTTGTATTTGTGCTCTTATATAGCATCACCTGTTATTTGCTTATACCTGTTGTATGATGTTGTACTATATGTTATTGCTTTACGTGTAATTATATATCTTAAATACCAATAAAACATATTAAAAAAAAAAAATGCATAAAAAGGTCCCTATGTGCACTGTGACCGGGCGCCGGGCGCAGTGCAGTATGAGTAGCGCCACGTCTGTGCAATCATTGCGCCTCAGCTTCCGGGCGCACCCAGTATATTGATATATTGAGCCGCTCATCTACAGGTAAGCTGATTATCCAACCCCCTCCCCAGCTTTTTTTTTATTGTACGCGAAAATTGCGGCCGACAATACCCCCCCTGCTTTATTAACTTTTTTTTAATTAAAAAGTTTGCTGAAAATAGCGTCTGTTAGGCGGCAAACCTCTGCAGCCACCACCACCTTTCATCTCTTCCATTTGGGGTGCCCACTGCCCAGGAATGATGATATGACTATTGTGATCAGTTCATCTAGTCAGCTCCACAACCCCCCCTTTATTACACTTTTTTTATCATTACACTTTTTTATGGCCGGCAAAAATAGTGGCCGGCAAACTCCCCCCGCTTATTTACTTATTTATTTATTTTTTAATGTTCGGCAGCACCCCCCCCCCCACCAACGGATTAAAAGGTTTTATTTTTATTTAGGCATCCAATTGCAAGTCCCCCCCGCTTATTAAGATTTTTTTTAATGTTCGGAGACAATAGCGCACATATCCCCCAATGCAGTATGACCGCAGCCTCTGGTAATCACGTGCAGTATGTCCGCAGTCTCTGGTAATCGTGTGCAGTATGACCGCAGTCTCTGGTAATCTCTTGCAGTATGTCCGCAGTCTCTGGTAATCTCTTGCAGTATGTCCGCAGTCTGATAATCTTGTCCGCAGTCTCTGGTAATCTTGTGCAGTATGTCTGCAGTCTCTGGTAATCTTGTGCAGTATGTCTGCAGTCTCTGGTAATCTCGTGCAGTATGACCGCAGTCTCTGCTAATTTCGTGCAGTATGTCTGCAGTCTCTGTGTCAGTGATTGGAAATAGACCAGTACGGTGTGATTGCAAAAGAGGAATCCAAACAGATATAGGAAAAAGGGTGATTTATTTAAGAAGAGGGGGTAACACCCCACCACCTTCAACAAGCACAGTGCAACAAAAGATCCACAGTGACACAAATAACACTAAAGACAATATGTATAGCAAGGGAAATACCGGAATCATAAACAGGCCAGGCCGAGGTCATACACGGGGGATCAGGAAGTAGCTGCGGACGGGGAATGAATAGGAAGGGAAAGTCCAGGAGAGGGATCAGGTCAGGATGGATCAGGACGGATCAGGATGGACCAGGATGGATCAGGAGGGATACAGCAGGTACAGGGTCCAGATAACAGGTACAGGGTCCAGATAACAGGTACAGGGTCCAGATAACAGGCACAGGGTCCAGATAACAGGCACAGGGTCCAGATAACAGGCACAGGGTCCAGATAACAGGCACAGGGTCGGGTTGATAGACGGATACCAAGGCAAGTTCTGTTTGAACCTGCCGGGTATATATAGGGCGTGTTAATTGTGTTCAGGTCACACCTGAACGTAGCAAGGGCCAGGTGCTCCACACTGCCAGGGTCCATCCGCTGGTGGAGGTCAGTACTGCGTCCCAAAGGTGATATACCAGCAGGGGGAAGTTCCCCTGACAGCTCTGAACTGCCAGGAGACCCCTGCTGGTGGGACGCAGCACTGCAAGAAAGAATATAAATAGCACCAGCGGATGGAACCTTTCCTGACAGTACCCCCCCTCAAAGGAGCGGCCTCCGGACGCTCTAACTATCCGTTGCCGGGAAGAGTCCAGGGTGACTAACTGGGCAATGGGAGGCTCCGGGTCATCGAGCTGGGCAGCAGGCTCCGGGTCATCGAGCTGGGCAGCAGGCTCCGGGTCATCGAGCTGGGCAGCAGGCTCCGGGTCATCGAGCTGGGCAGCAGGCTCCGGGTCATCGAGCTGGGCAGCAGACTGGAAGTCATCAACCTGGAAGTCATCAACCTGGGCGGCAGACTGGAAGTCATCAACCTGGGCGGCAGACTGGAAGTCATCAACCTGGGCAGCAGACTGGAAGTCATCAACCTGGGCAGCAGACTGGAAGTCATCAACCTGGGCAGCAGACTGGAAGTCATCAACCTGGGCAGCAGACTGGAAGTCATCAACCTGGGCGGCATCAACCTGGAAGTCATCAACCTGGGCAGCAGCAACCTGGAAGTCATCAACCTGGGCAGCAGACTGGAAGTCATCAACCTGGGCAGCAGACTGGAAGTCATCAACCTGGGCAGCAGACTGGAAGTCATCAACCTGGGCAGCAGACTGGAAGTCATCAACCTGGGCAGCAGACTGGAAGTCATCAACCTGGGCAGCAGACGGGAAGTCATCAACCTGGGCGGCATCAACCTGGAAGTCATCAACCTGGGCGGCAGACTGGAAGTCATCAAGCTGGGCAGCAGACTGGAAGTCATCAACCTGGGCAGCAGACTGGAAGTCATCAACCTGGGCAGCAGACTGGAAGTCATCAACATGGGCAGCAGACTGGAAGTCATCAACATGGGCAGCAGACTGGAAGTCATCAACCTGGGCGGCAGACTGGAAGTCATCAACCTGGGCGGCAGACTGAAAGTCATCAACCTGGGCAGCAGACTGAAAGTCATCAACCTGGGCAGCAGACTGGAAGTCATCAACCTGGGCAGCAGACGGGAAGTCATCAACCTGGGCGGCATCAACCTGGAAGTCATCAACCTGGAAGTCATCAACCTGGAAGTCATCAACCTGGAAGTCATCAACCTGGGCGGCAGACTGAAAGTCATCAACCTGGGCGGCAGACTGGAAGTCATCAAGCTGGGCAGCGGACTGGAAGTCATCAGGCTGGGCAGCGGACTGGAAGTCATCAAGCTGGGCAGCGGACTGGAAGTCATCAAGCTGGGCAGGGGACTGGAAGTCATCAAGCTGGGCAGCAGACTGGAAGTCATCAGGCTGGGCAGCGGACTGGAAGTCATCAGGCTGGGCAGCGGACTGGAAGTCATCAGGCTGGGCAGCGGACTGGAAGTCATCAGGCTGGGCAGCGGACTGGAAGTCATCAGGCTGGGCAGCGGACTGGAAGTCATCAGGCTGGGCAGCGGACTGGAAGTCATCAAGCTGGGCAGCGGACTGGAAGTCATCAGGCTGGGCAGCGGACTGGAAGTCATCAAGCTGGGCAGCGGACTGGAAGTCATCAAGCTGGGCAGCGGACTGGAAGTCATCAAGCTGGGCAGCGGACTGGAAGTCATCAGGCTGGGCAGCGGACTGGAAGTCATCAAGCTGGGCAGCGGACTGGAAGTCATCAAGCTGGGCAGCGGACTGGAAGTCATCAAGCTGGGCAGCGGACTGGAAGTCATCAAGCTGGGCAGGGGACTGGAAGTCATCAAGCTGGGCAGCGGACTGGAAGTCATCAGGCTGGGCAGCGGACTGGAAGTCATCAGGCTGGGCAGCGGACTGGAAGTCATCAGGCTGGGCAGCGGACTGGAAGTCATCAGGCTGGGCAGCGGACTGGAAGTCATCAGGCTGGGCAGCGGACTGGAAGTCATCAGGCTGGGCAGCGGACTGGAAGTCATCAGGCTGGGCAGCGGACTGGAAGTCATCAGGCTGGGCAGCGGACTGGAAAGCTGGCACAGGAACACCAGGGTGGCAGGCTGGCACAGGAACACCAGGGTGGCAGGCTGGCACAGGAACACCAGGGTGGCAGGCTGTCACAGGAACACCAGGGTGGCAGGCTGGCACAGGAACATCAGGGTGGCAAGCTGGCACAGGAACACCAGGGTGGCAAGCTGGCACAGGAACACCAGGGTGGCAAGCTGGCACAGGAACAGATGGCACTGGAACGGGTTGCGCAGAGGGCACTGGGACAGGTTGAGCAGAGGGCACTGGGACAGGCTGGGTAACTGGCACGATGGTATGGGTTGGGAAGTACTTCCGTTTCTTTTTAGATTTAGACACTGCAGGTTTACTAACAGAAGTGATGTATGACGAGGATGGAATAAAGTAGGAGGAAGGATTGGAATATGGCAGAGACACAGGGATGGTGACTGGAGGAGGTTTTTGTGGAGGAGTTACAGGTGGATTAAAGGCAGGGTAGGTACAACAAGTAGAGACTGGGTAATAATACTTGGTAGGAAGCGGAATTAACTGGGCTATAGCTGAGGTTGTCATTGGCAATGGACGGCTAGATCCTTGGGAAGGTAAATGGTTAATGGCAGGGCTGGGATGCAGTGGCTTGGCTGGGATCAGGAGATCTGACCATGCCTGCAGCACAGGTTGAACAAAGGCTGGTTTACACACACCTTGTTTAATCAAGGACTGCACTGAACTAATGCATTCAGATAACTTCTGCTGGGAACAAGAGCAATAGTGTTCATCAAAGGAGGCTGGATCATCCTCCATCAACCATACCAGGGATTCAACTTGGTCAGGACTGAAGGGGGGAGAGAAGTCGTCACCACCATCAGGAATAACACACGGAGCCAATTCAACACATAACTGAATCAGTGAGTGAATATCGTCAAAAGACATATAGCCCTGATCCACCAAAGAATGAGCTGATCGGATGGTTTCCATCAGCTGATCCCTTGTCCACCCCTCAAAAACCTGGCGACAATACTCCCTATCCTCCTCAGCCAGTAGGGAAAAGTAACAGATTTCATTGAAATCCATGCTTCAGAAAAACGCACAACAACGGGGTGGTTCCTTAAATGCAAGCACGTCTGGTCTAGGATGGCCTTGGTATACTGTCAGTGATTGGAAATAGACCAGTACGGTGTGATTGCAAAAGAGGAATCCAAACAGATATAGGAAAAAGGGTGATTTATTTAAGAAGAGGGGGTAACACCCCACCACCTTCAACAAGCACAGTGCAACAAAAGATCCACAGTGACACAAATAACACTAAAGACAATATGTATAGCAAGGGAAATACCGGAATCATAAACAGGCCAGGCCGAGGTCATACACGGGGGATCAGGAAGTAGCTGCGGACGGGGAATGAATAGGAAGGGAAAGTCCAGGAGAGGGATCAGGTCAGGATGGATCAGGACGGATCAGGATGGACCAGGATGGATCAGGAGGGATACAGCAGGTACAGGGTCCAGATAACAGGTACAGGGTCCAGATAACAGGTACAGGGTCCAGATAACAGGTACAGGGTCCAGATAACAGGTACAGGGTCCAGATAACAGGTACAGGGTCCAGATAACAGGCACAGGGTCCAGATAACAGGCACAGGGTCGGGTTGATAGACGGATACCAAGGCAAGTTCTGTTTGAACCTGCCGGGTATATATAGGGCGTGTTAATTGTGTTCAGGTCACACCTGAACGTAGCAAGGGCCAGGTGCTCCACACTGCCAGGGTCCATCCGCTGGTGGAGGTCAGTACTGCGTCCCAAAGGTGATATACCAGCAGGGGGAAGTTCCCCTGACAGCTCTGAACTGCCAGGAGACCCCTGCTGGTGGGACGCAGCACTGCAAGAAAGAATATAAATAGCACCAGCGGATGGAACCTTTCCTGACACTCTGGTAATCTCGTGCAGTATGACCGCAGTCTCTGGTAATTTTGTGCAGTATGTCTGCAGTCTCTGGTAATTTTGTGCAGTATGTCCGCAGTCTCTGGTAATCTTGTGCAGTATGTCCGCAGTCTCTGGTAATCTCGTGCAGTATGTCCGCAGTCTCTGTTAATCTCATGCAGTATGTCCGCAGTCTCTGTTAATCTCGTGCAGTATGTCCGCAGTCTCTGTTAATCTCGTGCAGTATGTCCGCAGTCTCTGGTAATCTCGTGCAGTATGTCCGCAGTCTCTGGTAATCTTGTGCAGTATGTCCGCAGTCTCTGACAATCTCATGCCCATTTGTCTGCAGTCTCTGGTAATTTTGTGCAGTATGTCTGCAGTCTCTGGTAATTTTGTGCAGTATGTCTGCAGTCTCTGGTAATTTTGTGCAGTATGTCCGCAGTCTCTGGTAGTCTTGTGCAGTATGTCCACAGTCTGTGGTAATCTTGTGCAGTATGTCCGCAGCCTCTGGTAATATTGTGCAGTATGTCCGCAGTCTCTGGTAATCTCGTGCAGTATGTCCACTCTGGTAATCTTTGTAATGCTGGGGCTATATACTCTGTGCTGTGATGCTGAGCTGTATACTCCTGACACTGAGTGGAAGCAAGTGGAATACAGGGGACGGAGTGGGTAGATTCTATAAGAGGTGTGGCTTATGAGAAGTGGAAGGGACCAAACGTGGAGGGGCGCCCCCCATCCTAAAACTTCACCAGCCGCCACTGGTCTCTACCAAGCAAATATTTCAAAGCAGACTGGGGTTTCAAGATTTGCTGTGCAAGCTTTTTTGAAGAAGCACTGTGAACCGTTTTCAGTTGTCAGCTGTTGGCGGACGTCACAGAGCCGGCCTAGGCTCAGGCAAGATCACGACAATGGAGTCAGGGTCTGCCCACCTACCTGGACCAGCATCCGGCTCAGCCTCTCAGCAAGCCACTGAGAGCATGAGCTGACTGCTCCTGCCCCCTTCACAGCCCAACACTTTACTAAGTGTGGGGAGGCAGAGCAGAGGGCTGATGACTGACAGTTACTACATAAAGAGACAGAAGGATTTGAGGCAGCCCACATCGACAGAAGATCTGTTGTTAGTTCTCCAAGGTGTTTGGAACAACCTACCTGCCGAATTCTCTCAAAAACTGTGTGCAATTGTACCTAGAAGAATTGATGCTGTTTTGAAGGCAAAAGGTGGTCACACCAAATATTGAGTTGGATTTCTCTTCTTTCCTTTTTCCAATTCACCCACATTTACCTGAACCTGAAGCAGAGGGTTTATAGACAGTCATAGGGGCTGTCATAAGGGCTGTCAATAAGTAAATTTGTTTGATGTGCTTTGGAACCACACCTCAAACATGGTCAGAAAATCTCATTGACTTTAATTTAACATTTCACATGGCAGTTCAGAGGTTGCGTTCGACCTGCTTTGCATTTTGCTGTGTTTATGCAATGCTCACAGAGGGTACACCTGTTAGTGAATAAATAATTTGGTCTAAATGAACAATTTTAAAATTACAGATGGTGGAGCTAGGCTTTGAGGCAGAGGGGAAAACATTACACTTATGGAATATGGGTAGCAATGGTTAACTAAGTTTTCACATTTGTTATCATTCTAAATACTATCTTGCTGATCTGTCTGTTGTTCAGAGAACCTTTCTACCCAGGAATCTATGTAATTGTTATTCATAAATTGCACGCCTTTCTGAAGACTGGACAAATCTTCATGCATATATTCTGGCACATCAAAAAATTTGTTGAGTTAATTTGCCTACATTTGTGAAATGATGTGTTTATTACTAGATGTGGGCATTTGAAGTAAATGAGGCTGATCCATATGATATTGAAAGAATTCAGTTCCCACTGCTGCAATTAATTCATATTAAGTAACAATGAGAATTAGAAAAGTATTCTCTTATCCTGTATATAATGAGCACATTACATGTCTTTTATTGCATTACTATACCATTATTATTATACTGTATATTCACATTTTTTTATATTTCACTAGCAAACGCGTGTCTGTTCCAAAATGGGCAACGTTAATATTAGAAATTATGCTGAAGAACTGTTCTACTGTGTTAGATGTGCAAGAGAGGGGTGCAGAATGTATGCCAGTAGGCAGTATCTGCAGAAGAGGAGTAAGGAGGTTATAATAATGGGTATTATGTGCAGAAAATGATTGCAGAGGATATAATGGCAGGCAGCAGGTGCAGGAGAGGAATGTCAACAGTATGGCAGAGGGCAGAATGCACGGAAAAGGATTGCAGTGGGTATGACTGTGGGCGGTATATACAGGGGAGGAATAAGGGTCCCCACCTGTCCCGGATTGCCCCGGACTGTCCCGCAATTGACATGTCTGTCCTGGGTCCCGGGCACCTTCATTCTGGGACAATACAATGTCCTGGAATTAAATAGAGGACATAGCCACCCCCTACTAACTAATAACTACATTTCTGGTTGAAGAACTGGTTTCTAGGGCCAGCGCTGCCTGGCATCTTGCAACCAGTGACAATTTACTCTCAGACAGTGAGACCAGGAGCAAGGCCTGTGCCTAGTGCAGCACTGCTGTCCCCACACACCTCGGCACCTCCTCCTTCTCTGGCACCCAGCAGCAAGCAGCAGGGACTGGTGTGATCTTCACTCTCCAGATAGTGATGCCACTCCTTCTATACACGTGGCTCATGCAGAGGGAGTGACAACAGCACTGCTTCTGGTGGCAGGCTATGGGTGGCAAGCGGCACTTCATCTGGTGGCAAGTGGCACATTCACCTGACAAATAACCCACTGCCAAATTCCCCATCAACCCCCGAGACTACATTTCCCCCCGCCCCTCCTCATCTTTTTTGGAGGAAGGTGAGAGAGGGTGTGTGTCTCTAAATGGCAGTTTGGAAATGTGGTCACCCTAGGAGGAATGTTTGTTAGGTATCGGGGGGTGGGGGGAGGGTGCAGGTGTGGTGGTGAGAGCAGGGAAGGAGAGATGAGGGTCAAGTGCCATGCTAACCTGGCACGACACTGCTAGTGAGTGACCAGCAAATTATAAAAGCCTTTGCTTGACAGCATCTCAGTAAATTAGACCTGTTGTGCATGCTCAGTTCCTTTACTTCATGGCAAGAATGATAGGCATGCACAGTAGAGCACTAAACCCAAAAGTCATTACTATATAATCAAATTTGACACAGAGGTCCTGCACAATGTTCACTGGGTGATGACCTCATATACTGGTCGTTAAAGTACATGCATAGGATCTCACTGCCATATTTCTGTCAGCATTTCTGTATTTCACATGCACTATTCCTCCAATACAACACATCCACTCCCTGTTATGCATGGTTTCTTGCTGTCATATTGCTAGCAACAATGCATATGCAGGGGGCATGATGCTGGAAAATACTGGCAATAGGAAGTAGATACAAGCATATGGGTGCAATGAACCACTTTACTTCTGTTGTATGTCAGTATACCACAAAGTGGTGAAACTTATACCTGCATTACAGTTTATAGGCATGTTTCTTTATTTTCAAAAACATTGGCCCGGATTCACATACATCGGTGCATATTTAGTGCCGCCTTAGTGTATCTCTTTTACGCTACGCCGGCGCAGCGCGGAGAGGTAAGCATGGAATTCACAAAGCAAATGCTCCCAACTCTGCGCTGGGGTAGCGTATATTTCGTAGGCGTAAGCCGGCGTAAGTGGAATTAGGTGGAAGTCGGCTGGAAGTGGGCGGGATCCATGTTAATGAAGCGTGACCCCATGCAAATAGTGGGCCGGGCGCCAGACAAGTACTTAAAATGAACTGCGCATGTGTCGGGATATGGACGTATTTTGAACATTTTAGGATTTAAACTTCGTTATGGAATCATAAAAGTAAATCTTAAAAGTAGTACCTGCTGTTGCACTGTATTTATGATATCTATGGCTATGCATATTTATTGAATCCATATTGAGCACTATATTTGATTGGCTGTTTGCTTCTGCTTAGGCCTGGCACACACGCACATTTGCACACGATAATGACTTCATCGACATGTGCGATTGTGCGTGTGTGCCAAGCAAAAGCAGACTATCAAATATAGTGCTCAATATGGATTAAATAAATAGATATCATAAATAAAGTGATTTGTGCAACAAGCTTATTCAACATTCAGGCCCGGATTCACATTTATCGGCGCATATGTAGCGTATCTCTTTTACGCTACGCCGGCACAGTGCGGAGTGGCAAGCATGGAATTCACAAACAAATGCTCCCAACTCTGCGCCGGCGTAGCATATATTTCGTAGGCGTAAGCCGGCGTAAGTGGAATTAGGTGGAAGTCGGCTGGAAGTGGGCGGGATCCATGTTAATGAAGCGTGACCCCATGCAAATAGTGGGCCGGGCGCCAGACAAGTACTTAAAATGAACTGCGCATGTGTCGGGATATGGACGTATCCCCATGCACATGCGTACAACCACATCGGAACAACTGCCTAAGATACGCCGGATCACTGTGTACGCGGTGAACGTAACCTACGCCCAGCCAGACCCACGTCGGCCCATATTCACAGACATCCAACATAAAATACGTAGGCTTTGTTCCCTGGTCCATACCTTTGCATGGGTTGCGCCTCATCTATGGGGAATAACTTTACGCCAAACGTAAAACTTACGCAAACCGCGTAAATCATGCCCCGGGCGCAAGTACTTTGTGAATCTGCATATCTCCCTCATTTGCATATTTGAATCGATGGGAGCGCCACATGCGTCCAGCGTAAATATGTGCCCACTCTACGCCAGCGTAGGCAAGTTACGTCGGTGGGATGAAGTCTGGCGCATCTAAGTTTGTGGGTTCGACGGCGCATATTTGTACTTACGCAGCGTATCTGGAGATACGTCGGCGTAAGTGCTTTGTGAATCCGGGCCTAAGTGTCTAAAAAAAATGAGATTTTTGTAGGGTGTACATGTGGGTGGTGGGTAGACATGTTTTAACGTTTTTAAGACCCTATTACATGGAGAAGCTGTATTTGCTAATTACATTAAAAAAACATGCTCCCTGTTTGTACAGTTTTGGATAGAGTGCAGAGGGATCAGTACACCTGCCAGGTTGTTATTGCTATCTATGCCCCCTTTATGGAAATTCACCCTCTCTGTGTGTCATGCTTACTGTTATCATGAAAGTGAAAGAAAATCCCAAATGTTGGATTGTCCCCAAAAACAGTAATAGAGGGGAAATCTTCCAATAGGGACACTGGGCCAGATCCACATACAATTGCCCCGGCACAGTGTATCAGAGATACACTACGCCGCCGAATCTTACCTGGCTCTAAGTCGAATCCTTGAAGATTTTGCGCCGTAAGTTACGGCGGCGTAGTGTATTTCTGGCGGCGGAATTCAAATCGGCGGGTAGGGGGCGTGAATCATTTAAATGAAGCGCATCCCCACGGCGATCGAACTGCGCATGCTCCAGACATTTCCCGCCATGCATTGCGCGAAATTACGTCGAAACTTCTTTTTTTTTACTAGCGTAAATTACGTACATTCCTATTCACGGACGACTTACGCAAAAATAAAAAATAAATTGAAATTTAGACACGGGAACGACGGCCATACTTAACATGGCAAGTCTAACTATAGACTGGATAATAGCAGCTTTAACTTTATGCCGGAAAAAGCCGACTAGTGACGACGTAAGAGAATGTGACGGCCACTCGTACCTTCGTGGATCGCCGTAAAAAGCTAATTTGCATACCCGACGTGGAAAACTACGCAAACTCCACCCAGCGGGCGCAGAAATATTGCACCTACAATCCGAAGGCGTACGAAGACGTAAGCCTGTCGGATCGAAGCCCGAAGCCGTCGTATCATGGTTTGAGGATTCAAACTAATGATACGACGTGGGTAATTTGAAAGTACGCCAGTGTATCAGTAAATACACAGGCATACTGGCTCTGTGGATCTGGCCCACTGATTCTAATGACAAGAAGGGCTTTCTTCACTTTGGAACGATTTACACTCTCTTCCTGTTTTGACTATGGAACAGAAAGTGAAGAGAAACTCTCCAATAGAACATGGCAAAAAATCTGGCGGGGGTTATCCTATCTTACTCTATCCAAAATGTAAAGTACATTTTGCCTTTGGTTGTACTTTAAATAAGATATTTGTTTTAGTGTGTTGTGTGTGTATTTTGGTTTCAGGCTCCAAGCTTCCCCTGCTGTGCCATGCAGCACTTGTATCTCAGCTCTTGCTTTTCTATTTTCTAGGCAGCTGAAGATAGGCTAATGCAAACCAGTTCTCGGGAGTGAAGATAAAAGTCGAGAGCCACATCCCAGAAAATTGAATTTCAGCGATTGCTTGTACATAGCAGAACTAATTGATAGAGCAGCACATTGGCTCAATTGTTAGCACAGTACAAAACACAGGCTGGTAGTTTAATTGGCTCCTGTCTAAACTGACATTAGTATATGTGAGGTTGGAACCTTAGATTGTAACCTGCTTGAGGGCAGGGACTGATAAGTGAATAAATAATATGTACAGAGTTGCATATATTGAAGATGCTTTACTTTACTTGGCAATGAACCTTTTGGCTGTCAGATCAGCAGATTACAACAGTCATTGAATGCAAAGTTCTTGTTTTCAGAAAAATACCTTATGTGGTCAATGGGCTCTAGGAGATAACTAAAATAACAGTGCAGCCTTTAAAAATTTAAAAACTCCCATAGCTATCTGTGCATCAATATGGTCTGGTGCCAGGACACTGCAGCCATTGGAGACTCACCACCAAGCATCAATAGCGTAAGTGAGATTCTTTGTCTAAATCTCTATACACATGCAATACGATCTCTCCCATCAAAGCATTGCAGAGCTCAGACTGGGTTCATGGGCCATTCATCAAATCCATCAATCCATATAAAAATTGCAAACTTTAATCCAAACTCCTATGAAATTAAAATGAGGCAAATCTTGAAAATCATTTCTGCCCATCTTTTAATCCAATAAGTAGGGGGGTTGTCAAGCAAAGGGCATGGAGATCTAGGCAGAGCAATGCAGACAATTTGAAAAAACAAACAAAAACGTTTTGAGGGTGACATGGTAAAAACACTATTTATTTTACATTCTTGGGAGATGCCTTTAGATATGTATGTGATGTTATTGAACAGTACAATTCCCATAGACAGCACCAGCTACACCATATCTTCACATAACATTTTTAGCATGTTTAATTGATTTTCTTAATGTTAAATTTCTTTTGGCCTAAATGCAGCAGCAACACCTCAATCAGATTCATTGCAATGTAAAAAATGGCTTTTTAATCACCTTATTGCCATGCTATAACCGAAAGATGGCTACAGAGAGGCTCTCTAGTTCTGACGTCCATGGACATCCTCCTAAAATCTGGCACACATTGAGTGCCCTCTGAGGCCGCTGTGTCCTTAGGACACAGCTGATCACAGATCGCAGTACAGGGCCAATCACAGGGGCCCTATACCATGTGATTAGCTGTGTCCAACCACATGTAGCGGCTTGCTCTTTTTGAGCCAGTGCAGTTGTATATTTAGAGGGAGGTCTGAGAGTTAGAGGGAGGTCTGAGAGCAAATTTGGGCTTCTGTTCCAGCCATGGCTGTGCTGTGAGTGACTACTATTGTTTGCCTGGAGTGTGGTTGTTACTCCAGGCCAAGGGTGGAAGCAGCTAGGTCAAGCTGCTGCCACCCCCCATGTGTGGCCCTCCTGGCCGGGGGTTCGTGTTCCTGTAATCCTGGCTCCGGGACCACGTTGGTTTAGGGTTGTGATTTTCTGAGTAGGCCCAGTAAGCAGATTGGGTCTACGCATTGGAAGGTGATCCTGTGCTGTCCGTCCTGAGGGAGGAGGCCGCTTGATGAAGGATCTATCTTGGAGACGACTGAGCACGAGGCTGGTGTCTCAAAAGAGGCCTTGAACTTCATTGAAAGATGCACCGTTTACTGAAAGGCTGGATGGTGATCGCCTGTCAGTTTCAAGTTCTACAAGAAGTTACTCTGGAGAGATCAGAGTGCTGAATCCTGTGTACTGTGAGTACTGTGAGGATTCTGTATCAAAAAGTGTCTCCATCTGTGGGAGGGTCTGTGGCAGAGACTGTACCATTTTTCCGTGTGTCACCTTGTCTGCTAGGCTAGTGAGAGAGGCCTATCCGGGTGTGCAAGACCCACTCTGGTTAGAGTGGCGACGAAAGCTGTTACTGGAAGCAGGAGTGTTTCTGGATTGAAAATACGCACCTGAACCTTCCTGTTACCCTTCCACCTCTTCCTTCACTTCTTTTAACTTCTTATCAAGTTCAGCAAATAAATCTTAGAAAAAGATGTGCAAAGTGTGGACATTGAACTTTTTCAGCTCTCATCTAGTACCCTGGATGGCAAGAAGATAGAGGTAACATGCCGCCCGAAAATATTCAGCAGCTCCTTTGGGGGTAGTGCTACAGACATATAAACAGACTTGCCGGTAATGGCAATCCTTTCCTCATCAGTGCAGCCTCATCAGTGCCCATCAGTGCAGCCTATCAGTGCCTGTCAGTGCAGCCTATAAGTGCCCGTCAGTGCAACCTCATCAGTGCACATCAGTGAAAAGGAAAAATTACTTTGCAAAGTTTTATAACAGAAACTAAGAAAATATTTTCTTTTGTTTAGCAAAAAATTTAAAATCCAGTGGTGATTAAATATGCCATCATTAAATCACCATCATTTCACAGCGATTTGTGGGCGTGCGCACATTAGCAAGGGGGGAACCAGCTGCCCACGATTTCTCCAGAGAATGGGTATCTGTCAGTTTAAACAAACAGATCCTGTTCTATCAGGGGAGTAGAGAGAGGTCGAATGTCCCTATTTATTAAGAACAATGATCTGTCTCCACCTCCAGTCAGCCCACATACAGTTAGCAACACCTCCCAGGGAATAACTTAATCCCTTGATCGCTCCCTAGTGTTAACCCTTTCCATGCTAGTGACATTTATACAATAATCAGTGGCTATTTTTAGCTCTGATCGCTGCATATATGAAAATGGTCCCTAAAAAAGTGTCAGGCCTCGTACACACGAGGGGATATGTCCGCTGAAAACGGTCCGATGGACCGTTTCAGCAGACATCTCCGCTCGTGTGTATGGGCTAGCGGACAGATTTCTCCACCCGACAGATTTCAAAGCATGCTTTGAAATCCATCCGGTGGAATCTGTCCGCCCGACATGTCTGCTGGTTAGTACACTTACCAGCAGACATGTCGTGCCCCACCGCCGCCGCGCCGCCGCCGAATGGATTTGGCGCATGCGCGGAAGTGTTTTACTTCCTGGTGCGGTGACGTGGCGGTGACGCGGCGGCAACGTCACCGCCGCATCACCGCCACGTCACCGCGCCCACTGGCGGCGGGGAATTTGATCCGATGGTGTGTACACGCCATCGGATCAAACTCCCGATCGGACATATCCGATGGAAATGGTCCGCGGACCGTTTTCATCGGATATGTCCGATGGTGTGTACGCGGCCTCAGTGTCCGATTTGTCCCCCGAAATGTCGCAGTCCTGCTAAAAAGCGCAGATTACAGCCATTACTTGTAAATAAAAAAATGCCATAAATAGATCCCCTATTTTGTAGATGCTATAACCTTTGAGTAAACCAATCAATTTAAGCTTATTGTGATTTTTTTTTTTTTACTAACAATATGTAGTATAATACATATGAAGTGATGAAGAAATGTGTTTTGTAACAGGAGATGCGCGGCACAAGTCTAAATTTGCGCATGCGTTTCGATACTCCGCATCCCCAAAACGAGATACGCAAGAAATCTACTTTTTTTTGTCTAGCGTAATTTTGTTAGACAGGCGCATCCGTCCGCGCAAAACTGCGCTAGACACACCATTGATTTGCTATTCAAATATGCTAATGAGGGAGTTACGGGGATCCACAAAAGAACGTTGGTGCAGCGCACGCTACGCGCTGTGCGCAACAGCTGCACGGCCTGTCTAAAATTAGACCATATAAAAGGTGGTCTAAAATTAGACAATTCGTCTCTACATGTCAGAGAAAGCAACACCGTTAGTGAGGAGCAGAGCAGTCACACGTGTTGCTCAACAATCTGTATGCCAACATGCCAGGGACATCCTCGCTCATAGCTATACTACTGACTTTAGACGAGCAAAGAAGGAGGAGGGCACAGAGGAGGGCACGGGAGAGGATATACCGCACCCGCATAGACCTCTTTGGCATGAGTGATTCTGAGGTGTATCGCATCTTCAGATTCACCCCTCATGCCATCCTGGAATTAACCATAACCTTGCAGGAGGACATCACCAGCCCAACACACCGCTCACATGCAGTGCAGCCACTGGTCAAGGTCATGGCAACACTCCATTTCCTTGCCAGTGGCTCTTTTCAAAGAACAAGTGGAGTGGTGGCTGGGATGTTACAATCCTCCGTGAGCAGATGTGTGCACCAGGTTGTCTCTGCAATCCTCAGACGCATGGCCAACCAAATCATCAAACCAACCACTGAGGACCTGCGGCTGAAAGCAATGACAGATTTCTACAGAATTGCCAGATTCCCTCGCACCATGGGGGCCATTGATTGCACACATGTGGCACTCCAGCCCCCCATGAGACAGAGCACATATACCGCAATCGGAAGCATTGGCATTCCATCAACGTACAGGTGATAGTCGATGCCCAAGGCCTCATATGGCACGTCCGTGCCAAACACCCCGGATCCACCCATGACAGCTACATCTACAATCAGAGCCCCATCCGAATGGAATTCGAACAGAACGTGTATGGGGACAGCTGGCTGGTTGGTGAGCGACATGGGTGGCAGGCATGACTGTCCCCCCCCCATGATGCACACATCACAAGGGGCACATGCTTGACTAACATCCTCCTGTCTTTTCAGTTACAGGTGACTCTGCATATGCACTGGGACCCCATCTCATGACTCCTATCCGGAACCCCCAAACCCCAGGAGAGGAAAGATACAATGAAGCCCACGCCCAAACACGTGCAGTGGTGGAGTGCACCTTTGGCCTCCTGAAGTCACGTTTCCGATGCCTGGATAAGTCTGGGGGGACCCTGTTGTATTCCCCCAACTTTGTGTGCCAGATCATTGGTGCATGTTGCATTCTGCACAACTTCGCAGTGAGAAAGGGCCTGCATATTGACCTACGTGATGACCTGACCACTGAACCAGACAATCCCCCCCTAACCGAGGTTACCCCGTCTTCTGAGGGAAGAGCAGCCAGGAGACAGCGCACATTAGGCATCTTTGCATGTTAAACACACACATTAATCATGGCACAATGAGAATGCATGCATGCACACCACTGTGGTCCCTAGCACAGACACATCACATCCTCATCTAATTGGATTAGCACAAGCCCACCATGCTGGGCTTGTGAGCAGCAACGCCATGCCACGGCTCCAATTATGTCACTGTACATTCATACACCATTCACACGGACCTGGGAATCACTTCTCCCTGGTCCTGGGGAACCATTCTCCACCAAAACTGAGGGTGACACCCCTTTGCCGGCAGAAATATCACCCCCACATTCCAAAAACATTCACATCACAAAAAAAAAAAAAAAAAATGACCAGCAAAAAAATAAAAAAATCCAGAAAAAAAAAAAAGGGGAAAAAAAATGAATGCCGTTGGCGTGAGCCACGGCCCCGGCTCCTCAGGGGAGACTCATGGGGAGGGGGGGTAATCCGGGAAAGGAGGAGCAGCCCCTGGTCTCTGCCCACCTGGCGGCCTGCCCTCCAAGGCCACGGCAATTCTGTTCAGGCCAGCACCTAGTGTTTTCGTGTTGTCCTGGATAGCCTGGATGAGGGCCCTCACATCCTGCCCAACGTCTGCTGTTGTAGTCTGCAGTGCGTTTAGGCAGTTTATAAGAGCCCAGGAGTGGCAGTCCAGGTCCCCAAGCGTATCCTTTATGGAGGACAGGCTCTCCTCCATCTGCCCCAAGGTCTGGCTGACCTGTCCCAGATGGCGGGTCTGAAGGGCCTGGTCCCTTCTCAGATTGGCGGGCAGAACCTCGGCCACCCCCCTGGTCTTCTGGGATGACTTCCTGCCTCCAGCTGAGGCTTGTGGCCGGGGAGAATGGGAGGCCCTTGGGAGAGGAGTCCTGTTGGGGGAGGAGTGGGAGGGGCTAGCCCTTATGGAGGGCTGGCTGCTGCCAGCCAGAGAGGAAGACTCCACCAAAAATAACAATCCACTGGCTGACATGACATCCTCCTCCTCAAACTCCTCCTCCTCAACCTCCTCCTCTTCAACCTCCTCCGAGGACTCCGGCCTTGTCGGGGGGTCCTCATCAGGCTGGGATGGTGCGGTCAGCCCAGATGGCCCAGCACCCTCCTGCTCATCTGTGGATGACACAAAACATTCAGAGGTTGGAGGATCCACACACTTGCCACATATTCCCTTTCACCCCCTCCCCCACACATGCTACACACCTGATAGGGAAAAAAAACCTTACCTGGCATCACGCCTTCATGACTTGAGTCATAGCCGGGCAAGCCCTCCACCTGTTGTCTATGAAAGGTCTGGGCCACCGCACGCCCCTCCATGCTAACATGGGCTAACATTTTGGCCAGCTTCTTTCTGACCAGACACCGGAGGTCATTGATCTTCTTTTCAATCCCCGACCGTGTCCGGGTCTCCCCCCCCGATGCATTCACCTCGTCAGTAATGTTCTGCAAGATATCACGCCTCCTGGCCGGGGTGGTGTTGGCACTCTCCGGGCCATGGAGGAAACGCCCATATTGGGAAATGGCCAGGGCAAGAATTTGTTTCTCCCCCAAAGTAAAATTGAACTTCCTCTTTCTCTCCGTCATACTCATACAAAAACTCTCTCCCAAACAGTCAGCAAAAATCACTCACAAAAACAAGCAGCAAAAATCACTCACAAAAACAAGCAGCAAAAATCACTCACAAAAACAAGCAGGAAAAATCAAGCAAGAAAACAAACAAACAAAAAACTATCAACCAAAAACTCTCACAAGCAGTCACCAAAAATCACTTAGAAATATCACAAAGACAAACCACAACGCAACTACTGTAACAACAGAACAAAAGCACCTTGCTGTATAGGGAGGGATACAAAGGGATATACTTTTGCAAAGGAAGTGCGTTTCTGTCTGTCTATTTATGCTGTCTGCCTAGTTCACGATTTTGCCCTAGTCCACTTCCAATTTCACTGATTGCGCCGTTCCTGAGTTGTGAGCAGGCGCACAGAGGTGCTGACCATGGTCTGCTTCAAGCGCGCATGTGCGAGCCGGCCGGCCCTTCATTTGCATGGAGTCACGGCTCATTTCAATGTAACACGCCCACGTCTTTCCCAATTTGTATTACTCCGCCTTGCGCCTCAGAAATAACGTTGCGCAGGTGCAAATTTCTGTGTAAAACCGACGAGAATAGGGTGATTGCGCCGCTACATTGCGCCAGTCTAACGTAAAGGCGGTGCGCTACGCCGGTCCAATAATGCATCACACGACCGCACAATTGTCAGTTAAAGCAAAGCAGTGCTGTATCACAATAAACGGCCTGGTTATTAAGGGGGCAAATCTTTTGGTCCTTAAGTGGTTAAAGTATGACAGCACTGAAAGCTGGAAATTGGCCTGGGCAGGAAGGAGATGAAAGTGCCCTGGCCCCTGTGAGATATCAGATAGCTTTTAACTACTTGCCGACCGCCCGCCGTCATATTACTGCGGGACAGTGGCACTGCTACGCGGGAGCACGTAGCTCTACGTCCTCCCTTTAGCAGCTTGTAGGGCGCGCGCCCTCGCGCGTCCCCCGAGTTCCGCACGCGTGCCGGGCAGGTACGATCGCCGCCGGGCACCCGCGATTGCTCGTTACAGAGCAGGGAACGGGAGCTGTGTGTGTAAACACACAGCTCTCGTTCCTGTCAGCGGGGGAAACGCTGATTTTCTGTTCATACAATGTATGAACAGAAGATCAGTGATTTCCCCTAGTGAGGCCACCCCCCCTACAGTTAGAACACACCCAGGAACACACTTAACCCCTTCCCTGCCCCCTAGTGTTAACCCCTTCACTGCCAATGGCATTTTTATAGTAATACAATGCATTTTTATAGCATTGATCGCTATAAAAATGCCAATGGTCCAAAAAATGTGTCAAAAGTGTCCGATGTGTCCACCATAATATCGCAGTACCGAAAAAAACACTGATCGCCGCCATTACTAGTAAAAAAAAAATAATAAAAAAAATGCCATAAAACGACCCCCTTTTTTGTAAACGCTATAAATTTTGCGCAAACCAATCAATAAACACTAATTACGATTTTTTTTTTTTACGATTACGTATCGGCCTAATCTGAGGAAAAAATTTTTTTTTTATATCTTTTTTGGGGATATTTATTATAGCAAAATGTAAAAAATATTGCATTTTTTCAAAATAGTCGCTCTATTTTTGTTTATAGCGCAAAAAATAAAAACCGCAGAGATGATCAAATACCACCAAAAGAAAGCTCTATTTGTGGGGAAAAAAGGACGCCAATTTTGTTTTGGAGCCACGTCGCACGACCGCGCAATTGTCAGTTAAAGCGACGCAGTGCCGAATCACAAAAAGTGCTCTGGTTCTTTGGACAGCAATATGGTCTGGGGCTAAAGTGGTTAATAAAAATTATAGCATAACAATTTCTCAATAATAAGCCAGGAAAGTGTTGTACCTACCCCATGCATAGTATTTAAGCAGTTTTACTAGGGCGTATTTTGAAAAGCGGACCGCTTAGAATTAAAAAATCTAAATATACCTATGCACAGTATTTAAACACTTTTTCTAGTCTGTGTTTTGACATGGAGAAACCTGGCAGATTGTAATCAGGAGATTTATACCGGAGTGTATTTTTTAACAAAAAAAAGAAAAGAAAATATTGTACTGACTCCATGCCTCCATGCTCAGTATGCACTGTAGACAATACAATATTTTGCTTCCCTATTTCTGTTAAAAATACACTCTAATGTTGATGTCTTGATCACAATATGTGAAATATTCAGAAAGGGAGAGATATTAGGTAGCTTGTAATCAAGAAATCAACATTAGAGCCTATTATTCCACCAACAAGCTTGCAAAATATTTAATTGACTCCACAAACAATATTTAATAACCTTTACTAGTCAATTAGCTTTTATTCAAGAACATTCTATTAGAGTAGAATTGTTTTGCACTGACTACAAGCACAGGCTATAAGCACGTTTACTGGGGTGGATTTTCAAATGGAGCATCCAGACAGCTTTTAATTAGGAAATTACAATTGTTTCACAGAAAGGTCAAATTGCAAAATATTTCACTAGCTTTAGGCACATGATTTAAGCAATTTGTGTGTTTTCCCTATCCTACATCAATTTTTCAATTTTCGAATTTTTCAATTTTCGAATTTTTCAATTTTTCAATTTTCGAATTTTTCAAGTCGAAATTTCAAATTTTTCAAATTTCGAATTTTTCAAATTCTGAAATACGAAAATTTTAAGATTTGAAATTAGAAAATTGAAAAATTTCGAATTTTCGGAATTTCGATTTTCGAATTTTTCAGCTTTCGAAATTGAAAAATTCGAATTTTGAAATTCGAATTTTTAGAAATTTCATTAGAAAATTGAAAAAGTCGAAAATTGAAAAATTCGAAATTTCGAAATTAGAAATGCAAAATTTTGAAAATTCGAAATTTCGAAAATTGGAAATTAGAAGTTTTTCAATTTTTGAATTCAAAATTTTTCAATTTTTCGAAATTTGAAAATTCGAAGTTTGAAAATTCGAAAAATTTGAAATTTGAAAAGTTCAAAATTTGAAAAATTCAAAATTCCAAATTTCGAAAATTGAAAAATTCGAAATCTTAGAAACATCCACTCAACTCGGTCAAAAGCCTTTTGTGCATCGCTAGATGCATCGCTAGATACCAATATCATTGGCTTATTTTGTTTTTGTGCTAAGTATATCGCATTTACAACACGCTGTGTATTTTCTCTCCCCTCTCCCGGGTGTAAAACCCACCTGATCTGGGTGTATAAGGCCTGGGATATGTTCTACCAACCTTGTAGCGAGGATCTTAGTGAATATATTTAGGTCTACATTCAATAGTGATATAGGGCGGTAACTAGCACATTGTGATGGATCCTTCCCTTCTTTTGGAATAACTGTAAGGCCCTGTACACACGATCAGTCCAAACCGATGAAAACGGACTGAAGTTCGTTTTGATCGGTTCACAGACAGATGGTCTGATGTGCGTATACACCATCAGTTCAAAAACTGATCGTGTCAGAACACGGTGACGTAAAACACAACGACGTGCTGAAAAAAAAACAAGTTCAATGCTTCCAAGCATGCGTCGCGTTGATTCTGAGCATGCACAGGTTTTTGAACCGATGCTTTTGCGTACTAACGATTGGTTTGGACCGATGGTTAGGCGTCCATCAGTCCAATTTTAAAGCAAGTTTTAAAACTTTGGACTTAAGGACAACAGACTGATGGGCTGTACACACGGTCGGTTTGGACCGATGAAACTGGACTTCAGTCCGTTTTCATCAGTTTGGACTGATCGTGTGTACGTGTCCTTATGTGTGCCAGCAATGTTTCATTTGGTATTTTCTTACCTTCTCGCAATGAATTGTAAGCTGCTGTGAATCTTTGAGCCAATTTCTCAGAAAACATCCTATAGTATAATAGAGTAAACCCATCTGGGCCTTGTGCCTTGCCCAATTTTAATATTTTTATTGCTTCCGCAAACTCCCTTGTTATTGGTTCATCTAATTTTCTGACTATTTCCTCTGGTATTGTTGACATTTGAGTTTCTTTAATATATTCTTTAGCTTTTTCCAATTTCTCTTGGTCCTCCAATGAGGGTTTCTCATCTAGCTGGTATAGTTTCTCGTAATATTCCTTAAAACATTTAGCGATCTCCTGCGGAGTGTTGACCATTTTGTCTTTGGATGTCTTAATTTGCTCTTGATATTGCCTGCTTGGAATAATTGGATTGAAATGTCCAGCATAACTCCCACAGACACAAACACCAAACCAAAAACATATTCACCTGGACACTTATCACAACTTATATCTTGTCCATATTACTATCTCATGGGAATCTTCTGCATTACATCCCCCAGCAGTAACATCCAACATACACATTCTCGAACATTATATATGAAAGACAATGCTTATTAGTCAGCTGTCATCGGCTGACTAATTAGCATTGTCTTTCATACATAATGTTCCAGAATGTTCATGTCTGACATCGATGCAATATTCAACAGCACATCTGCAAAAAGCAACTGCAATTTTGACATTATTTGAAAGTGTTTTGCAATACTATGATCTACCTTCAAGTGTAAGATGCTCATCTCAATAGCTGGTCATATACTTTTATTATTTAAAAAGCTTTTGATCTACAATTTAATTACTTGCATATTATAAAATAGGATTAGTAGTCTCTTTAAAAAAAAGACATGATACTGGCAGTGATGGTCATTTTTCAGCTTCTAGTTTCTGATATAAAACAGGTTTACATGTAAGCAAATTAGCTACAGTCTGTTAGTTTGGTCACATAATTTGCTATTTCTACCAACAAATAGTCCTGTAATGTGTGTGATATGTACTCAAGGCCCACCGATGCTATTTTGTCTGTCACAGTCAGAGGACAGTAAATTATCTACACATTTTTTGAATTGTTATAATGTACTAAACACTTCCACGTAAGCTGTTTAAAAAATAGACATCTGGTACATTTGTTCAATTAAGAAAGTCAATTTATTTCTTGTTGTTGCCTGGTAACAAAATATTCTTGAAAATAATGGTTTAACTTTATTGTTCAAAGTTTCACCAAATTATTTAGTCAAGATGACTTCCAGAAACTCAGCTAAATACACAATTGCAAAAACTAAAATTCCATCTCCCAGCCCAATGAATCTATAAATATATAAAAAATATATAGTATACACAACTACACCTAATAGAATAAATCAATTGATCAGTTTAAACAAACTAATAAATAAAGGCGAAAATGAGAACAATTATTTTATCAGTATACAATTCATATAATAAATTCATGTGAACATAAAAATAATAAGTAAAATCTTCATAAAGTGAAAAAGTTTCATGCACCATGTTCCAGGGTGGAGCCAGTTGTCACCATGCTATCATGTACAGTTGCAATAAAAAGTATGTGAAGCCTTCTGGAATGATATGGATTTCTGCACAAATTGGTTATAAAATGTGATCTGAACTTCATCTAAGTCACAACAATAAACAATCACAGTCTGCTTAAACTAATAACACACAAAGAATTAAATGTTGCCATGTTTTTATTGAACACACCATGTAAACATTCACAGTGCAGGTGTAAAAAGTATGTGAACCCATAGACTAATGACATCTCCAAGAGATAATTGGAGTGAGGTGTCAGCCAAATGGAGTCCAATCAAAGAGATGAGATTGGAGGTGTTGGTTACAGCTGCCCTGCCCTATAAAAACACACACACCAGTTCTGGGTTTGCTTTTCACAAGAAGCATTGTTTGATGTGAATGATGCCTCGCACAAAAGAGCTCTCAGAAGACCTACGATTAAGAACTGTTGACTTGCATAAAGCTGGAAAGGGTTATAAAAGTATTTCCAAAAGCCTTGCTGTTCATCAGTACATGGTAAGACAAATTGTCTATAAATGGAGCAAGTTTAGAATCCTAGAGTGTCAGCTAAAGACTTACAAAAGTCTCTGGCATATGCTAACATCCCTATTAGCGAATCTACGATACGTAAACACTAAACAAGAATGGATTTCATGGGAGGATAACACAGAGGAAGACACCGCTGTCCAAAAAAAACATTGCTGTTTATAGTTTGCACAAGAGTACCTGGATGTTCCACAGCAGTACTGGCAAAATATTCTGTGGACAGATGAAACCAAAGTTGAGTTGTGTGGCAGAAACACACAACACTATGTGTGGAGAAAAAGAGGCACAGCAAACCAACATCAAAACCTCATCCCAACTGTGAAGTTTGGTGGTGGGGGCATCATGGTTCGGGCTGCTTTGCTGCATCAGGGCCAGGACAGATTGCTATCATCGAAGGAAAAATGAATTCCTAAGTTTATCAAAACATTTTGCAGGAGAACTTAAGGCCATCTGTCCACCAGCTTAAGCTCAACAGAAGATGGGTGTTGCAACAAGACAAAGACTCAAAGCATAGAAGTAAATTAACAACAGAATGGCTTAAACATAAGAAAATACGCCTTCTAGAGTGGCCCAGTCAAAGTCCTGACCTCAACCCGATTGAGATGCTGTGGCATGACCTCAAGAAAGCGATTTACATTTACACCAGACATCCCAAGAATATTGCTGAACTGAAACAGTTCTGTAAAGAGGAATGGTCAAGAATTACTCCTGACCATTGTGCACGTCTGATCTGCAACTACAGGAAACGTGTGGTTGAAATTATTGCTGCCAAAGGAGGTTCAACCAGTTATTAAATCCAAGGGTTCACATACTTTTCCCACCTTCACGGTGAATGTTTACATGGTGGGTTAAATAAAAACATGGTCATATTTAATTCTTTGTGTGTTATTAGTTTAAGAAGACTGTGATTGTCTATTGTTTAGGGCTGTGGAAATGAACTATTAATTCCTTGAATAATGTTTAATTTTTTTGATCGATCAAAATCATTTTGATTGGTACTCACCTCTCTGCCAGCTTCCAGGCCTTCAGGGAGTTCCGTCGGAGATCCGGTGATTTCACGGACACCGGCGGGGCCTGCCGTGTTCATCTGAAGGGCTCCTTTGCTGTGCCTTCATATCTGCATGCCGGCGGGACCTTACTATCTGCCACACACAAGGGCTGTTACACTTCCCTCTACCACTTCCCTCTATCAACCTGGGATTCTACAGCCATCCACTGGGTGTTGTGATAGTTCCCTTCACGGGACATCTACATGCCAACAGACTGATGTTAACCTCTCCTCATTTGGATTCAGGAGTGGCATCGTTGTACACATTTTTATACCAGTATCATACTTAGCTACATGTTTTTATGACTGCTTTTGCTACCGTTTGGTATTATTTGCACTATTTTTACAGTTTATGTAGCTACATCGATCTTTATCTCCAGTGCAATATTTATTTTGTTACCTACTTGAAGACTATAAAAGTTTTAATGCTATTCCCATCGAGCGCTGCCTTTGTGTGTTTTTTGTATCCTGCTATCCATTTTTCCAGTGGTTGGTAGCTGCACTGGGAATCAGCCTGCAAGGAGATCAGCTAAAAGTAGTTGGATCTGTATGTGTGTTATAATTAATCGAAATTAGTCAATTAATCGATTAAAAAAAAATTGATTAATCAAACACAATAATTTTGATCAGTAACCCATTTGGAAGAAAAATATATTTCCAATATATTTATTTTAAAAAATTATATATTTTAAATATATTTACAATATATTGGCCTACGCGAATATATTTTTACATCTATTCCAAAAATGTATATTCAAATATATTTTCCAAAGGCATATATTTTAAAATATATTTTTTTCAATATATTTGACATATATTTTTGAGCATCTAAAAAAATGCATTTAAACATATATTTTTAAATATACTTGTAAAGGCATTCCAAAATATAATTTAAATGCATTTTCCAAAGACATATATTTAAAAATATATTTTTTAAATATATTCTTCAGATTTTTTTCAACATATATTTTTACATATATTTGTAAATGTGTTCCAAAAATATAATTGTAATATATTTTCCAAAGGCATATATGTGAAAATATATGTTTGAAAATATATTGTCCAGATATTTTTGAACATATAAAAAAATGCATTCAAACATATATCTTTAAATATACTTGTAAATGCATTCCAAAAATATAATTTAAATATATTTTACAAAGCTATATATTAGAAAATATATTTTTAAAATATGTTTTTCTGAAAATATTTAATGTCTAATAAAGACATTTCAACATATATTTTGTCTGATATTTTTGTAACTATGTCATAGATAACATTCTGAATACATTTATAAGAGACCCACTACCATTTTAAAATGGCTTGTTTTACTCTTTTAAAATAAATTTAAAAAAAATAAAAGATTCAAATAAAATATATTTTTTTTATAAGATTTTAAGCACATAATCCATTCAATACAAAGCAGATAAACCTCTCGCATCCACTTTCCATTCCCAAAGAATTTTTGTATAAGTCATTCTGAATTGAGAACGCTTGTCGGCGGACCAGCAAGTCCAGTTATATTGATTTATTGATTGACCTGAATGAATGAGAACCTTCACAGACATCCACCTCCACAGTCCAAGGGTCTTGTCTGCTTACAGAGTACAGAGAGAAACTCTGGATATAAATCTTCAATTTTCTGTTTAATCCATGAATCAGAAGTTGCACTATTATTACCAAACTCGCTCATCAGTGTCTTTATGGACCTTGCTTTGTGCACTGGTGGGCAGTCATGTTGGAACAGGAAGGGGCCGTCCCCAAACTGTTCGCACAAAGTTGGGGGCATAACATTTTCCCAAAATGTCTTGGTATGCTGACGCCTTAAGAGTTCCCTTCACTGGAACTAAGGAGCCAAACCCAACCCCTGAAAAACAGCCCCACACCATAATCCCCCCCCCCCACACACACACACACCATAATCCACCAAATGATTTGGACCAGTGCACAAAGCAAGGTCCATAAAGACATGGATGAGTGGGTTGGGGTGGAGAAACTTGACTGGCCTACACAGAGTCCTGACCTCAACCTGATAGAACACCTTTGGGATGAATTTGTGTGGAGACTGTGAGCCAGGCCTTCTCATCCAACATCAGTGCCTGAACTCAAAAATGTGCTTCTGGAAGAATGGTCAAACATTCCCATAGGACAGCCTTCTCAGAGGAATTGAAGCTGTTATAGACTGGCATGCTATTAAAACTCATGTGCGTGTAAAGGCAGGCGTCCCAAAACTTTTGGCAATATAATATATATTGTATATATACTGTATATTCTTTTTATACTAAGTCCAGTCCATTGTTTGGACTTCGTACCTGCCGAAGGGTAATTCCAGCAGCAAAAAGTTCCCCCCAGCACAAAATTAAAACTCAGCAGCTACACAAAGGGGGTTATTTACTAAAGGCAAATCCACGTTGCACTACAAGTTCAAACTACAAATTCAAAGTGCACTTGAAATTGCAAGGAAAGTGCACTTGGAAGTGCAGTCGCTGTAGATCTGAGGGGGGCATGGAAAATAAAAAAAACAGCATTTTAGCTTGCACATGATTGGATGATAAAATCAGCAGAGCTTCCCCTCATTTCAGTTCTACCCCTCAGATTTACAGCGCCTGCACTTACAAGTGCACTTTCAGTGCAATTTCAAATGCACTTTGCACTTGTAGTTTGCGCTTGTAGTGCAAAGTGGATTTGCCTTTAGTAAATAACCCCCCATACTGTACACATACTGCAGCTGCTGACTTAATATTAGGACACTTACCTGTCCTGGAATCCGGCGATGTTGGTATCCCAGCCAATGTTTCCATTGGCTCTCGGGTGCTGCTGCCTCCATTGCCTATAGGGGCCAATTCACACCACATGCAGTCCAGTGCGTTTTTTTTTGTCTGCATGGAAAGTAAGTTATATGGTTTTCAATGGCATAATTCACACCAGTGCTTGCAGTTCCAGAAAAAAAGTAGAGCATGCTGCATTTTTCCTGCACTGGACTGTAATGGAACACTGTAAAGCACATCAAAAACGCACTAGAATGCACCTGAACACACTGGAACACACCTTATCTAAGGTTAAGAAAAAAAAGAGGGGAAAATGCACTGGAATGCTTTAAAAACACACCAAACATGCCCTGGAATGCATCAAAAACACACATGCAGAAAAGCATTGGCAAAGTAGGTGGGGGGGGGGAAGAGGCAAATAAGTGGAGCTTCCACTTTTGGGTGGAACTCCGCTTTAAATGTCATATCCCTGCCCAAGCTGCACTGCCAATGCTAGGCTGTGCTGGAAGATAAATATGTAAGTGATGAGAGCTGCATTCTTGTGCGTGTGTATATATATATATATATATATATATATATATATATATATATATATACTGTGTGTGTGTGTGTGTATATATATATATATATATATATATATATATATACACACCGTATTTGCTGGCGTATAAGACGACCCCCTAATTTTACAGTTTTTTAACGTTTTTTTTGCCTGTACTCACCGTATAAGACGACCCCCGTTCCGATACTTCCTATTTCTTCCTTCTGGAGCCATATACTTCTTCATTCTTACTGGGACTGGAGCCAATCACGGCGAGCGATGTATTCTATTAATGAATACAAAGCCTGCTTGGATTGGCAGAGGTTGTAACATCATCAGCCCGTGCATCTCTGACTCTCAAAGCCAATCCGAGCAGGCTACTGTATGTAGGCACTCGGATTGGCAGAGGTTGTTACCCCAATCTGAGCAGGCTCTGTATTCATTTGAATACATCGCTCACCGGGATTGGCTCAGTGGTATATACTGTATGTAGCCGAAGCTACATGCGATATTACCGCACATCCAGCAGGCATCCGAGCAGCTGACCCGGTGTATAAGATGACCCCTGCTTTTTGCCCAGTTTTTTTAAGTGTAAAAGGTAGTCTTATACGCCAGCAAATACAGTATATATATATATATATATATATATATATATATATATATATATATACACACACACACACATATATATATATATATATATATATATATATATATATATATATATATATATACATATACATATATATATATATATATATATATATATATCAGATATACTGTGTGTGTGTGTGTATATATATAGGGTGACCAGGCATCCCCGGTTTCAGGGGACAGTCCCTGGATTAAGGACACTGTCCCTAGACCAAGTCTGTCCCCAGTTTTGTCCCCATTGGATTTGAACAGGGGCTGGGGCAATTTCAAAGACAGTCAGTGCAGAATTAAAAAAATAATAATTCTGAATTACACCCCCCTACTCTGTCGCTCCTACTAGCTTGGGGGGGGGATTTTTTCCATTACCTGTGCCCCTTTCTGATGATCATGTGTTGGTCGGAGCAGAGGGAATATTTCTTCAGTTTCAGGTGCATTCCCATTCAGCTCCGCTTCCATGTTCTTCTGCCTTGGCTCAAGTCCCGGCCAGCTGCCTGCCTGCTTATCTTCCTCCGCTCCCCACCAAGCAGTAGCGGGGACCCGGAGTGTAAGACTTGGCAGGCTGTGTGGTGGGCGGCTGCAGAAATGGGCAGAGAGACGCTGATTGCCGCCATTACTAGTAAAAAAAAATGTGTCCCTGGATTTTTTTTTTAAAATCTGGTCACCTTAGTATATATATATATATATATATATATATATATATATATATATATATATACACACACACACATACACATAGAGTATATCTGATATATATATATATACACACACACATGTACCAGAATGAAGATACAAAATATATATATAGAATGCATCTCCCATCACTTACTTACATGTATAAATATTTTTCTCATTTCTTTTATCTCATTCTTTTTATTGGGATGTGGGTTTGAATTCTGTGCCTTCGATCTTATAATATGTGAATTCAGCCCTGGGGAAAACTCTTTAAAATGAGACTGCAATGATAATACAGGAAACAATACAGGAGGTGTGTGACAGGAAGTGAGCAGTGGGAACCAGAGGGGTGAACTTTCACCTCTCACTTCCTGTTCCTGGTAAGGCCTAGTCTGAAAAGGAAAGCATGGCAGCATGGTGGAGACGCTCTCTGTATTCCCCTGGATGTATTCTCCTGGATGAAAGGTAAGCCTTCTATGTAATAATATTAGAATTGTGAAAGTTTGGTGTATGAGTTAAGTTGTATTTGTCTATTTCCTGCTGAATAGTTCTCATTCTGTGTACATTCACCTTCCCAGTTACCATACAGCATGTGCACAGTAATGTAATATTATAGAGCTCCTCTTCCACAGCATGTCACCCTGCTGCATATAATATGTATGGCATCCATGTTATATCCAGTAACTATGTAACATACTGTCAGTGTACATTGCTGCATATAATATGTATGGCTTCCATGTTATATCCAGTAACTGTGTAACATACTGTCAGTGTACATTGCTGTATATAATATGTATGGCTTCCATGTTATATCCAGTAACTGTGTAACATACTGTCAGTGTACATTGCTGTATATAATATGTATGGCTTCCATGTTATATCCAGTAACTGTGTAACATACTGTCAGTGTACATTGCTGTATATAATATGTATGGCTTCCATGTTATATCCAGTAACTGTGTAACATACTGTCAGTGTACATTGCTGCATATAATATGTATGGCTTCCATGTTATATCCAGTAACTGTGTAACTTACTGTCAGTGTACATTGCTGCATATAATATGTATGGCTTCCATGTTATATCCAGTAACTGTGTAACATACTGTCAGTGCACATTGCTGTATATAATATGTATGGCTTCCATGTTATATCCAGTAACTGTGTAACTTACTTTCAGTGTACATTGCTGCATACAATATTATATGGCTTCTATTCTATATCCACTCGCCATGCAGCATAGGAGTTGATTTACTAAAGGAAAATCCATTTTGCACTACAAGTGCACTTGGACATGCAGTCGCTGTAGATCTGAGGGGTAGATCTGAAATGAGGGGAAGCCCTGCTGATTTTATCATCCAATCATGTACAGGCAAAAATGATTTTTTTTTGTCCCCTTCAGATTTATAGTGACTGCACTTCCAAGTGCGCTTGTAGTGCAAACCTTTAGTAAATATACCCCATAATGTCAGTGCATAGTGCTACCAATGTTTATGTCTCCCTCCCCTTTTGCATATTATTATCTGCCCTGCTACTAGGTGCCATTAGATATGGATTTTTTCATACAGATACCAATTATGGGCCACCTTTCAGGCCGATAACAATATGAGGTAATGATATTATGTCTACATCCAGCTGCCCCAGAAGTAGCCTGATATCAGTTGACATCTAGGCCTTTTTTTGTATTCTAACAGCCACTGGCCACTGTCAGAATGCAGGAAAAAAGAGCAGATAGCAGGGAAATCAATAGCCTGCTGTCAATCAGCAAAGGAGAGGATTTGAAGGAGAACATTCTTCTTCAGGTCTTCCTCTGCTGATTGACAGCAGGCAGTGGGAAGGGGGCACAATAGTCAGCCTAATTTTAAAATTTGAAACAGCCAATGGCAGTCTGGCTATGGTTCCCCCACTGCCTGCTGTTTACATTCAGCTACCATCAAATAAATTGTGCAGAAGGAGGTTAGCGGTGTCTGGGGTGTGTGTGTGGGCGGGGGGTTTGAAAGATGGGGGTGTGTGTGTGTGTGTGTGTGGGGTGGGGGGGAGTGGATGGGGGGTGTGGAGGTGGAAAGATAATTTTTATTTTTTTTATTTTTGGCGGATTCTGACAGATGGGCCGCCAGCCGCTGTCAAAGCACCTGACCAAGACTAACTGACAGCTGGTGAATATAAAACCAGAATAAGCACTTGGAAGAAGAAAACCAACAACTGAGACAACTTGCCTTTGGTAAGCGGACAACTTAATTGCGGTTTAGATCACTGCATTAAACTGGCACTGTATCTGATCATCATATCTGCATCATCCTTCATTATTCATTTGGTCATCAGCGTTTGAGTTTTGTGGTGATATCATTAAGAATTTTTGAGGTTTGGTTTGCCAATTGTGTGCTGTTGGCATACAATTTTGGGATCACCGATTTGGCGTATTAACCTCTCATTGTTTATACATATAATTTGACATTCATTTTGTGAATTTATATACAAATTTTTCCTTGCACTCTGATTTTTTTGTTTTGGTTAATTATTGTGCACCGTTTTTGGCATATCAGCCCCTGGATGCCAATCTTTCAATGGAATTGGTATTGGTGAAATTTTTTCAATTTTAATTTTCATTGAATCTTTTTTATTGGCACAGTCTTTTATTTTTGTTATCTATTTATTGTGTGTTATTCCACCAGTTCTGCTGCCTTTGTTATTTTTATCTTTATTTTCTGTTTGACCAATCATTTGCCCTTTCATTCTACAGTGTTTTGAGGCAGAGGTAGGCAACCTTAGAGAGTTGGAGATCTACCTGAACAACATGGGAGAAGTCAAAGATCACAGGGCACAGTCTCCTCCAATGTTGCCTCCTCACACCTGACTGAAAGCTATAATTGCCGTACTACCGCGCTGCAATTGTGTGCCTTTCACTGCAATTTTTGGTGTAAACATTTTGCCTCCTCACCACCTTGCAGAATTTCTCAGAGGCCCATTGGAGCATTGCATACCGCACTTGTGAATGAGCCCTAAGTTGCATTTGGCAATAGCACTTTTAAGGCTCATTCACATGTGAATTTGGGGGTGGTAAAACCCTGTCCCCAATCCCTACCCCCTTTAGCTGCTAAGTGGGAGGGGGTCAGGGTGCCATGGGAGGTGGATGCTTGAGAGTTACTATTAGATCTCAAGCAACCAGAAATAACAGTACCAATGGGGATCGTTGAGTAACTGGAAGTTTACTGTACTGCATTCATTATAGTATCAGTGAGTGCACTGAGGTAACTACATACTATATGCACAAGTAGGATTTTTGTTTTGTGGAACATCCTTACTTTTACCTTGGGAGAAACCCTCTTGGGGGGGGGGGGTCAGCAGCAGACTGGAGGAAACCCTCTAATCATTTAAGTACATTTTTCCACAAGTCATCAATTTCTAACAAATGAAATGAATGGATATAGTGAGAAAATAGGCCATTATGTTACTTAAAAAGTTGTTATGCTTTTCCATAGAGTTGCCTGGTGTAATGGATCTTTTGAAAACAACAAGAGCGCAGCTAATAGCACTGAAGAATGATGGTGGAAGTTCATCCTGTGTGGGTGTATCCTGTGCATCACCTTTTGTCCCATCTGAAGACTTGAGCTCATCTCCTTGTCAAGTGTCGTACTCAAGGCCTAAACAGGTAGGTTTTCTTTTGGTATCGAAACATTAAATGGTTGTCTTTTTTTTTAAATATCAAACATATCCTACTCCTATTTACCTGCTCTGTGTAAGGGTTTTTGTACAGAGCAGCTCAGATCCTTCTCTTCTCAGGTCCCATGCCGGTGCTCCTGAACCAGAGCTCTGTGTGTCCAATCACACACTGAGCCTTGCCTTGACCCCATCTCCTAATTAGCTCACTGGCTGTGATTGACAGCACCGTGAGCCAATAGCTCCCACCGCTACAGAAAGCCAATCAGCAGTGCAAGTCCCTGGAGAGACAAGGCTCTCGTGGACATCACTGGATTGAGAGAGGGCTCATGTAAGTATAGGGGGGCTGCACACAGAAGTTTTTTTTACCTTCATGCATTGAATACATGAAGGTAAAACCCCTTGTACCTTTACAATCACTTCAATAAAAAGTAACCTTTAAGGAGGTGCCTCCAAGCGGCTGACAGATGGAGAGAAGCAAGTACAGTTAGACCCTATGAAAACATCAGCTTTGACATGTAGACTGTAAGCCAATTTGACTGTTGTGTCAAAATAAGATATCTTGCTCAGTCTGGTAGTAGTCTGAACTAAAAAGGCAAGTTGTAGGCAAGATGTTGATTTTTATACAGATTTTTTAAAAGTCTACAATATTTTTTTTTTACATGCTTAATTTTGTTTGTTTTATTTACTCAGCTGCATCTATTAGACCCCTTTCACACTGAGCCAGTATTCAGGTGTTTTAGCACTAGAAATAGCCTCTAAAAAGCTCATGAAACTGCATCCCTTTCAGTGCAATGAGTACTTTCACACTGGGGCGATGCGCTTGCGGAACTTTAGAAAGAGTCCTGCAAGCAGCATCTGGGGCGGGTTGGGAGCGCTATAAATAGCGCTCCTAAAACACACCTGCCTATTGAAATTAATGGGCAGCACTTCCAAAGCACTTTAAAAGCGCATTAAAAACTGTACTTTTTCCCTTTAAAAAAAAAAAAAAAACGCCTAAAAAGTGTTGCAAAAACCGCCGGAGCTTTAGCAGCGCTACAGTGTGAAAAGGGTCTTATATGGCTTTTGATTCACAGGGAAAATCTAATAAGTCTAATATTTTCCATTTACTTTTTACAGCTGCCACTTTGGCAAAGTTTCCTGGGACTTCAAACGGTGTGATCAGTGACGCTCTTACGAGAACAATTCCGGTGTTGAAATATCACCTGAAGGGAAACATCGGGAACCATCAGAATACCACAAATAAACTTGTATGTCATTTACCACAGTTAACACCACTTTCTATTCTCTGTGTTGTAGTTTTTGTATATTTACATGCTAATAAAGTTGTGTGTATTGTACTGTGTTATTGTTTTTATTTCCAAATATTTGCTGGTTTTATAGGCCTACAATATATAAAATACAATATATAAATGCACAGCCTTTCAAAATGTAATAGGAATGTATTTTTTTTTATTTTACATTCAGTACATTTATATTTAAAATATATTTTAAAAAACATTCTTAATATATTTTTTCCCAAATATATTGCCATATATTTGAAATGCTACAATTTTGGCCAGATTCAATATATTTCAAAAATATATTTCAATATATTTGTGAATATATTGGGTAATGCATTGTGAAATATGTTGCAAATATATTCATAAATATATGTTAAATGCATTTAGCAATATATTTATGCAGCCATAAATATATTGCAAAGTGCATTTTGGAATGCATTGTGAATGTATTCAGAAATATATGTTAAATGTACTTCTGAATGCATTTAGCAATATATGTCTGAATATATTCACAATGCATTCCAAAATGCATGTTGCAATATATTTATGGCTGCATAAATATATTGCTAAATGCATTCAGAAGTACATTTAACATATATTTATGAGTATATTTGCAACATATTTCACAATGCATTTCCCAATATATTCAATAATATATTCACAAATATATTGAAATATATTTTTGAAATATATTGAATCTGGCCAAAATTGTAGCATTTCAAATATATTGCAATATATTTGGGAAAAATATATTTAGAATGTTTTTTTTAAATATATTTAAAATATATTTTTCTTCCACGTGGGAAAAGCCCTACTATTGCTGTGATCAGATCACATTTTATGACCAATTTGTGCAGAAATCCATATCATTCCAAAAAGGTTCACATACTTTTTATTGCAACTGTATACTGACTGAAAACATGGTTTGTACAAAAATATGGCCTTGCAGGCGAGGAGTTAAGCCCAGCAACAATATCAGCAGCCGTATTCCACAAACTGGGACAAGAAAAGATCCCATACCCCAGTTGACCACATTCCTGGCATGGTACTTGGCGACTTTCTCCTGTTGCTAAGGGAGACGGCACTCAAACCAGGCTTCCAAAACATCATTGAAGATCTTGGTCTGGCTGTGTCACCTTGTACTGGAGACTGAGACAAAGGGCACGTGGAGACAACATGCCCCCAACTCTCTGCACCGCAAACAGTGCTCTTGCTTTTTGACAGGGCCTCCCCACTTGCATCCTCTTGTAAGCTTGGGACTTTGCACATTGATAGCTGACCTGCTTGCACCATTTTTGCCAGGGGCAACAATATGCACTTCCCCTTTAACTTGGTCCAGTGCTGCCAGGTGCCGCTTGCACCAATCCACTGCAGACTCAGACTTTGGTGGACTCCATACTTGCAGTCACCTGTGTACTCATTGCACCAGTGTTGCTAGGGACAACACCAGTTCTTTTTCTCCTTGGTAAACTCTGATCAGACATGTACGGGGCACGTTCAGCCGATAACGACCCCTCCAGCCACAGAGCTTTGCCTATCATTTCAGCAAACCTTGCTTCTTTTAGGAGCTTTGATCACCCCATACTTAGTCACTCCAGAACAAATTTGCAGTCCAGGAAATATTAAGCACTGTCTCTTTAAAGCAAGTTGTTTTTCACTTCATGCAAGCTTTCCTCACCTGCACATACAAATTATGCAGTCTCATGCACCAAAAACATAGTTCATATAACAGATGAACTTGATTGTGGGGATCTCGGATTGTGCCCACATTCTCCACCACGTGTAAAGGACTAGCATCAAATGTAGAGCTTGAAGGACACCGCTACTCACTGGTTCTTCTTTTTAAGGGCTTTGTTTACCCATTTTTTATTAAAGGAAAGTTTAATAAACAAAAGTAAGTTTCCCTCGCAGGGGTTTTCAACACTCCTTTTCATCAACAAAATGACATTCAGCCTACTTGGCTCTCAGTTGCAGCACCGTTGCTCTGGCCTTACACTCCAGGCCCTTGTCTGTCTTGTACAGACTGTTTCACCGACCACTATGGTGCGCACAGCTTGCAGCCTCTTGCTGTACTGGCTCCCCCGTGGAGCCCTCCTGACTCCTGGTACTCAGACTTCCTGTCTGTTGGGGTGGAGCCCAGAACTATGGTCAGGCTACTACTAAAAGCCCAGCACACACCTGACCCATCAGTATGCTGGCTGTTCTCAAAATCAGGGCCCAGGACTGGGGATTTTATCCCACCCAGATCTCTCAGAAATCCCCGGACTCCAGGTCCCAAAGTGGACCTTTCTAAGAAAGGAGGAAACTTCATGTTGCAAGCTCCCTGGAGCCCCTTAACCCATCTGGTTGAGAATTCTGGGTCACAACCTCCTTCTAGATCCTGGCAGGGCAACGCTTTGCCACAATATATATATATATATATATATATATATATATTTGTATAAATAAAAGCTTTCTACTTTTTATATAAAAACTTTCTCCAACACAAAAAGGGTTCTATAGTTATGACCACAATGTGAATTATAGGAGTAAAATGAGGGCTTGCTTGCAGGGGCTTAATGGATACAATTTTCACAGGATGCATGTGTAACGGAATTACCCGTGACAACCAGAGCCTTTGGAAGGATGGGGGATACTCCTGTGTCAGTGTCACTGATAACTCTTGGGTCTGAGTCCACCCTGTGCCCCTTTGGGCATGGGATGGCTAGTGAATCATAATTCATGTATTACATGAGATCGGACATTAATAATAATTCATGTTTGCAGGATGTCTTGAGATATCACAAGTTGTTGGTTATTCAATGTGGGAAACCATTGTTTTGAAAGGTGTCAATTGCATCTACTCCTAGACATTTCATTGTCCATTGTGTAAAGGTGTTAATTCAGGTCTGCTCCAAGACCTCTTCATTGTGTGATAACACTGTGTGATAGCCTATTGATGCCCAGGTGTTAAGACCTTTCTGCCGAAGACAGTACGTCTGTCTAAAGATGTGGATTGAGGTCAAATCATTGTGTGATAGTATTTAGTTTTGACATCATTATCTAAAGGAATGTGTCTCGTCAAGATCGGTGCCGAAATTTCTGGACACTAATTAGTAATTAGCCTTAGTGGGTGATTAGGGGGGTGGAGATTTCATTGTCCCTTTGATTACTGTCACATGCTTGTAACTGCATAAAAAGCTGAGAAGAAACCATTAAAGCATTCATTCATTTTGGAACAAGTACAGAGCTGAGTCTCATCTTGATTCTGGGGAATTGATATGGATCGTGTATGCAGGATTGTCGGAGTGTGTCGGATAAGCTGGTCGTGGGTGGATGGAAGGTTGTAAACGGTGGTGACCATTACAGTGGTGGCACAGCAGTGGGATAATTCCATCTTCAGAAGGACGGCTACAAGGGCACAGGACAATGGAGACAGTGTATGAACAGATAAAGCTCTCTTCCCTCATGGACTTACTGGAGAGCCGGGGCTGACCGGCCAGCAACCGTAAGAAAAGGGACATTATCGCAGAACTTGTTGAAATGGATAGAGCTAAAAGGCCCGGCATAACAGACCATACAGCCGAGGAAGAATTTTTTGATTGGGCTGTTAAACGTGGACTGGCACAATATGGTCCTAATCCTCCACCGGAGATCATAGACCGGGTTATAGCAGCTGTGGATGCCACCTTGCTACAGCGAAGAAGTGCTGCAGCAGCTGAAGTCACAGCAGCACCAACTGAAGAAAGAGGAGAGGTGCAGATACCAGTCTCCATGGAAGAGGAATTCGGGAGGAGGTTACAAGAGATGCGGATACAGCACAGAGGACCAGTATCAGAGGAAGCCCTGCTGGGATGGTCGGATGTGATTCGTGGTCAACTCTGGAAGGAAACACTAGCTCTGGAGCAGCAACACCAAGGAAAGGTCCTGCCCTCCATCTATGTAAGGTACTGGCCGCAGTATGACGTACAAATGCGTTGTTGGGGGAACAACCAAAGCAGGAGTGGATAGCAGAGTTAAGCAGGCTGATCCGGGCAGAGATGCAGCTGGACGAGAGCAACAGAGCCCTCCGGTGGTATGTAGCCCAAGAGTGCCCGTGGTCAGCGAATGACAGCCCCACAGAAGGCTATGATGGCCTGGGATTGTTGTATTGGAGGATGTCCAGTGATCCAGACTTCGGGAATGATCGGGAGTGGCGCTCGGAGGACATAATGGAGCACAGAGAGGAAAAATTGAATATCTCGGAAGGCCACTGGTTACAGGAAGATTTGGAAATTCTGGCCATTTAGGAATGGGAGCTGGAAATTGCCTACAGACAGCTGCTAGACTCGGCTCAGCAGCAGGGTGGGGCTCCCATTGCCTGGGACTATGAGGAAATTTCAGATGACAACTATGAAATCCTGGCTGATGAATCGGCAGTGGAAAATCTGAAGATTGCCATTCCCAAAGACGAAGTGGATGAAGTGGAGTTCCAGGGAGCCGGGGCAGTTTGCCCCTCTCTCCAGCAACAAGCTGAGGTGGTAAAGATTTTACCCCCAGCTGAATCACTGGCAACAGAGCAGAGTGCCACAAGTCTCTGCCCTCAAAGAGCAGCAGAGGGAGTTCCTGTGATAGTGGATGGGACTGTGGTCTCCATTAACAGCAACCCAGCAGAAGAGCTGGCCACAGAGCAGAGTGTCATGGGCCTCTGCTCCCCACTAACAGAAGAGGGGGTCCCTGTGGTAGTGGATGGGACTGTGGTCTCCACTCACAGCAGAAGAGCTGGCAACAGAGCAGTGTGCCACAAGTCTCTGCCCTCAAATAGCAGGAGAGGGAGTTCCTGTGATAGTGGATGGGACTGTGGTCTCCACTCACAGCAATCCAGCAGAAGAGCTGGCCACAGAGCAGAGTGTCATGGGCCTCTGCTCCCCACTAACAAAAGAGGGGGTCCCTGTGGTAGTGGATGGGACTGTGGTCTCCACTCACAGCAACCCAGCGGAAGAGCTGGCAACAGAGAAGAGTGCCCTGGGCCTCTGCTCTCCAGTAACGAAAGAGGGGGTTCTTGGGGTAGTGGATTAGACTTCAGTCTCCACTGACACAACCCCAGAAAATGGTGCAGCACTGAGACATGAGGATGTCGGCTTAGCTTTGCAAGCACCTGGGGATTTTCACCTACCACCAGTGGATGGGACTTCAGTCTCCACTGGTACACCCCAGGAATGGGGGGCAGTTGGCCCAGATCCCCAACAGCATGATGGACTGAGCCCAGCCACCCTGTCTTCTCTCTAGCGGCTGAAAGGACTCCAGGGAGAAGGGCCAGTCCAGGTCTCTCCCCAGCAGCAGGCGTGTTCTCTGAGAGAGACAGAGGTTGGCGGGGTGAGTAATGCTCAGTTTGGAGCTATTTATTTGGGGTACAGTATGGATACCAGCATTGGAGGACTGACTAACTTCGGAGTCAGCCCGTTTGGGGTTCCCTCCTGTGTCAGTCTCCCACCGAAAGGGGAGAGATGTAACGGAATTACCTGTGACAACCAGAGACTTTGGAAGGATGGGGGATACTCCTGTGCCAGCGTCACTGATAACTCTTGGGTCTGAGTCCACCCTGTGCCCCTTTGGGCATGGGGTGGCTAATGAATCATAATTCATGTATTACATGAGATCGGACATTAATAATAATTCATGTTTGCAGGATGTCTTGAGATATCACAAGTTATTGGTTATTCAATGTGGGAAAACATTCTTTTGAAAGGTGTCAATTGCATCTACTCCTTGGCCGCGTACACACGACCAAATAAATCCATTCAAATCGGTCTGACAGACCGATTTGTTCGGATTTGTCTGCTGGGCTATTTTGGTTTGATCGCTGTACACACGATCAAACCAAAATCCCCGCCGGCAGACAGCGCGGTGAAGTGGCGGTGACGTTGATGCCGCCACGTCACCGCACCAGGAAGTAAAACACTTCCACACATGCGTCGACTCTATTCGACGCATGTGCGGGCAGATATGTCTGCTGGTTAGCGTACTAACCAGCAGACATGTTGGATGGATGGGTTCCCAGCAGACAGATTTTAAAGCATGCTTTAAAATCTGTCTGCTGGCAAAATCTGTCTGTCCGCCCGTACACACGATCAAATTTGTCTGCTGAAACGGTCTGGCAGACCGTTTCCAGCAGATAGATTAGATCGTGTTTACACGGCCCTAGACATTTCATTGTACACAGCCCTAGACATTTCATTGTCCATTGTGTAACGGTGTTAATTCAGGTCTGCTCCAAGACATCTCTTTATTGTGTTTTTTTTTTTTAAAGATATTTTTATTGACATTTTTTTACAAAAACCAACAGTACAACACATACAGAAACAAAACTTAACAACACAGAACATACATCGGCAACAGTTTGCTCCTTAATCGCTATATACCATTATCAACAGCATACTTATAAAGAAGTCAAAAATCAGAGTAGCAAAGTACATACAACAAAGTATAAAGATAATGTTACCACTTTGTGGAACTGCATGGTAAGGTCACTTCTAGCAAAGGGAGACTGCTCCACTAACACCCCTATCTACGGCTGTATAGGAGATAGGGTCAGGGGACTAGCCAGCCACCTGCCCCAGATCTTATCAAAGGACTTATTTATTTTCCTAATTTCAAAAGTGAGCTTGTAGAGCGGGAGGGCGTCATTGACTAGTTTCAACCATAGGCCCCTAGTCAGGGTCGCCGCTCCCTTCCAGGTCAACAGGATAGATTTCTTAGCATAGAAATATAGGATTCAAAGCAATTTTTTGACCCGTGAGGGAACTACGAGGTCACCAAAGACCCCCAACAGACAGTTTTTAGGGTCCAGTATATTGGGGAGTCCCAAGGCAGAAGAGAGGAAGGATCCTATATCTCTCCAAAAGTCTCGTACAACTGGGCATTCCCAAAAGCAGTGGATAAAATCAGCCACCTGCCCACATCCGTGGAAACAATCCGCCGAGGCCAGTATGCCCATTCTGGGCATCCTGGCTGGGGTCAAGTGTGATTGGTGAAATTTTTTTTATTGAATTACCCTGTCTCTGAAAGCTATAACAGAGGTCTTAAAAGTATCACAGAACTCAGTCCAGTCATCTTCTGTCATGGTAATATCTAAGGATTCCCACTTGTGCTGCCCTAAATCTAGGATTAGAGTTCATCGGTAGGGCTAAGTAATAGTTACAGATGAGTTTTGTCCGGTCCGGGGAACACAAAAGCTTTTCTAGGTCAGGAATCACAAGTGGATTGTTCAAGGAGCCAAACTGGGCTCGCGCGGCATGTCTTAACTGGTAATAAAAGAATAAATAATTGGGGGGAAGGTTAAAGTTGTCTCTCAATTGGGGAAAGGACTTAAAGCCTTCTGGGGTATATAAGTGGCATAGGTACTTAATCCCCTTGGATATCCATCTCTGAGGGTCAGGTAAAGAATTTAATTCTGGGAGTGATATATTGAACCATAGCGGATTATTTGGAGAGGTCACCCAGGAATCCGGGGCATGTTTGAGAGTCACTGTTTTAAACAGGGACAGTGATGTTTGCAACACAGTTAGTCCCAGTCCTGGGGGGGTGTGCCCGCGGTAGACAATGTTGTGTAATGTCTCGAACGATGTGACCATAGCCCCTTCAGTGGTAGTACACGCATTATTGGAGTCAGGGTGTAACCAGTCATGAACATTTACCAGTTGGGAAGCTTGGTAATAAAGGTAGAAGTCAGGGAAAGCCAGTCCTGCCAAATGGGAAGGTAGTCTAAGTGTTTCCAGTGCTACTCTAGGGGCCTTACCATTCCACAGGAATGTTATACAGATCGAGTCGATGCTCTTAAACAATGCTTTAGGGATTTTGCATGGGGCATTAGCTAGGACATACAGTAATTTAGGTAGGTATATCATTTTTAAGACATTGGCCCTTCCCATCAGATCCAGGGGTAAGTCTTTCCACTGTTTAATCTGAGTCTGCAGCTGTAGTAGCACAGGGCTCAGATTATTGGCAATGTACAGGGGCAGAGGTAACTGGACCACCACTCCCAGATATCTAAACGAAGTGGCCACCATCAATTTAGAGTCTGAGTGGATTTGAGGAGTAGGTGATTGATCTATGGGATAGATAATGGATTTCTCCCAATTCACTCTGAATCCCGAGAAGTCCCCGAAATCAGACACCATTTTCAACACATTAGCTAGTGAGTCCTGGGCATCTGCCAAATACACCAGCGTATCGTCAGCATATAGCGAGATTCGCTCCTCTATACCATTAATGGGCAGTCCCCTAAGAAGTGGGGAGATGCGTATCCTGATAGCGAGGGGTTCCATGGCCAAGGCAAAAAGCAGGGGTGACAGCGGACACCCCTTGCCTAGTTACCCTAGTAATTTGGAAGGTCTCTGTAATTTGCGAGTTGATACGAATACGAGCAAGCGGCATGGTATAGAGGAGTCTAATCCAGGCAACCATACAAGGGCTAAAACCATACATCTGCAAGACCCGGAACAGGTATGGCCAGTCCACACTGTCAAAGGCCTTGCAAGTGTCCAGGGACAACACGACCCGAGTCGGGGGGCAGTCGTGCACATATGTCAAGTTATGAAACAGTCTACGTATGTTCATTCTGGTTGACCTGCCCGGGATAAAACCACCATGATCACTCCCCACCAAGCGAGCAACCACTTTGTTCAGGCGATTCGCCAGGGCTTTAGCTAGAATTTTCGCATCCACATTTATGAGGGATATGGGACGGTATGAATCACACTTCAACGGGTCTTTTCTGGGTTTAAGGAGTAGAACAATCAAAGCTTCCCTCATCGAGGGGGGTAGCACCCCCCTCCTTAAATGCTGCATTATAAGTCTTAAGTAGTAAGGGGGCAAGAAGATGCTGGAACTGCCTATACCATTCCACTAGGAACCCGTCCAATCCTGGAGATTTATGAGCCGGCATCTGTGAAATTGCAAACGACAGTTCTTCCACAGACAGCGGCTCATCCAGCTCCTCCCGTACGCTGTCTGTCAGTTTTGGAAGGGGTACCTGGGTCCAGTAATCATCAAGCTGCGCGTCTGAGTAGTCAGCCCTGGAGATGTAAAGGTCACGGTAAAAGGAAAGAAAGGCCTCTGTTATATCCTGGGGGACATCACTAATGCGGTTTGCTGCAATTAATATCCTAGGAATAGAGATACTCTCCGCTCTGGTAATATACGCGAGTAGGCGACCTGCTTTGTTACCATGTTCAAATGTCTTTTGTGTAACATAGAGCATGCGTTTTTTAGTCAAGTCTAACAGCCGCAGTTTATACTTTCTACGATTATGGAGCCATGAGGCCAATGTATCAGCATTGGGACATTTAGAGTAGTCAGCCTCGGATAACACCATACCCTGTTCAAGTTCATCAGTGTGTATTTGATTGTTCTTACGCAATATACCCTTAATTGACATCTCAGCACCACCTTGGAGGCCTCCCAGGCGTTGCTGATACCAGTTGAGTCCTGATTGAGGGTCCAGTAATCAACCATAGCTGTTTGACACTCAGCCTGTACTAGCTCGTCCTCGAGCCAATAGGAGTTCAACTTCCAGGTCCTAGGGCCTGATTTTGGCAGGAGGAGGAGACTGACCATTAGGGGGGCATGGTCTGATATACCTCTGGGTAAGCATTTGACCAAATGTACCAAAGACAGTACATCCGACGGGGCAAATTCCATATCTATGCGTGACATGGTGTGGAATGAGTCCGAATGACAGGAAAATTGCCTGTCATCCGGGTGTTTCCAACGCCACAGTTCCATAAGAGAGTAAACCTGAGTCCAATCAACAAATGAGGGGTACGGTCTGCCCCACCCCGCAAGCGGTCCACAGATGGGTCAAGCACAGCGTTAAAGTCACCCACAAAAAGTAGGGGACCAGGAGACCTAGGTAATAGCATTGGTGACAATTTAGAAAGAACCTTCAGTGAAAACGGTGGAGGGAGATATACATTCACCAACGTAAAGATTGAAAAAGCTATACGAAGAGTAAATATAACAAAACGACCCACTGGATCTGTTTGTACACTCAGAGTCTCAGCCCCTAGAGTCTTAGCTATCAAGACCGAGACTCCTCTGGAGTAATTGTAAGTGGCATGATACTGAGAAGCTAACCAGGGACGTTTAAGATATTTCAGCGTAGGGCCCATAAGATGCGTCTCCTGAAGACAGATAATATGAGGCTTGTGTTTTTTCAAATAGGGAAACATCAGGGACTGCTTGTGAGGTGAATTCAACCCTCTAATATTCCAAGAAATAATTTTAACCGTGTCAGCCATGAGTATGTACATGTAGTATATGAGCATAGCAGTAGTAAGCAGTCATTACAGCACCCCATATGCAATACTCGCAAGATGATCGACATATGCAGCATATCAGTAATAGAAAATAACAGTAGCAATAAACAGGAGCAAGAACTTATCCTTCATCTGCCACCATGGGCAGACATGCTCTGCTAAATGAATCTCCTAGTACAGTTGATGACTATGATATCGTAACAGTGAAAAACTAGGATTCCCAAGAGCAAGCAGAACACTCAAATACCACAGTGGGAGGTCTTTCGAAAAATCTGCGGAAAAGCCATCCGAACTCCTGTCCCATCCCACCCCCCACCCTGCTCTACTAACCCCAACACAGTGAGCATTGGATCCCCAAACAAATTACTTCCCCCTACTGTTAGGCCACGTACACACGATCAAATCTATCTGCTGGAAACGGTCTGACAGTTACAGTCCTAAAAGGGAGCAGATAGGACCTCTTCATTGTGTGATAACACTGTGTGATAGCCTATTGATGCCCAGGTGTTAAGACCTTTCTGCCGGAGACATTACGTCTGTCTAAAGATGTGGATTGAGGTCAAATCATTGTGTGATAGTATTTTGTTTTGATGTCATTATCTAAAGGAATATGTCTCGTCAAGATCGGTGCCAAAATGTCTGGACACTAATTAGTAATTAGCCTTAGGCCGCGTACACACGATCAAACAAATCTGCTGAAACTGGTCCGCAGACCAGTTCCAGCGGACAGATTTGATCGTGTGTACGGGCTAGCAGACAGGTTTCCAGCAGACAAAAGTTTTAAAGCATGCTTTAAAACTTGTCTGCTGGAAACCCATCTGTCCGACATGTCCGACATAAATCCCCCGCATGCGCCGAATACGTGGAAGTATTTTACTTCCTGGTTTGGTGACGTGGCGGGCATCAACGTCACCGCCACGTCACCGCGATGTCCGTCCGTGGGGATTTTGGTTTGATCGTGTGTACACACATCAGACCAAAATCTCCAGGAGACATATCCGGTGAAATCGGTCTGTCGGACCGTTATTATCGGATAAATCTCCTCGTGTGTATGCGGCTTAAGTGTGTGATTAGGGGGGTGGAGATTTCATTGTCCCTTTCATTACTGTCACATGCTTGTAACTGCATAAAAAGCTGAGAAGAAACCATTAAAAGATTCATTCATTTTGGAACAAGTACAGAGCTGAGTCTCGTCTTGATTCTGGGGAATTGATATGGATCATGTATGCAGGATTGTCGGAGTGTGTCGGATAAGCTTGTCGTGGGTGGATGAAAGGTCGTAAAAGGTGGTGACCGTTACAGCGTGTAATGCCAAGGAGGTCACACAGTCCAGATGTTTGCAGATTGGGTTCAGAGAATTCTAAGTCTGGCAGAGGAGGATTGGGAAATGGGACTACAACAAAATGTGCAGTTAAATTGTAATATATTTAATGAATAAGTAATTGCATTGTGTTTTAGCTTTAAAGAGGAAATAATCCTTTTTTTGTTTCTGCAAAGTAAAAGCATCGCATACTAGCACATTATGTGGCACTTACCTGCAAACCAAGCCCGCACTGTCTCTGCTGGAGGCCACATCCATGTTCGCCCCTTTTCCTTCCAGGGCCACCTACCCCGGCTCTGTGACTGGCCAGTGCAAATACACAGTGTTTCCCATCAATAGACCACCCTACTTGAACGTGATTCACCATAGGGGCAGTATCGTAGGGATAGAGATTTTAACATCACTACTGTTGTTGATTATTAATGCAGCACAAATGTTCACTTTTCACCCAAAAACCTTGGAAACCTTCTGTTTCATAGTAACATTGTATAACACTGTATGTGTTATCAATTCACATTATGTGCATTAACTGACAGAACCACCTAGATTTAATTAACTATGTTCTTTGTGATCATTTCCATTCCATTTCAAGAACATGTGCATGTAGACGAAAAGAGTGACCAGACTTGGAAAAATCAATGGGCTCAATGTTGATGCAGATCTATCAACTTGCAACTTCTTCTGATTATTAACTCTTATATACAGTATAAAAGACAAAGAATCAGGAAGAAGGTCAGAGTCAGTTTAAGGTTTGACTTGATGGCATCATTATGAGATCAATTTGAGATGCTTTTGAAATTATTCAGAATTCACTGACAGGTGCATTTGACCTGCAATTGATCTCCTTCATTTCCATTGTGGAGATTTTGGGGTATGCTGGGAAAGTATTACATATGTGACTTTGTAGAAGGACATTGCTCTGATTCAACCCTCTTGCATCATTCCTACCCATGTATTGCATATTTTAACTTTTATTGGTCGGGGATTCTGGAACACGGCGAGCCGAGTACACTGCATTTCCGGATCTATTTATCACTATGCCAGCAAGAACACGGTGCAGTCGTCTATCAGGAGAGACTGACCCCCACTAGATTTAGGGGACAGTGGACAGATTTGGGGGTGTTTAGGTCACTGAAGCAAACAGTCTGAAGGGCAAATGTTACCAATGCCGAGCAAGATGGTGTCAGGAGATTTTTGCACAACACAGAACATCTCAGGGTAATTTTTTAGTCTGAATCCTGAACCTGATTGCCAAGTGCTAGAGCTGCATGATTAATCGTTAAGATTCAAGATCGCGATTATTTTCCCTTTGCAATCTTAACAAAGCATTTTACAGATTCTATGCAGAGTTCTCTGCTCAAGCTAAGAGCTGTCAACCCCCCCCCCCCAAAAAAAACAGGCAGTCTGCCAAGTTTCACAACATTCCTCAGCTGCTGAGCTAACTATAAACATTGTAACGTTTTGTTCTTTAGATCAAAGGAATAAACTTCGGTCTGTAAATGAGGGAAGTTTAATCACTTAAAGCGGAGGTCCGCCACATTTTTTTTAAGTCAGCAGCTACAAATACTGCAGCTGCTGACTCTTAAAATAAGGACACTTACCTGTTCAGCGTGCCCTCGGTCCTCGGATGCTGCCGCCGACATCTTCGGTAAGGGAATCAGGAAGTGAAGCCTTGCAGCTTCACTTCCTGGTTCCCTACTGCTAATGCGCGAGTCATGTTGCGCAATGCCACTGGTCCCTGCTGTCTTCCGGGACCCATGGGTCTCCCAAAAGACAGAGGGAGGCGCCAGACGTGGCGTAGACTGCGGCAGATAATGCGGGGTCTATGCCCGGAAGTGGGTGCAAATATCTGCCTTGAACTAGTGCCAAAAGTGAGAGCAATACTTGGTATCAACCTTGAAAACATTGTTTTCACAAAAACAGTCTGCAGAGAGCTCAATCATCCACAGAAGTGATAAAAACAACTCTAAAATAAAATTTCTGATTTTGGCCACTATTCTTAGCTGATGAATTCCTTCTAAGATTTTTGTATGCATTCATAAACATGGAGACTCTTGCTCTTTGTTCACCGTATAATTTGACTATAAGGCCTCGTACACACGAGGCAATCGATTTGTCTGTGTAAACACGAGCAAACCAAAATCCCCGCCAGCAGACAACGCGCCGACGTGACGGTGACGTGGCGGTGACGTTGACGCCGCCACGTCACCGCACCAGGAAGTAAAACACTTCCGCGCATGCGTCGAAATCATTCGGCGCGTGTGCGAGAAGACATATCTGCTGGTTAGCATACTAACCAGCAGACATGTCGGGCGGACGGGTTCCCAGCCGACAGATTTCAAAGCATGCTTTGAAATCTGTCGGGTGGCCAAATCCGTCAGCTTGCCCGTACACACGGTCGAATCTGTTTGCTGGGACGATCGGGCCGACCGTTTCCAGCAGACAGATTTGATCGTGTGTACGAGGCCTTAAGGTTATAGATGCCTCGGTTATCTTTTCTTAATCTGACGATAAGTCACCCATTTTACTGACTATTCGTACTCAGCAGAATACAATGTTTAATACAGAGACAATCAATACAGAAAGCATGAACAAATAAAAGCTACAAAAGAAAGATAGCCTGCACAAATAAAATTAAGCCCTATAATTCTGGTGTCACATTATTTTGTGAAGTCATCCATGTTAATAGTAATAATACCAAATGCAATTTTTTTTAAAGAAATTACCACATTTGTCCATTAGAGGGTAGCAGATACTGACAAATCGTCCTATCCTTTCAAAAGTCTTTTTTCACAGTAGAATTCATTGAAGAAATATTTTCATGTGTGCAGGGCAGGATTACCTATACCTGATTCACTAGCCCTGACAAAAAAGGTTTATACCAAAGAAGCATCTGTTTTTAGAATGCGGCTTATTAAAGGTCATCCTAAAAAAAACATTTTTTTTTTAACCTGAGGACAGTTCTTGGTATATACTTTACAGAATATGACATATTTGAAATTATGTGAATCGAATGAGTCAAGTATGACAAAATGCATCCCAACTGTATTAATTTATAGCTATTTGTGTAAAACATTGATATGTTGTCATATGTGTTGCACTGAGCAAGTATATTGTTTTGGTTATAACTAATAGTTTCTGTCTAGGTTAGGGCTATACGTAATAAAACATGTACATATATACCTTATGACTGTTTTGGCTTTATTATTATGTTTTCAGTGTTTGTGTTAAAATATCCACATGACTGAAATAAGTACATATGTCTTCTGGAGCTAAAGAAGAACTCCAAACAAAAACATAATGTCAAGATCTCAATATGTCCTGCCCTACTTGCATATTGTAGCTCTGAGCATCCTCTGTGTGCTTAAAGCAAAACATGCCCCCTGCTGGCCATGGATACAAGGGATGGATGCTGCCACCTGGATTGTGTTTAAAGCCCTACTCCAGGAATTAAACACAAATTACCCTTGCAGTAACCCCGCCCCCCCACCAACCCTAACGCTTTAAGGGTTAAATGCTTCTTAAATCTAGGAGGGGTTAATAAAGAGCAAAACTTACCTTATTCTTTGCTTACCAGCAGGCACAACCTGTCTCTTGAAGTTTCCTCTCTAAGAATTTCTGAATGGCAGTCTCACAATAACATCAATAAGTACAATGCAGGGCCAAAAGCCTGCATTCTACATGTGGATGGCAAGACACTGCCCCCAGATACATCAGGGAAAAGAGGATAGTGATAAAGTTTGCTGGAGTGAGGTATAAGACATTTAGCCCTTGCAGTACATGGGTACCCACTGCACGGGTAATTTGTTTGTAATTCCCATCTGGGCTTTTAGGCTAAGTTATAGGAAATTCAAATATTTAAAAATATGCATTGTGTCTAATCATTACCCTGAAAAATGAGAAATGCCCCTGACATTGTATTTACCGTGTTTGGATGTAAGGTTAAAAGCAATTGATGTTTTCTCAACATATAAGGCGAAAGGTTAAAACCAAGTGATGCTTTCTCAAAAGTTAATTACACGTGTAGTGCCTTTCATAGCTGGTGCTGCCTTAAATTTAGGGGTAGATTTAGTTACCTCTGACAATGTTATTTTGGCCGAATTTGGGCCTCTGTTCCAGCCATGGCTGACTGTGAGTGACCACTATTGCTGCCTGGGGTGCCTGTACCACCCCATGCCGAGAGTGGCAGCAGTCAGGTCAGGGCGTATTGGGTGTTTTTCCTCAGCAGCCAATCAGTGGGGGTTGGTTGCCCACTGTGCATGACGGGGAAGAGTACTTAAGGGACAGATGACATTAGTTATGGGTCAAGGTCGTGTTGAGGCCGTCCCTGACTGTTGTCCCATCTCCCCCCCTCCCCCCCGTGTGTGGCCCTCATGGCCGGGGCTGTGTGTTCAGGTTCTGGGACCACATTGATCCACAGTTGTGATTTACCTTGTAGGCCCAGAAGTCAGACTGGGTCTACAGTTGCAGAGTGGTCCTGTACTGTTCATCCTGAGGGAGGATGCCGCCCGATGAAGAACCTTTCTGGGGGAGTACCAAGCATGAGGCTGGTATCTCAGGAGAGGCCTTAGACTTCATCGAAGGATGCACTGTTACTGAAAGGCTGGATGATGATCGCCTGTCAGTCCTGAATTGACTAAAGTTTATTCAAGAGAGATCCAGGTGCTTAATCCTGTGTTGAGAAGGATTCTGGACCGAGAATATTTCCACCTTAGGGAAGGTCTGTGGCAGAGACTTTGCTAAAGTTAGGCTGCTAGGCTGGTGAGAGAGACCTATTCTGGCTAGAGTGGCGACGAGAGTTTACCGCTGGAAGCAGGAATGTTTCCAAACAAAGTTATACGCCTGAACCTACTACTTACTATCCCTTCTACCTTTCTCAACTTCTACCATTTTTATCATTTTACCCCGTTGGGTAATAAAGCACAGAAAAATACATCAAGTGTGGACATTGCAGTTTTTCGCAGCTCTCATCGTGTACCCTGGACGGCGGAGGAATAGAGGTAACATTCCACCCAAAACTAACCATCAGCTTTTTCAGGGATAGTGCTACACACGCATTTTAAGGACAAACAGAAATAATTTAATTAAATGCAGCACTTATTAGTGACTTAATTCAGCCAAAAACAGTGCTTTTTTTTCAATGATTAAAGTGAAACATTAAAAATGGCCAGTTCCTTTAACCACTTGCCGACCGCCGCATGACTATTTACGTTGACAGAATGGCACGGGCAGGCACATTGGCGTACAGGTACGTCCATTTAAATCTGCCGCCCTGCTGCCTCGCTAGTGTGGCCGCGGGTCCCAGGAAGTCGATGTTTCTGGGAGTCCTGCAATTGCGGTCAGCAAAGGCAGAACATATTCTGCCTAGTGACACTGTCACTGATGACCATTCCCTGTGATCGGGAATGGTCATCAGTGACGTGTCACATGTAGCCACACCCCCTAACAGTAAGAATCACTTCCAAGGGAACACTTAACCCCTGCAGCGCCACCTAGTCATTAACCCCTTCACCGCCAGTGTAATTTTTACAGTAATCAGTGCATCTTTATAGCACTGTTTGCTGTAAAAATTACAATGGTCCCGAAAAAGTGTCAAAAATGTCCGATGTGTCTGCCATAATGTCGCAGTCCCGATAAAAAACGCTAATCGCCGCTATAACTTGTAAAAAAAAAATATTAATAAAAATGCCATAAAACAGTCCCCTATTTTGTAGACGCTATAAGTTTTGCGCAAACCAATCAATAAACACTTATTGCAATTTTTTTACCAAAAATATGTAGAAGAATACATATAAATATATTTTTTGGGGATATTTATTACAGCAAAAATAAAAAAATATTTTTTTTTATTTTTTAATTTTGCTCTTTTTTTGATTATAGCGCGGAATAAAAAAAAAAAATCGCAGAGGTGATCAAATACCACCAAAAGAAAGCTCTACTGTTGGGAAAAAAGTACAATAATTTTGTTTGGGAGCCACGTCGCACGATTGTTAGTTTAAACAACGCAATGCCGAATCGCAAACAGTGGCCTGGCCTTTGACACCAAAATGAAGAGGCAAGTCTCTATGATGTGTAGAAAGTGATTCAGAATATATATACTGTGTATATATATATATACACTGTATATCTCTTTTTTTCCAACACGCGTAGCAGAATACAGTTTAGCCTACTCTTATAAAGAATTTTTTTGGGGTATGTTTTATAACAGAAAGTAGAAAATGTTGCTTTTATTCACAAAATTTGGGTATTTTTTCATTTATATAATAAAAAATAAAAAATTCAGTGGTGATCACATACCACCAAAAGAAAGCCCTACTTGTGTGAAAAAAAGTGATATCAATTTAATTTGCATACAGTGTTGCACGACAAGCTTTTGCCAGTAGCTCAGCGCTGAACCGCACAAAAACATGTGTGGGGAACTCTGTCAAATGCTTTTGCAAAATCCAAGTATACTTACCGTTGGCCTCCATTTCACCTTTACATTGATGCAGGGCCCTGGGAATGATGCAGTTCACACACACACTGGATCATGAAACGCAGAACTCATTTATTTAGTTTGTCACATCATCATCACAGGTATCCAAAGACATATGGGTGATAATAATGCTTTCCACCAATAAGGGTACTTCCTAAAACTATACGTCCAATAGTGGAACCCCCTGTATGTTATACAAGCTGACGGATAGTGCATGAACAGGACATGACAATTAATACTTATTTATACTTTTCTGCCTGACAACTAAACAGGGAAGTTGCAGGCCTACACTACAATATAAGTAGAAGTCTTGTCACTAGCTTTAGCCACTTCCATACAGGGCACTTATACAACTTCCCGCCCAGACCAATTTTTAGCTTTCAGCGCTGTTACACTTTGAATGACAAATTGCGCGGTCGTGCTACATTGTACCCAAACTACATTTTTATCATTTTGTACCCACAAATGGTGGTATTTGATCACCTCTGGGATTTTTATTTTCTGCAAAAAAAAATAAAAAAATGACCGAAAATTTTGAATACATTTTTTTTTGTTTCTGTTATTAAACATTGTAAATAAGTATGTTTTCTCCTTCACTGATGCACACTGATGGTACTGCACTGATGGGCACTGATAAGGCGGCACTGATGGGCACCCATGAGGTGGCACTGATGTGGTGGCATTGATGGGCACTGATGATGGGCACTAATATGCGGCACTGATGGGTGGCACGGCTGGGCACTGATAGGCGGCACGGATAGGCGACATGGATGGGTATGGATAGGTGGCACGGATGGGCACTGATAGGCGGCATCGATGGACACTGATAGGTGGCATGGATGGGCACTGATAGGTGGCACTAACGTATGTGTTGTACTAATGCAGGGCTCAAAATTTCAAGTCCTGAGCCACTAGCCAGGCCTTAAGACTTACTCGCCACCAGTTGCCCCACCCAAACTCTCCCCTGCCCCACCCCTAAGTCCGCCCCTAAACATGCCCTTGTAAATTTTCTCATGAAATTACACTATGCCCCTCAATGCACTCTCACTGTGCTCATCATTGCTGCCCCACTGTGTCCATGAACACAGCCTCTTAGTGCCTGTGAATGCAGCCTCTTAGTGCCTGTGAACGCAGCCTCTTAGTGCCTGTGAATGCAGCCTCTTAGTGCCTGTGAACGCAGCCTCTCAGTGCCTGTGAATGCAGCCTCTCAGTGCCTGTGAACGCAGCCTCTCTGTGCCTGTGAACAGCCTCTCTGTGCCTGTGAACAGCCTCTCCGTGCCTGCGAATGCAGCCTTACTGTGCCTGCAGCCTCCCTGTGCCCCATCAAAGCAGCTTGACTGTGACCCATTAATCCAGCTTTACTGTGCCTTACCAATGCAGACTCCTCTTTTTTTTATGAGGGGTGTGAGGTGGGTATGGAGGGGGTGTGAGGTAAGTAGTTGTTTCTTGTCTACACAGAGATCACGCTCTATGGATACCCTGGACTCCGCCCCATTCTGTGTATGCAGACTCACCTGGATGGATCGCTCCCCTCCTCTCTCTCTCTCTCTCCCCCGCTTAGCTTGTCTTGTGTATCCACACACACAGCGGGGATGTCCTACTGTGTGGCACGGATCTGCATGTCAACGTGCGGTGTAACAAGGTCCCGCCCCCCTAGACAGCTCATTTCTTAGGCGTAACACTGACACTATCACATGAGCCATCTAAGGGGGGCGGGATCTTGTTACACTGAGTGCCGAACACAGACCCATGCAGCTCTCATTGGCGGGCGGCAAGTGGTTAAAGGAGTTGTAAAGGAAACATTTTTTTTTGCTGAAATGACTGTTTAGAGGGTATAGAGACATAATAGTTAACTGATTCCTTTTATAAAATGATTAAAAATAGATAAAAATCAATCATATAATGTACCTGCAGTTTCAGTTTCATTTTTGCATGCTGTTTCCTGCATCTGTGATGTACAGAGCCACAGAGCCAATACAGGGCAGTAATGGTTTGGAAAATGAAAGTGATTGGTGTTGAGGGGTTTTAGACACACAGTAATCACACCCCCTTGATTAGTGACAACAGAGAGAAAGCTCCCAGTACTGTGGTTATAAGGAAACAGACAACCAGGAAGTGTGGAGATCAGAGAAGAATTACAGCAACTTGAGAGCAAAAACGAACAATGAGGACATGAAAACAGCACTGCAGTAAGGTAAAGGAATCTATTAAGATAAAAAAAAAATTCCTTTACAAACCCTTTTATGATACTTCTTAAATGTAACCCTGTCCATGTCAAGCTAGTAATCTATATGAGAGAACCAATATTTTAACCCTTACACACCTTCCTTTTGTCACAAAGTGACAATTCACAGTTTCTGATTCCAACATGCATCATCTTGGGTTGCTGTCTTATAAATGCATTGGCCTATCTTTATAAGTTTGTATAGCAACATATAAAAATAACAATTACAATTAACTAATGACAAGATCATGATACATAAATGAAGGTCATCTAAACTGTTATCTCAACTCAACTATCTCGTCATAGCAAATGTCCATGAAAAGATAAGGGGAACGTCACAGCCATTAGGTTTAATAAAATAGTTTTCAGCAAAATAGAAAAGAACAAAAAAAGAGTCTCTCCCTTGTATTGAGCCTTGCAAAGGTCCATAAGTTTCCAGATTGTACAAAGTTCACATTATTCCATTCCTCAAGTTAATTTCCTAAACTTCTAAGACCTTAGAGCAGGGGTGGGCAATTATTTTTTCGATGGGGCCACATGAGAAACTAAAAATATTTTGGAGGGCCGGGCCAAAAGGCTAAACTCAATACTGCATAAAATCAATTGTATTTCTTTATAAAAAGCAGTAAATATCATTGTTGGACAACTGGTACGAGTACTTGTTATATAGTTAAACAATGAAAAAGTGAGGTTGCCTTACAAGAAAAAAAATTTAATTTTTGGACATCGCTCCTGCAGACTGAGTAGTACAGAGTGGGATGAGCACAGGGTGGGATGAGTAGCACAGGGTGGGATGAGTAGCACAGGGTGGGATGAGGAGTACAGGGTGGGAATCTGGGATGAGTAGAACAGGGTGGGATGAGGAGCACAGGGTGGGATGAGGAGTACAGGGTGGGATGAGGAGTACAGGGTGGGATGAGATGAGTACAGGGTGGGATGAGATGAGTACAGGGTGGGATGAGATGAGTACAGGGTGGGATGAGATGAGTACAGGGTGGGATGAGTAGTACAGGGTGGGATGAGTAGTACAGGGTGGGATGAAATGAGTACAGGGTGGGATGGGATGAGTAGTACAGGGTGGGATGAGGAGTACAGGGGGACAGAGCATCTTTTGGGGGGAGAGGGTGGTATGTGGATATGGGCTGGGGAAGTGATTTGAGAGGGAAGATGATATGTGCTAGTGGGGGGGACGGACGGATCCCCCCCACTAGCACATATCATCTTCCCTCTCAAATCACTCCCCAGCCCATATCCACATATCACCCTCTCCTCTCCTATCACTTCATACGTTCACCTCGTATCTGCTCCCCCCCCCCCTTACCTCCTGGTTACTGTGCAGCGTGTCTCTTCTCGGCTCCTCCTCCTGTACACATTGAGCCAAGAGGGGGGGAGGAGTCGGCGTGTGACTGTGTGTTGCAGTCAGTGGAGAGAGAGGGACGGCTGCACTGTAGCCGAATGACGCTGCGGGACCCCGGGCGGCAGATGTCCCGGGTAACCGTGCCACTTTGCGGGGGCCGTGAAAAAGCGCCCCCCCCTGCGAACACCCCTCCTCCTCCCGCCGGCCCGCGCGGGGAGGAGGGAGGCCTGTGAACATAGCAACAGGCAGACAAACAAGCCAGCTTGGGGGCCCCTTTCTGGTCTGGTTTGCCTGTCCTGTTGCGACGGGCCGCAGCTATCTGGGGGCCGGATTAAAAGGTCCGCCGGGCCGTATACGGCCCGCGGGCCGTACTTTGCCCACCTCTGCCTTAGAGGATTCTGTATTTTCCCATATAGCCAGAAGAAATCTACCACCCCATAAAAGCTTGCCTTTCGGTAAGGACAGAACTTTACATTCATAGACAGACTGGAACAAATGTTGCAAAGAAACAAAGAAGTTATCCTTCGGGTTAGGTCATTTGGGTCTTCAGGCTGCCACCTCACATCTCTCTCGTGGTGTTCACTTGAACTTTCAGGGCTTGGGTTGGCATCATGGCTCTTCATCTAGGCATTCCCAGCAACTTTTACAGGAGTCTCTTTCAAACTTCAGCATTTTGAAGAGTAGAGAAGGGTCTCACTAAAATTATGGCTTGACAAAGCATATGTAATCACACCTCTCTCATGGTGTTCACTGGTGTTCACTGGATACTCTCTACTCAACATTAATAACCACAGAATCCCAAAAATAAACTACTAGATAGTAGTAGTAGCTAATACTAAATTGACTGCCATTTAAAAAATTCAAACATAAAACACAATTTGATAAACACGCAGAAATAAAGTGTTTCATAGCAGAAGTTTTCATTACTTAGGCCGCGTACACACGATCGGTCAAAACCGATGAAAACGGACTGAAGGTCCATTTCATTGATCCAAACAGATCGTGTGTGGGCCCCATCGGTCAGTTATCCTTCGGTCAAAAAAAGAGAACTTGCTTTAAAATGTAACCGATGGACGCCTAACCGATAGGTCAAAACCGATCGTCAGTATGCAAAAGCATTGGTTAAAAAGCCGTGCATGCTCAGAATCAAGTCGACGCATGCTTGGAAGCGTTGAACTTCGTTTTTCTCAGCACATCATTGTGTTTTACGTCACCGCGTTCTGACACAATAGTTTTTTTAACCGATGGTGTGTAGGTACATCAGACCATCAGTCAGCTTCATCGGTTAACCGATGAAAACAGTCCTTCGGACCGTTCTCATCGGATGGACTGATCGTGTGTAAGCGGCCTCAGTTTCCTAACTTTGCAATACTTGTTTATTATGAGCAAATAAAAAACAGTAATAAATATAAGCAATATAACAAATGAATGAAGTAATACATCCAAAAAGGCAATCACTTTAAAACTGTATCCAAACAAAGTTTACCACCAAGAAACCTTAGCAACTTGGGCATGTATGTAACACTTGCAAAACGTTATTTTGGTCATGGTTGCTTAATCTCTCAAACCCTTATGTCGTGTACACACGATCACTTTTTGGCATGAACTAAAACAACGTTTTTCATCATGAAAAAAAAACAAGGTTTTTCAACTTTATCATAAAAAATGACGTTGCCCACACACCATCGTTTTTTTAAAATGCTCTAGCAAAGCGCGGTTATGTACAGCACGTACGACGGCACTCTAAAGGGGAAGGATAATTTTTTATAACACAAAAAACAACATTTTCAAAAATGACATAAAAAATTGAAGCATGTTCAAATTTTTTTTTGTCGTTTTTTAGAAGACAAAAAACAATGTGAAGCCCACACGTGATCATTTTAAATGACGTTTTTAAAAATGTCATTTTATTTCATCACAAAAAACGACCGTGTGTACGCGGCATTAGAGTATTTATAATTTCTAATTTTTCTTTACCAAAATCTCATTACCAAACGTCTAATTCAGCTCCAAACCGTAGGGGAATCTTTTGTAAATGTATAGGGGTATTAGGCTTAGAGCATTTGTTTACCCCAAAAAACAACATGCTGTTACTTTAACCACTTACCTCCCACCATATACAGAATGATGGTAAGGAAGTGTTTCTGTTATCCTGACTGGGTGTCATATGTCGTCCAGCAGGATAACATGGCGGCAGGGCTGTCTTAATGAGAGGGCACACCTGGGCACTTTCCCCAAAGCAGCTGGTCCTTGAGCCCATGCTGCCCCAAAATTGGGGGCCCCATGATGGCACTGAGAGTGATAGATACACAGGGGAGGCAGTCTGCCTCCTACCTACTTGATGTCTGTTCACCTGCACTGTCATCATTGTAGGGGCCCCAGAGCATTACTTTGCCCAGGGGCCCATGATGCTATCAAGATGGCCCTGCATGGCAGCACGCCCGTGAGGGGGGTAAACGCGGTGATTGCGAGTGTGGCATGTCAGTCTGACACTCAGCATCTCTGATCATGATAAGAAGCCCCTGTCAGGGGCCTCAATAGCATCATGGGCCCCTGGGCAAAGTAATGCTCTGGAACCCCTACAATGGAGACAGTGCAGGTAAACAGACATCAAGTAGATAGGAGGCAGACAAGCGGAGCTTTCCCTTTTGGGTGGAGTGCTGAATTGACTACATGACCATTCTGTACAGTAAATAAACAGTGAGAAAATACTACATACATAAAGTAACAAAGCTGTCCTGTGCATATAATATATCTGCTAGATTGATACCTCCCCAGCACTCTGACCCCTCTACACCCCCAGATATCCCACCAGCACTCTGACCCCTCTACACCCCAGATATCCCCCCAGCACTCTGACCCCTCTACACTCCAGATATCCCCCCAGCACCCTGACCCCTCTACACCCCAGATATCCCCCAGCACTTTGACCCCTCTACACCCTAGATATTCCCCCAGCACTGTAACCATATACCTTAAGATACTACTTGTATTGTGACCCACTACATCCCTGATACCCCCTACACTGTGGCCTCTACATACCTGATACCTCTAGCACTATAGCCACCCAAGCCACCCAAGCTACCCCAGATCCCACCTCAGCATTGTTTTTCCCCATACACCCTTGATATCCCCCAGCACCATTATTCCATCCATATAGTACCCCCTTTTCCAATGGAGATACAGTGCATGTAAACCTTTGGCTCCCACCTATACCAATCAAACAGGCAGAAGGAGTGGCAGAGGAGGGAGCATCAAGCCTTACAAGCCTTTTGGTGAAAATAGTGCTGGAAAGCTGGGCTCACCATGACACCATCCACAATGCTACTTCCGCAGGTGAGCTCTCAGTGCTGCCAACTCAGCAGCCCCCACTCCAGCTCCTACCCCACAGCCTTCAAGCTGCATGGGGTGGGGTCAGAGCATCACTGGCCCCAGGCCCTGCCCCTTCCTGCTGGCTGTGAAATAATAGGTATCATACTGCACAGCACTGTGCACCACTGCCAGCCTGACTCATCTGTCAATACATAACTCCAAGGCCCTGTACACACGAGGAGACATGTCCGCGGACCGTTTTAATCGGACATGTCTCCTGGGATATTTTGGTCTGATGTGTGTACACACCATAAGACCAAAATCCCAGCGGACAGAGAACACGGTGACGTGGTGGTGACGGTGACGCGGTGACGTGTGCAAACCAGGAAGTTCAATGCTTCCACGCATGCAGGATTTCGGTCTGCTGGTTAGTAACTTTTGTCTGCTGGAAACCTGTACGCTAGACCGTACACACAATCGGACATGTCCGCGGAAACTGGTCTGTGGACCAGTTTCAGCGGACATATCTCCTCGTGTGTACACGGCCTGAGTGCCATCATGGGGTAACGTGGGCAACGTGGGCTCAAGGACCAGCTTCTTTGGGAAAAGTGCAGGGGTCCCCCATGCAGCTGAGGCCCCTGGGCAGTGCCCAGGTGTGACCACTCATTAAGAAAGCCCTGATCTAGAGTGGTAAGTGGGGTACCCCAAGGCCTTGGGACCAATTCTATTTACTACTAAAGAAAGGATAGGATACATAGCTCAATCCCAGTTTTTGCAGATGACAAAAAATAAGCAGGGCAATAACTTCACATCAGAAAATAATTTTTTTTACAGAAAGACCTGAACAAAATAATGGTGTGGGCAATTAGATAGCAAATGAGGTTTAACGTGGCAAAATGTAAGGTAATGTAGGGGGTGAACCTCTGGGGAAAACCAGGATGGAGAAAGATCTGGGGGTCCTACTGGAAGACAGACTAAGAGATTGCATGTAATTTCAAGCTGCGGCTACTAAAGCTGGCGGAATATTAGCATGCATAAAAAGGGGGATATACTCCAGAGATAAAACTATAACCCTGACACTTTATAAAACTCTGGTTAGACCACATATGGAATATTCCATCCAGGTCACCAGTCCTCAGAAGGGATGCGCAGGAGCTGGAGAGAGTCCAAAGAAGGGCAACAAAATTAATAAGGGAATTGGAGGACCTCAATTTGGGGGAACAACTACAAGCTCTAAATTTATTCTCGCTGGAGAAGAGATGCTTCAGAGGGGACATGATAGCGATTTAAAAATACCTAAATGGTGATTCCCAGAGTAGGAAAAAAATTATTCAGTCTCAGGGAGTGTAAGGGGACATGTGGCCACACAATGAGATTAGAGGAGAAGTGCTTTAACCTTAACCACTTCACGCAAATCAATAAATACAAAGAAGGTACAGCGCTAAATAAATAAGTGATAAAACCAAATTTGTGAAAAAATGGAAAAACAGGAGGGTTGAGGTGAATTAGTCAAAATAGTAAATTACTCAATATAAGTAATAAATAAAGTCCATTAAATGATGGGTAGTGAAAGTAGATAAAGTTGGTTTAATCTTCCACCAAAAGGGATCACCCGTGTGATGAATGTAGTCTCCTTACCAGATCCACTGACCGCGGTCAGTAAGGCTCAGAGATGTTTATAGTCTTCTCAATCAGACTTAGATCCAGCAGGTGAAAGGGGAGGGTCAGGTCCTCAGCAACAGTCCCAGCACATGAAAGGTTAAAGCTCGTACATTGAAGGAAACATATTCTGATAATTTGGGAAGGTGACCTCCCATCTTTGGAAAGTTTTTTTGCCAGGTTGAATATAAATGATAGAGGCATTATTCTAACGTATGAGGCGAGTGAGTCTGAGATCCATTTCCTCGATTTGAACATTATGGTCAAGGATGGTGTTGTTGAAACTAAAACGTATTTTAAAGCGACAGACCGTAATGCCTATATCCCCCTTAATCCCCCTTAATAGCTGCCATCACCCCCAATGGCTCAAAGCTATCCCTAAGGGTCAGCTTCAGAGAGTCAGGCGGAATTGTACATCAATAAATGATTATTTCCAACAAGCCCTTATATTGAAAACTAGGGGCCAGATTCACAGAGCGATTACGCCAGCGTAACAGGAGATGCGCGGCGTAAGTCTAAATTTGCACATGCGTTTCGATGCTCCACATCCCCAAAACGAGATACGCAAGAAATCTACTTTTTTTTGTCCGGCGTAATTTCGATAGACAGGCGCATCCGTCCGCGCAAAACTGCGCTAGACACACCATTGATTTGCTATTAAAACATGCTAATGAGGGAGTTACGGGGATCCACAAAAGAACGTTGTTGCAGCGCAGGCTACGCGCTGTGCGCAACAGCTGCACGGCCTGTCTAAAATTAGACCATATAAAAGGTGGTATAAAATTAGACAATTCGTCTACATGTCAGAGAAAGCAACACTGTTAGTGAGGAGCTGAGCAGTCACACGTGTTGCACAACAATCTGTATGCCAACATGCCAGGGACATCCTTGCTCATAGCTATACTACTGACTTTAGAGGAGCAAAGAAGGAGGAGGGCAAGGAGGAGGGCACGGAGGAGGGCACGGGAGAGGATATACCGCACCCGCATAGACCTCTTTGGCATGAGTGATTCTGAGGTGTATCACATCTTCAGATTCACCCCTCATGCCATCCTGGAATTAACCACAACCCTGCAGGAGGACATCACCAGCCCAACACACCGCTCACATGCAGTGCAGCCACTGGTCAAGGTCATGGCAACACTCCATTTCCTTGCCAGTGGCTCTTTTCAAAGAACAAGTGGAGTGGTGGCTGGGATGTCACAATCCTCCATGAGCAGATGTGTGCACCAGGTTATCCCTGCAATCCTCAGATGCATGGCCAACCAAATCATCAAACCAACCACTGAGGACCTGCGGCTGAAGGCAATGACAGATTTCTACAGAATTGCCAATTCCCACGCACCATGGGGGCCATTGATTGCACAAATGTGGCACTCCAGCCCCCCCATGAGACAGAGCACATATACCGCAATCGGAAGCATTGGCATTCCATCAACGTACAGGTGATAGTCGATGCCCAAGGCCTCATATGGCACGTCTGTGCCAAACACCCCACATCCAGCCATGACAGCTACATATACAATCAGAGCCCCATCCCAATGGAATTCGAACAGAACATGTATGGGGACACCTGGCTGGTTGGTGAGTGACATGGGTGGCAGGCATGACTGTCCCCCCCCCCCATGATGCACACATCACAAGGGGCACATGCATGACTAACATCCTCCTGTCTTTTCCCTTACAGGTGACTCTGCATATGCACTGGGACCCCATCTCATGACTCCTATCCGGAACCCCCAAACACCAGGAGAGGAAAGATACAATGAAGCCCACGCCCAAACACGTGCAGTGGTGGAGCGCACCTTTGGCCTCCTGAAGTCACGTTTCCGATGCCTGGATAAGTCTGGGGGGACCCTGTTGTATTCCCCAAACTTCGTGTGCCAGATCATCGGTGCATGTTGCATTCTGCACAACTTCGCAGTGAGAAAGGGCCTGCAGATTGACATAAGTGATGACCTGACCCCTGAACCAGACAATCTCCCCTAACTGAGGCTACCCCGTCTTCTGAGGGAAGAGCAGCCAGGAGACAGCTCACATTAGGCTTCTTTGCACGTTAAACACACACATTAATCATGGCACAATGAGAATGCATGCATGCACACCACTGTGGTCCCTAGCACAGACACATCACATCCTCATCTAATTGGATTAGCACAAGCCCACCATGCTGGACTTGTGAGCAGCAACGCCACGCCACGGCTCCAATTATGTCACTGTACATTCATACACCATTACTCAGGGGAGACTCATGGGGAGGGGGTGGGGTAATCCGGGGAAGGAGGAGCAGCCCCTGGTCTCTGCCCACCTGGCGGCCTGCCCTCCAAGGCCTGGATAGCCTGGGTGAGGGCCCTCACATCCTGCCCAATGTTTGCTGTTGTAGTCTGCAGTATGTTTAGGCAGTTTGTAAGAGCCCGGGAGTGGCAGTCCAGGTCCCCAAGCGTATCCTTTATGGAGGACAGGCTCTCCTCCATCCGCCCCAAAGTCTGGCTGACCTGTCCCAGATGGCGGGTCTGAAGGGCCTGGTCCCTTCTCAGATTGGCGAGCAGAAGCTCGGCCATCCCCCTGGTCTTCTGGGACGACTTCCTGCCTCCAGCTGAGGCTTGTGGCCGGGGAGAAGGGAAGGCCCTTGGTAGAGGAGCCCTGTTGGGGGAGGAGTGGGAGGGGCTAGCCCTTATGGAGGGCTGGTTGCTGCCAGCCAGAGAGGAAGACTCCTCCAAAAACAACAATCCACTGGCTGACATGACATCCTCCTGCTCCTCAAACTCCTCCTCCTCAAACTCCTCCTCCTCAACCACCTCCTCTTCAACCTCCTCCGAGGACTCCGGCCTTGTCGGGGAGTCCTCATCAGGCTGTTGTCCCTGGAATGGTGCGGTCAGCCCAGATGGCCCAGCACCCTCCTGCTCATCTGTGGATGACACAAAACATTCACAGGTTGGAGGATCCTCACACTTGCCACATATTCCCTTTCACCCCCCCCACATGCTACACACCTGATAGGGCAAAAAAACCTTACCTGGCATCACGCCTTCATGACTGGAGTCATAGCCAGACAGGCCCTCCACCTGTTGTCTATGAAAGGTCAAAAAATGCGCCGATGTACGTGAATCTGGCCCCAGGTTTCTTGAAAAGGGCTATGATGAGGCCATCATTGATGACACTATTCAAAGTGGGTGAACTTGATAGAAAATCAGCTGCTTGGTGGTAATAGAGTTTCTAAGTAGGCATGTGCATTTCGTTTCGTTCCGAATCGAAATTCGGACGAATTTTCCATTATTCGGACATTCGGATGCATACGAATTCCCGAATTGCTATATTAGCGAAAAATTTCGACCGTTTTCGGAATTCGTTTGTTTTCGACCGAATTTCGAAAAAAAAATGGTCGAAATCGAAAAAAAATATTTTTCGAATTCCGAATCGAATACCCGCGGACTAAATTCGATCGGAATTCGAAAAAAAAAAAAAAAAAAAAATTCGAATTTAATTCGAAAAAAATTCTATTCGAAAAGAGACTATTTGTTTTCTAATCTGGTTGAAATATTTTCGATTTCGACCGTTTTTTTTCGAAATTCGGTCGAAAACGAACGAATTCGAAAAACGGTCGAAATATTTTCGATTTCGACCAGATTTTTCGAAATTCGGTCGAAAACGAACGAATTCCGAAAACAAATTCAACACATCTAACGAACCTAACTTAACAAAATTTATTAAATGACGAATTGAAACGAAACGAAACAAATTTTTCACTTTTGCACATGCCTATAATTCTAAGACTAACATGGATCAAAAATTCAATTATGCGATGATCACTGGTTATTCCAATCAGCATTTCTCCGTTAAGAAAATCTTAAAACGGCATTGGAATGTCTTGAAAAATGACCGGGTTTTAGGTCCAACCATTCCTGACCAACCAGTCGTTATTTTTAGAGGAGCACCTCCGTTGCGTCTGAAGGTTGCACCGAATGTGATTGACCCCCCAAGTACAGTACAGTTCTTTCAGGACATGAAAGGATTTTTTCCTTGTCGGAATTGTAACATCTGTAAAATCAACTCCTTCCGAGGACGTAAACTTTTATCTTTCCAGTCCACTCAGACCAACAGGACGTGCAATATAGATTTGTTTATTACGTGCACTAGTGACCATGTAGTCTACCTTATACAGTGCCCTTGCTCTAAACAATATATTGGGCGTACTAAACGACCTTTGCATGTCAGATTGGAAGAACATGTTGGTAATGTTGGTCGAGGCTTTCCCAAACATAATTTGTCAAAGCACTATGCAAAATATCAAAACAAACAAATCCATGGGACCTGGTTTCCCTATTGAAAAATTAAACGCCCCTTGGAGAGGTACTAACAAAGTACGTTCTATATCCAAATCTGAAACACAGTGGATTTTTAATATGAAAAGTTTTGTCCCCTTTGGGTTGAATGTAGAGTGGGACATAAATTGCTTTCTTAGCAATGCTTAATTTTCCCCCCACTGGTTTTACACAGCAGTCTTTTCAGCCTGTTTAGCTATTTTTCTTGTTATTTATTTTATGTAATTTTAAATGATTTTTTAGCAGGAATTTTAATATTTTTTTGCTTGGTTTTTTGGAAATCAATAATTGATCTCATAATGAAATTTATGGATTGTACTTGTTTATAATTTAATTTTTATAATGATTTATTTTATATGATGTGCAATACAGCGACTTCCCTTAGTTTCCCAATGCTGTGTCTCTATGTGTTGTGAGACTCTTCTCCTGTTTCCCCACAAGATGGCAGTCATTTGTCTCTTTTCGCTATTAGCTTCATATTTTTTGTATGGGCGTTCTCCAGTGTGTACCAAGCTTTTCTGTTTGCCCTTAGTGTTTGCCACTAGCTAAAATGGAGTCTTGGCACTATATAAGGCCTCTGCGATGACGTGCGCGTCACTTGGTCCATTTACGACGAACCATACGTAGGAGTGGCCAGCAGTGCGTGTCACGTCATCGCGTTTGCGGAAGAGAGTTACACACACATGGAGAACAGCTGACAGGACCCGATCGGATGCACACGCCGCGTTCTGTCTTTACATGCTATTGACATCAGCATAATTGTAAGTGCAATCTATTTTATTAAAACCCCAAAAATCCACAGTTCTTCACCATGGAGTGTTTTTATTTGTTTCCTTCAATGTACAAGCTTTAAACTTTCATGTGCTGGGACTGTTGCTGAGGACCTGACCCTCTCCTTTCACCTGCTGGATCCAAGTCTGATTGAGAAGACTATAAACATCTGAGCCTTACTGACCGCTGGTCAGTGGATCTGGTAAGGAGACTACATTCATCACATGGGTGATCCCTTTTGGTGGAAGATTAAACCAACTTTATCTCCTTTCACTACCCATCATTTAATGGACTTTATTTATTACTTATATTGAGTAATTCACTATTTTGACTAATTCACCTCAACCTTCCTGTTTTTCCATTTTTTCACAAATTTGGTTTTATCACTTATTTATTTAGCGCTGTACCTTCTTTGAATTTATGTGTTTTTTGCTTTGGGTATTTTGAGCAATAGGTACTGGCAGCTTTTTCACTCACAATATTTAATTATATTCATCACTTGTTAGCGCAGTGTTTTTCCTAGGGATCTTTCTAGGGAATCTTATTACTTCACGCAAATCGCCTACCCGTACGTCAGTATTTTGACGCTAAATATCGGGTTATGGCAGCTAGCTGGTATTTTTGGAAACGGCGTGCATTTCTCTTTGAGATAAAAGTGGTCTCCGCGGTGGATTCGCTGTGAGATCATTTTTATTGGCCGTGGGAGAGGTGCCCACCCACCTCCTGCCGTGCTCCGGTCGGCTCTGCCGCTTACTGGACCCACTGGTAGCGGCAGAGACGATCACTTCCTCTCCTGTTGATGCCTGGCTGCCGACTGAGGGTAAGATGGCCCCTGCTTGGCTCCATGGCATGGAAGAGCGGAAGCAACGTCAAACGTCCCTTCCACCTATAGCGCTTTTTTTTATTGCATTTTGGTGTAAATATCATATTTAATCACTTGCCAACCACCACACACACATTTATGTTGGCAGAAGGGCTTGTACAGGAAAATGGGTATACCTGCATGCCCGCAGGTCCTGCAAACTCAAAGTTCACTGTTGGCCCGTGATCGGGAGACATAGAGGCATGTTGGGTATCAGTTTACTTGGCATAACATCATCTTTCACAATATAAAAAAAATTGGGCTAACTTTACTGTTGTCTTATTTTTTAATTAAAATAAGTGTATTTTTCCAAAAAAAGTTTGCTTGTAAGACCACTGGGCAATTACGGTGTGACAGTATTTCAACAACCGCCAATTATTCTATAGGTTGTTCTAAATATATATATATATATATATATATATATATATATATATATATATATATATATATATTGTTTGGGGGTTCTAAGTATATTTCTAGCAAAACCAAAAAAAAATTATTTTAACTTGTAAGCAACAAGTGTAAAAAAGAGGCTCGTTCCTTAAGTGGTTAAGTTACGCAGGTTTTTTTTATCACTATCAGGGCGATAAGGATGTGGAACCCTCTTCCACAATTTGTGGTGTTAGCGGGGAGTATTGATATTTTTAAAAGACTCCTGGACGTGCATCTTAAAGAGCACAACATACAAGGATATGGGAAATATTTATTGACACTGACAGACGTACACCTACACAGGTTGAACTGGATTGACTATTAACCATGCCTACTATGTAACTATGTAATCTATTTAAAGAATTTTTGGGGTTTTGTCCTACTATATTTTGCAATCTGTCTTTCGTTTGGATATTTTGTGTCCTTAATTTCCTTTTTACATATTCCGTTATATTCTTTGTAAATTTTTAACAATGATAGTGTTCCATTATTTTTATATTTTTTAAAGTTCTTTTCTTATCATTTATAGCCTTTTTGACTTTGGCTGTAAGCTACATTGGTTTTATTTTTAGCCTTTTTAATAAACTTTGCAATGTGTTTACATACAGTCTTTTTGAAGAATTCTAATTTCTGTTCTGTGTTTATCGATGAAAATATTCCCTTCCAGTCTAAAATTTGGAGAGCAACCCCCATCCTTGGAAAATTTGCTCTCTTAAAGTTAAGTGTTTTTATATTTCCAGTATGTGCTTTTTGTTTACAGCTTACATTAAATTAAATCATGTTATGGTCACTGCTACCCAGATTTTCATTTATACGAACATTAGTAATAAGCTCTGCAGGGTTTGAGATTACCAGGTCCAGCAGAGCATCATTCCTAGTCTGGGCCTTTATGAAGTGGACCATAAAATTGTCTTGTAATAGGTTTATAAAATGTTGCCCTTTAACTGTTTCTGCAATGCCATTACTCAAGTCAATTTATACTCGGATAACTTTTACTTAGAGAATTTTCTCACCACTGATTGACTGCAAACTATCCAGACTCTGAAAGGCAGCAAAGAACCCCCACAACATTAGAGTTGCCTGACTGACTAACTGTGGACTAATGGAGAAATCTTTCTTTAACTCTTTCTCAAATCAGATTATTTAGGTCAGTTCGAAGTTCATGTATTCAAAGTATATGGACTTACTCTTATCTCTCAAGCATTACATAATTAGCTTGTTTAAAATAGTGCAACCATTTTTTTTCAATAAATGTCCTTAAGCCCAGTAGATGCATCAAATAGATTAAATTTGCTACTGTTTGTAGAAAAAACTATTACATAGAAGAAACATAAAAATATGTGCTAGGTAAGCAGTTTGCAGCCGACGGTTATGTGCATTGAAGGTTTTTTTTATTGTTGCAAAATGTCAGGTTAATGTTATGTGACAATGCGCCACAATGAGACATACGTCCTACTGAATAATTCCTAGTCCTAAATATGAACACACAGCATACTGCATAAAAATGGCAACTTGCTATTCTGCTGGGAATGTTTATGCACTGAAGGATTTTTTCTGGGAAAACACTGCTTAAAATAAGAAGCTTTTAGCTCATAACCTAAATCTCAAATTAAAATTAGGCCGCTAGATCATCCCTTAAAATGCTTCCCTGGGTAAAGCAAAGTATTTACTTCAGATCCAAGCCTCTTCTGCATTTCTTATGACTGTTATTCTTGAAGTAGTCCTCAGAGTAAGCTAAAAGCCAAGGAAAGGCACGTCAGATGAAAAGAACGAACCTTTTTACTGGCCTATTCTAAATATGAGGCACTTTTGTTTTTTAATATCATGATTTGTTAAAAAAAAAAAAAAAAAAAAAAAAAACAGTATATATTTTCTGAAAAGTATGTCCAAATGTTTTGACTGTAACCAAATACTAGGAGCTAATAATTGCTTTGTTTTTGTCATATTAAATTCTACTGCTCATTACAGTATAAATGTACAGATGAGTTTATTTATGATAAATGCAAAGTGAATTGCAAGCAATGCCTCTTGCATAATCATAACATTACGTAATGCTGTCAATGGTGGACATGGTAAACAAGGACCCGTGAGCAGATATATTTTCCCACCCTTCCAATTAAGCTATACAAATCATTATTTGACACAATAAACATTATTTTCAGCCATGAAGGCCAATGAGAGCAGAACATAAGTCACATGGCTATATTTAAATATTGTTTAATTTGTAAATGGTCAAAAGACTACGTTAAATTGTAATAACCAACAGCAGAGAATTACACGCCTACTACACATTGGGGGAGATTTACTAAAACACAAAATATGATGCAGCTGTGCATAGTAACCAGTTTCCAGGTTTTATTGTCAAAACTTAATTAAACAAACTGAAGTAATGCCACGTGCACACGGTCAGAATTTCCATCAACAAAAGTTAATGTGAGCTTTTAGTCGGAAATTTCCGACCGCGTGTAGGACTTTTTCTGTTGGAATTTCTGACAGCAAAAATTTGAGAGCTGGTTCTTAAATTGTCCCGACCGGGAAATGTTTTTGTCGGAAATTCCGATTTTCTGTATGCAATTTCAACACGCAAAAAACATGCATGCTCAGAATCAATTCAACACATGCTCGGAATCATTGAACCTAATTTTTCTTGACTCATTGTAGTGTTGTACGTTGCCACATGCTTAATGTTTGGAATATTGTGTGACCGTGTGTATGCAACACAAGTTTGAGGCAAAATTCAGTTTTCAGTTTTCTTGTCGGAATTTTCGATTGTGTATATGCGGTATTAGAAGCTAATTGTTTACTATGCAAAACTGCACCAGATTCGCTGTGCACCAGCTTTAGTAAATCTACCCCATTAAATCACTTAAAGGGTCACTAAAGGATTTTTTTTTTACCTTACTGCAGTTCAGTTTTCATGTCCTCATTGTTCGTTTTTGCTTTGATGTTGCTGTAATCCTGCACTTCCTGGTTGTCTGTTTCCTTATAACCACAGTACTGGGAGCTTTCTCACTGTGGTCACTAATCAAGGAGGTGTGATTACTGTGTGTAAACTGAAACTAGATTGGGCTGGGGGGTTTTAGACAAACCATCACTGCCCTCTATTGGCTCTCTGGCTCTGTACATCAGAGAGACAGGAAACAACAGCAAAAACGAAACTAGAACTGTAGGTTGATTATATGATTGATTTTTATCTATTTTTAATCATTTTTAAAAGGAATCAGTTAACTATTATGTCTCTTTACCCTGTAAACAGTCATTTCAGCCCAATTTTTTTTCCTTTAGTGACCCTTTAAGCCGCAGTTTACAGTATATTACCTTGCAACATCAAATTACTACACAGCAGCAGCAGTATATGACAGAGAAACTCGTCTTCGGCCTCCCTAAGTGCGGCCCCTCTGATAATTATCTATCAACAATTCCCTTTATGTGCAGCCCCTCTTGTGTTCAGCCAGTCCCTAAAAACCTTCTCAACATACAGACTTATCATATTAAGTTATCACATGCTCCTCCTGTGGATGTTGACAAATAGCTAGAAGGGAGATAAGTGCTTCAGGAAATGATCCTCCCGATAACCTGTGACATAGATGCCCTGAGTTATTAGAAGGGCAAGACGAGGTGCTAGTGCCTTTGTGAATAGTCTGGAAGCACAGGGTAGGCCAAAGGGCAGTGCAACGTAGACCTATTTCACACTGAGGCGCTTTGCAGGCCCTATAGCGCCAAAAATAGCGCCTGTAAAGCGCCCTGAAAAAGCAGCTCCATTCACTCCAGTGTGAAAGCCCTCAGGCTTTCAAACTGGAGCGGTGTGCTAGCAGGATGGTAAAAAAAGTCCTGCTAGCAGCATCTTTGAGGCTCTGTAGGAGCGGTGAATACACCACTCCTAAAGCGCCCTTGCCCATTGAAATCAATGAGCAGTGCTTTGCGGGCAGTTTTAACCTTTTTTAGTGGCCAAATAACACCGTTAAAATGACGGTAAAGCACTGTTAAAAATTGCGTCGCTTTACCGCCAATGCCCCCACCACCCCAGTGTGAAAGGGGCCTAACTGGGAATAATATAACAACAAAACCTGGGGAATGCCCAAGAAAAAAACAGGCCTCCTTACCGACCAGCCTACAGAACAACCAAATTAACCTGTCTAACAGTATGCGTTAAAAACAGGGGTTTTGTCCGCACGCATTTGCAAATCCATGTGTGAGCCACAGAGCCGCACCAAGGCACCCTGTAGTCTGTGGTCCTAACACTAACAATGAGCGTCCCCACAGTGGAGGCACATGCATTCTAATGGATAGATGAGGGCAGGTGGACTGAAGGGGAGCCACCCCTCCTTAAAGTTACAGGAGCACACTAAACACCCAGCATATAGCACAATGGCTGCAAAGGTGTTGGTGCACTGCTGGACCAATATAAGCACCACAGGTGAAACAAAAACGTGTCCACATCCCCATCTATAGCTGGCAATCGCAGTAAGTGGCATTGGAAGGCTAAAACAGGTAACAACAAACCCTGGGGAATGCCCAAGAAAAAAACAGGCCTCCTTACCGACCAGCCTGCAGAACAACCAAATTAACCTGTCTAACAGTATGCGTTAAAAACAGGGGTTTTGTCCGCATGCATTTGCAAACGCATGCGTGAGCCGCGCCAAGGCACCCTGTAGTCTGTGGTCCTAACACTAAACAATGAGCGTCCCCACTGGGAGACATTGTCTTGGACTGCAACGAGCAGAAAATGTTGTGAATAAATGGGAATATGCAGATAGACAACTTGGAATGCTACAGATGCTAGGTATTCCTCTTATCTCAGGGGGGCAATAAATCGATCTTGCATTTTCATGTGAAATTTTGGACATTGAAAGAATTTGTTGAGGGATTTGAGGTGAATACACAGTTGGACTTTGGTATCATGAACAAGTTTGAATAGAACTCCTTCAACCTGCCTAGTGGAGATACTGGCACAACTACTATCTGGGACAAAAGATGATTCTGGGCATTCTACAAATCTGGTTTCCCATGGGCTGATTTTAGTTTATTTTAGAGAAGAAAGTGATGAGGGTTATAATGTAAATTTAAACTCTATTATGTATCCCTTTAAACCACCAATAGAACCTACAGGCGTTGGGCAAATTGTAACAGACCCCCCCCCCCCACACTCCTATGAGTGTGGGCTCCCCTCCATTCGAAAGAGGGCTTTGGGGAAGACTTGGGTCTTGTGGCCAGTCTTACACTGAAAGGAAGAGCGGAACTTAGGCTTTGAAGTTCAATTCTGGGTAGAGTGGTTGGGTGGGTCAGGAGGAGACAAAAGAGGTGGTGTTGGAATCTTCTGCTGTGGAAGAAAAACCTTCTGTCCTGTAACATACATTTGTCAAGCACCTCATCAAAAGGACTTCAACATTTAAATGGTATGCATGCAGGGAGTATTTTACAGGCAGGTTTAGCTGTCCATTCTTTGAGGCATTAGTGCTATTAGTGCTATTCTGGAAATTTGTTTCATCACATGTTCTAGGGCATTTACAGAAAAGAGAAATACAGTAGGCAATTTCTACTCAGTTAAGAGATGGCCCTGGAATACAGGGTCCTGTTTGCTGTTTATTGTCCAGTTAGCTGCATTTTGACATTTTGAAAATGCAGCGATAGTTAGTTGCAGAGAAAACCCATACTTTCTATCCTTCACTTCTCGGCCTTTTGGCTAAGATCAAGTGTAGTATCTGTCCTTATCAGTTGCCAGTAGGGGGCGCTCTGCTAACTGTCCTGTACACGGCGAGGTGGAAAGGATGGAGGTGGCAGAGGCAGAACCTGCTGGTGTGGAGGTGAAATCCTTTTGATTGGGACGGAGAGGCATGAGGTCGAAGCGGAGGGCCGGGATCCCTGACCTTCTGGTCTGGATTTTGTGGCATCAGCCACGGACAGTTGTTCGGGAGAGAACACTTGCTCCCCTATCCAGTCCGGGGAGCGTATAGTATTTCCCGAATGTGATTAGGAGTGAGCGATGGGAGTAGCGGGAGTAGCCTTTTGTCTCAGGGCTCTCCCCAATCTCTCTGAGCTCCTACCTTCCTGGTGGGATGGGTGCTGCTGGTCCGGGCTATGGGCCGGGGCTCCATTGAAAAGCCTATGGTGATGTGCCCCTGGAGTGGCAGTCCAGGGGTGCCATAATTGCACTAGTGTTTTCTGGCAGTTTTGCTTTTTGGCACTTCGATCACATCACCATACCACCTTTTTTACACCTGCATTTAGGGCCAGGCCTTTTGGTCAGGACCAGAGGAATTTTTGATTCCTTGCCGGAGGGCGGGCCAACGTATTGCACGTTGGCTCACTTTCACTCTCCCTCATCTTTCTTCTCCCCCAATTTCTTTTATTTATCCTCAGTGTGCGTCACTTTATGGGCCAGATTCAGGTAGATGCGCGCATCTTTTCGCCAGCGTATCGCATCGCATATACGCTGCGCTGACGCAAACTAGCGAGTACAGTATTCACCAAGCGCCTGACCGTTACTTTGCGCCGGAGTAACGGAAATGCGCTGGCGTAACCCGACGCAAGTGGAAGTGGGTGTGATCATATGTAAATGATGGGCGGAGCCCAGCGCAGAGGCTTACGTTCAGCGCATCATCCACGGAGCATGCGCAGTGAGTGAGGCTTCACTCGGCCCCCTGTGCGCATGCTCACAACTTCCGTCGGCACCACTTCACGGGAAACGTCAGCGCAATGTGTTCCGTTGCGCGTATAAAAGCGCCAGCGGAAGCGCCATTCCGTCGCAAAAGTATTTCCATTTCCTCCCACCCCAGGGAAGTTACTTTTGCACTGTGATGGCTGCTCCCGCTCCCCCCAAAGAGAGGAGGAACCTCAATTTCAACTCCCAGGAGGTGTCTGTTATCATCTCGGCTTTGGAGACTTTTAATGAGTTCCTCCACGGCAAAAAAAGTCGGAAGACCAGCCGGAAGAGGAAGCAGGGCATCCTGGAGACCATTGCTGGCAGGGTGAATGTTTTGGGGTACTCCACCCGGACTGCTGGCGATATCCAGAAAAAAAATTAATGACCTGCGGCGCAAGGTCCGTGGCAAGGTGGCCACCATCAGGAGGCATGAGAGGGGCACGGGTGGTGGACCCCCATGTGCGGTCAGCCTGACCACGGAGGAGGAGGTGGTCGCCCGCTGCCTGGACAGGGAGCAGTTGGAGGGGGTCCCTGGATATGACTCCGTGGAGGAAGGCTCCAGGACAGGTAAGTGATTTTTACCCCCTTTTTGGTGTGTTGCATATGGGGGGGGGAGGGTACATGTGCCAAGTGTGTGGGACCACCCAACATGTGTCTGCTTTGTGTCATCCACAGATGACGGAGCTGGGCCATCATCTGTTGGCGGCCAGTCCACCCCATCCCCCCAACGGCATCCTGTGTCCGAGCCCATGGGTGGTAAAGAGACCGAGGTGGAGGAGAGTGCCCACACCTCACCTGCAGAGGTGGTTGAGGAGCAGCCTGTTGTGGCAGAGCAGGACATAATTTTATTTTTGGAAGAGTCCTCCTCTTCTGCAGGGCCCCCTGCAATACCCTCCCCCATCCTGGGAAGCCCCTCAAGGGCGACTCCATCCCCCCGGGGACAACCATCTACTGGCCCCAGGAAGGCCACCCGTAAGATCAGGGGGTGTCTAATCTGGTCAAGGACCAGGTGGCGAGGGATCACGCCAGGCAGACGCAGCAAATGGGGACATAGTTGGGCACCTGGACAGAGTGGCTGACAACCTGTGCTCCGTGGCCCAGATATCCAATGCAGTGCAGGATGTCAGCTGCAACTGCGCTGCAGTGGTGACCAGTCTGGGGGAGGTGCAGGGTGATATAAGGCACCTCACTGCAGCCGTCCAGGCAAACACTGCTGCCATCCGGGACCAGGGGAGGCAGAGTCGGCGGGCCCAACAATTCCAGGTCACCCGGCAGCTCAGGATGCAGGCCCAGCAGCTCAGGATGCAGGCCCAGACCAACTCGTACCTCGGCCGGATTGCCGTGGCCTTGGAGGGCATGCAGGCCACACCTGCCAGGAGTGGCCCACCCGGGGATCAGCCACCTCCATATGCCCCCCCACCCCCACCCACTCCATACAGGCAGCTGAGGAGTCAGAGAAGGGCCACCAGAAGGAGCCCCCGGCATCCCAGATGATTTTTTTTTTTTTTGAATGCTCAGGATATGAGATTTTTATTTTCTTGATTATTAATGCTCAGGACATGAGATTTTTCTTTTATTCTTAATGCTCAGGTTATGAGTTTTTTTATTTGTGATTATGCTCAGGACATGAGATTTTTATTTTATTGATACTGCACACGTTGCAGTGTGAATGGTGTGTGAATGTGAGGGGGTGGCACTCCTGCCAGTAAGGGGTGTCACCCTCGGCCGTGGTGGAGAAGTTATCCCCACGGCTGTATGAATGACGTATGAAAGGTGTATGAATGGACAGCGACATCATTGGGGCCTTGACGCTGGCGTTGCTGCTCCCAAGTCCTACATGTTGGACTTGGGCTAATCCAATGCGATGTGGATGTGGTGTGTGTGATCTAGGGACATCAGTGGTGTGCATGCGTGCATTGTCCGTGTGATCAATGTTTTGGTTTAGTGTCCAAAGATGCCTACGGCGAGGACCCTCCTGACTGCTCTTCCATCAGCTAAATGGGTCTCCTCTGGCAGGGGGGGTCTGTCTGGTTGGGGGGTCAGGTCATCACGTATGTCAATCTGCAGGCCTTTTCTCATGGCAAAGTTGTGCAGAATGCAACATGCACCGATGATCTGACACACAAAGGTAGGGGAATACAATAGGGCCCCCCCAGACTTATCCAGGCAGCGGAAACGGGACTTTAGGAGCCCAAAAGGTTGTTCCACCACTGCACGGGTTTTGATGTGTGCCTCATTGTATCTTCTCTCTCCTCTGGTTTGGGGGTTCCGGAAAGGAGTCATTAGATGGGGTCCCAGTGCATATGCAGAGTCACCTGTAAGGGAAAAGACAGGAGGAAGTTAGTCATGCATGTGGCCCTTGTGATGTGTGCATCACGGGAGGGGATAGTCATGCCTGACTCCCATGTCACTCAACCAGCCAGCTGTCCCCATACATGTTCTGTTCGAATTCCGTTGGGATGGGGCTCTGATTGTATATGAAGCTGTCATGGCTGGATCCGGGGGGTTTGGCACGGACGTGCCATATGAGGTGTTGGGCATCAGCTATCACCTGTACGTTGATGGAATGCCAATGCTTCCGATTGCGGTATATGTGCTCTGTGGCACTGGGGGGCTGTAGGGCCACATGTGTGCAATCAATGGCCCCCACAGTGCGTGGGAATCCTGCAATGTTGTAGAAATCTGTCATTGCCTTCAGCCGCAGCTCCTCAGTGGTGGGTCTGATGAACTTGTTGGACATGCGTCTGAGGATTGCAGGGACAACCTGGTGCACACATCTGCTCATGGAGGACTGTGACATCCCAGCCACCACTCCACTTGTACGCTGGAATGATCCACTGGCAAGGAAATGAAGTGTTGCCAGTACCTTCACCAGTGGCTGCTGATGTCATCCTGCAGGGTTGTGGTTAGTTCAAGTATTGCATCAGGGCTGAATCTGAAGAGGCGATACACATCCTCATTCCCCTATGCCAAAGAGGCTCATGCGCGTGCTGTATATCCTCTCACGTGCCCGCCTCCTCCGTACCGGGGGACCCAGTACTAGTGCTAGGACCGCGACTGCCCCTGGCATGTTGGCACACAGAGGTGTTGTCCTTGCACGTGTGGTTGTTCAGCTTGCTAGTTTCATCGGTAACGCTGCTGCTGTAGCTGCTCTCCTGCTGACCTGTGGCCGTCTGGAGTAAAGATAAAGCAGCTATTTGTAGAAATAACTTTGCGCCGGACGGACGAGATACGCGCGGCGCATGTAGCCAGCGTATGGTGCTAATCCGTTCGCGAATCGGGAAATCTCCCTCATTTGCATATTTGCATGGCAGATCAATAGGCGCGAGGAATGCGACGAGCGAAAATGTGCGCTACCGATACTCTGGCGAGGGAAAGTTAAGCCGATCGGAAAAGGCCCGTTTTCTGGCGCATCTAGGTTGGTGGGTACGGCCACATAGATACAACGGCGCATCTTTACAGTTACGCGGCGCATATCGATTTACTCCTGTGCAAGTCTTGCTGAATCTGGCCCTATGTCTTTTTTTGTTTGTGCACGTTATTTGTTCACTGTGCGATTAGTAGGGTGCCGGTCCTCCGGCCTTCTCGCTTAGTTCGCCTGCTCTCATGGGGTCTCTCTTCGGGGGAGCCCCACCTAGTACTGGGAGGGTTCTGTTTCGGCAGACCCTCCAAGGAAGTTGGGTCCGTGTTGGCTTCGGCTGCTCGGACCACAGTACCTCAGTCCCCGTCTGGAGCCTAACGCCCCGGGGATCAGGGTTTAGGTCCTTTCTCACAGGAGGACCAATTGACGTTTGCATCCGACTGCACTTTTTTGTCGCACCTCTTTATGTGTGTGCACATTTTTTTGCACCGGGTGGAGTTTTTTGGGTGTGTTATGCATGCCATAGGCTTTTCAATAGAAGGGATCAGTAAACATTAATTACATGAAAACACAAATTTCAGCTTCCGAACTTTCTTTTTCAGGTTCCTGCTGCTCCACCATGCCTTTAATTCGCAATTCAAGTCAGTTCGGCTTCACCTGGAACTGGATGACTTGGAGATTCTGCTAGGTGATGCCGATCTCTCCAAGCCATTATCCCAAATTTATCGAGCACTTCTGCCCTCCATCCAGGTTGGTCTGGATGGCCTGCGTGGTTTGTGGCAGGCGGAGGTGCAGGAACTGGACAGTGAAGACTGGGAAGATATGTTGGACTATCCATTCCAGCAGCTGGTTGCTGCTAGGGACAAATTGATCCAATTCAAAATCCTCCACAGAATCTACTACACGCCCCAACGCCTTCATCACATATACCCGGCCCTATCGGCCAGCTGCTGGAGATGCTCTGGCACTCCTGCAGACTTTACGCATGTATTCTGGGATTGCCCACAGATTCAGGACTATTGGCAGGAGGTAACCCAATTTATTCACAGCCTAAGCACCATCCCTATTCCCCTGACAATTAGTGCATTTGCCAAAGCTATTCGCACCCTAATAGGTATCCTTCTATTTTACGCGAGAAAGGCTATAGTAAACGTATATAGCGACGTACTTGTCTAGAGGATGCCCCAAAAAATATGAAAACATCTGGCATCTGTGGACAGACTCGGAGTCCATGACAGACGACCAACCCCCTGGGGAATAACTCAGTTAGATTTCTGAATAGGTGATTGGAGGTGAGGTATAGACAACGATCGTACCTATTCCTAAATGCTCCAGTAGCGTTCATTTTGAACAACAGGGAACAGGGTGAGATCCTACAAGAAATAATAACTCTTTTCGTAGTGTTTAGCTAGACATATCTAGCGTTAGGGGGTAATGGTATCTTTTTTTTTTTTTTTTTTCTGTTTTTGTGCATGTGGTTGGGTGCCTTGTTTGGCTGGGGTATGCCCCTATGGCCCTGTTTTGTACTTCAACAACATGGAAAAGGCTTTAATAAAAATAAGTAAAAAAAAAAACATGAATTACATGAACACAAAAGTGCTATTGTGTATTGAGCATTTTCTGGTTAATTAAATGAAGGGACTCTGTCCTCAATCTCCTTTTATCAAACATACTCCCTTACACAAACACACATAATGCATACATGTGCACTATACAGATTGTAATAATGCATGTTTTTAAACATTTTTATAGAATATTATTATGAAAAACATTTGCGGGGTATACAAAGCTCTAATAATAAGGTTCAGGGGGCAATTTACAAGCTTTCAAAGCAAGTAAATAAGCTACGAAGCAAATAAATAAAAAAGAGAAACTTGATAGCAGAAAGGGAAAAATAGGCGAGAAGTGATTAAACAACAGCTTTGAAGCTGTACATGGTGTTACCATGCAGCATGACTTTCAAAATCAATCTTTGCAAAATTTGTACAAATTTGTCTTCCAAACTGCTTTTTTTCATTTACATATAGTTTGGCTTACAAACATCATGAACATATAAAGCTTTCATTAAAAATTAGGATACCGCAGATGACACAGCAGCATAAAAAATAATAAAAAGTCCTATCAACATAAATGAAAAACAATATGCCTTTAAAATAATACCTTCTGAAACAAAGAGGAGCCTTGCAGCAAACATATGTTCTTAGCATTCGGAAATTCCGACAACATTTATGCGAACATGTGTATGCATCACAAGTTTGAGCCAACATCCGTCAGAAAAAAAATCCAAGGTTTTGTTGTCAGAATTTCTGATCGTCTGTACACGGCATAAGGCTGGTGCAAATTTCTTTCCTGCAGCCATTGGTTTGTCGGAAAGAAATTAGCACGATTCCCCCATAAACACAAACAGTGCTGAAAGGAGAATCCCTCCTGCCAAGGAAATGTCTGTCTGATATCCACAAAGGGAATGTGAGCACATATTGAATGATTTACCTTCTTTGATGAAATAATCAATATTATACTATCAATTTTTTTTAATGAGAATTGAAGGCTTGGGAAAAACTGAAGGAGTGATAATAATTGAAATATGATTAGAAGGATTTTTGTATCTGGTAATAGTATATAGAGATTGCTGATCCACTGATCACCAATGTAAGAAAGCAATTCACTTACCAATTTAGGGGGTGGAGGCATGGGCGTCCGCTGAAATTTTTTCAGGGGGGGGCGCTTCGGCAGCGGAGATACACAGTCGCATTTTACCCTTTCATCGACCGCTAGCAGGGGTTAAAAGCGACCCCCCCCCACATTAAAATGTAAAAACACCCCACTGTGCCCCCTGCATCCTTCAATATCTCTGTCACTACTGTGTACCCCTCTCCACAACTGCACCTCTGGACCCCTTTACATTACACAGACCCCTGCACCCCTGGACCCCTTTACATTACACAACACCCTGCACCTCTGGACCCCTTTACATTACACAACACCCTGCACCTCTGGACCCCTTTACATTACACAGCACCCTGCACCTCTGGACTCCTTTACATTACACAGCACCCTGCACCTCTGGACTCCTTTACATTACACAGCACCCTGCACCTCTGGGCCCCTTTACATTACACAGCACCCTGCACCTCTGGGCCCCTTTACATTACACAGCACCCTGCACCTCTGGGCCCCTTTACATTACACAGCACCCTGCACCTCTGGGCCCCTTTACATTACACAGCACCCTGCACCTCTGGACCCCTTTACATTACACAGCACCCTGCACCTCTGGACTCCTTTACATTACACAGCACCCTGCACCTCTGGACTCCTTTACATTACACAGCACCCTGCACCTCTGGACACCTTTACATTACACAGCACCCTGCACCTCTGGACTCCTTTACATTACACAGCACCCTGCACCTCTGGACCCCTGAACATTACACAGCACCATGCACCTCTGGACCCCTGAACATTACACAGCACCCTGCATCTCTGGACGCCTTTATATTACACAGCATCCTGAAGCCTTTGGGTTCACACTGGTGTACTGGAGTTTGTCGCAGTGTATATGCAGTTTTTCTGCATTTAATCCCTACTTCTATTAGCTTGTGTAATTTTACTGCGTTTTCTGAAAGCACACCAAAGATTCAGTATAGAGAACATTTGGTGCACTTTCAGAAAATGTTGAAAAAAATGTGTAATCTAATAGAAGTCTGTGGGAGTTTGGTGAAAATGGAGATAAATGCCGGAAATCTGTGTATACACCGGCACTGCATCAGTGTAAACCCACTTGAGTCCTAGTTCACATATATGCGTTTCCTGGATTGCATGTTGCTTGTCGGCCGTTCACTGTGCCCTTTGCAAACTGATACTGATGTCAATGTAAAATTAATGACACCCCCATATCGGTTTGCAGATTGCAGTGAGAACTTTGAAATGGTGCAGGAATTGGATTGCATAGGTGTAAACACCCATCCACTCCAAAAAAAAAAGGGTCCTGCACAGTTATGGTGCAAATTCCATTTCAGCCATACAGTTTTTATGGCTGAATTTGCATCGCACAGACATCCCATGTGATTTGCACAGCAATGCGGTGCAAATCACATGCAATGTCTATGATCACACAAGTGAAAACCCTGGCTAAAGGCATAGCATAGGGTTAATGAAAGACTGCTGGAGGACAAGACAGGAAGTGAAAGATTTAGGAGAGAGAGGGCAGAGTACACAGTGACAATGCTGATAACTCACTTGATGTTCCCAGGATGTTCACACTAGTAGTTTAGTCGGCTCTTTAGCTATCAGCTACTTGTTTATGGGCTGTGCACAGAGCATGGACAACGGCACACAGAAACAGAGGGAAGGGAGGGAGGGGGCAGAGCAGATGCAGCCTCTTCCATTTCAGTGGAAGGGGGGTGGTTGTACTGGCTGGGATGTTACAATTTAACAGAGTGAGACACACAGCATTGTGCATATGGGTCAGTCCACCTGAGCTCTCCCTGCGCTGTCAGCATGTCTCATCTCTGCTGCACTACCAAGCCCGTCCTGCTCTCACTGTTTCAAGTGTCTTCTCCTACGATCCTAGGGGGGGGCAAACGACCCCCGTTGCCCTATGGAGCGGACGCCCATGGGTGGAGGTTTTCCACTGATCATCAATGCAAGAGGGAACTATTATTTTCACAGTATGTGTTTCTTTTTTGTCATTATTTTTCTTTTTATATACCGGTAAGTAATATTACTAAGCAGCTAAGGGGATCAAAACTACATATGCCACATAAAGTATCCTTATTTTTTTATATTCACAACTTATTGTTTATGCTAGTAGCCCTAAAGCTGATGATTAAAATAATTATTAGCAGGGGTTCTCTGAGACCTAAATTTTATGTTAAAGGAACACTAAAGGCAAAGTTTTTTTTTTTTTAAATAACAAACATGTTATACTTACCTCCACTGTGCAGCTCGTTTTGCACAGAGTGTCCCCTAATCCTGTCTTCTGGGGTCCCTTGGCGGCTGTCTCGGGTCCTCTTAGCAAAAGCTTTCCACCTTCATGCGAGAGAGCTTGCATGGTGGAAAGCTTTTGCGAGCGCGCTCCCGTAATACAACGGCGGCCATAACCACCGACTGTATCACTCGGCCCCGCCCCCTGGTGCGCAGCGTCATCCGCTGTGATTGACAGCAGCGCCAGCCAATGGCTGCGCTGCTATCAATCCGTCCATCCTAGCCAATCAACGGCCAGGCTGGAAACCGAAGAGGATCACGTGGATGCACGCGGGACTTTTGAGGGGTCAAGTAAGTAAAACAGAGGTTTGGGGGGGGGGCGGTACCGTTGGATGTTTTTTCACCTTAATGCATAGGAGGCATTAAGGTGAAAAAACATTTACCTTTACAACCCCTTTAATTGTCTATTTCCTGGTTAACCACTTAACCCCCGAACCATTTGGCTGGCCAAAGACCAGGCCACTTTTTGCGATTCGGCACTGCGTCACTTTAACTGACAATTGCGGCGAAGGATTAATGAGGCTGGCTGAGTGGGCTAGATTCTCTCACTCCCTCATAGGGGAGTCCCTCTGCCCCGTTGGGCTTCAAAGCGGAGCAGGTACGGCGGGTTGTGTGGGAGGACCCCCTCACACCCGCCATTGCCACCCGGGGGCATGGAGAAAGATGGCAGATTGCCTCTGGGGGGGGGTCTGCCTACTCCCAACTCCTGCAGTCCGGCTCCTCTCTCGAGTACACGCACAAAATACACTTTAGAAAAAAAAAACTGACAATTGCGCGGTTGTGCAGCGTGGCTCCCAAACAAAATGAATGCCCTCTTTTTTTCCACAAATAGAGCTTTCTTTTGCTGGTATTTGATCACCTCTGCGGTTTTTATTTTTTGTGCAATATTTTTTAGTTTTTGCTATAATAAATATCCCCAAAAAATACATAAACTATCCGTTTTTTCAGTTTAGGCTGATATGTATTCTTCTACATATTTTTGGTAAAAAAAAAAAAAAAAAAATCGCAATAAGCGTTTATTGATTGGTTTGCGCAAAAGTTATATCGTCTACAAAATAGGGGATAGTTTTATGGCATTTTCACTAATATATTTTTTTTTACTAGTAATGGCGGCGTTCAGCGATTTTTATATTGACTTCGACATTATGGCGGACACACTAGACACTTTTGACGCCATTTCGGGACCATTGTCATTGATACAGCGATCAGTGCTATAATAATCCACTGATTACTGTAAAAATAACACTGGCAGTGAAGGGGTTAACCAGTAGGGGGCGCTGAAGGGGTTGAGTGTGTCCTAGGGAGTGCTTCTAACTGTAGAGGGGAGGTCTGTGTGTGACATGACACTGAATACTGCTGCCGATTACAGTGTCCTGTCACTAGGAAGAATGGGGAAATGCTTGTTTACATTGGGTCTGAGATCAAAAGTAACATTTCTGTCTTTGCAGATGACACCAAGTTATGCAGTGGAATAATGTCCTTACAGGATGTCTCCAATTTACAAGCCGACCTCAATGCTCTGTCTAATTGGGCGACTATGTGGCAGATGAGGTTTAATGTTGATAAATGTAAAGTTATGCACTTGGGAGCTAAGAATATGCATGCATCATACATGCTAGGGGGAGTTCAACTGGGGGGATCTGTAGTGGAGAAGGATCTGGGGGTTTTGGTAGATCATAAGCTCAATAATGGCATGCAATGCCAAGCTGCGGTTTCCAAAGCGAGCAAAGTCCTTTCTTCTATTAAGAGAGGTATGGACTCCAGAGATAGAGATATAATGTTGCCCCTGTACAAATCATTAGTAAGACCTCATCTGGAATATGCAGTCCAGTTTTGGGCACCAGTTCTCAAAAAGGATATCGGAGAACTGGAGAAAGTGCAGAGAAGGGCAACCAAACTGATAAGAGGCATGGAGGAGCTCAGCTATGAGGTAAGATTGGAAAAACTGAATTTATTCACTCTTGAGAAGAGGAGAATAAGGGGGGATATGATCAACATGTACAAATATATAAGGGGTCCATATAGTGAACTTGGTGTTGAGTTATTCACTTTAAAGCAGAGTTCCACCCAGGAAAACCACTTTTGCCCATCTTCTTTAAAAAAATTAAATAAAAAAAAACCTGAAAAAAAAAAATACTCACCCGAAATACCTGTTATTCATTTTAAGGTCAACACTGAGGACAAGGGGGCACTCTTTACGTCTGGAGGAAAAGTTTCTTCACAGTAAGAGCTGTGAAAATGTGGAACAGACTCCCTCCAAAGGTGGTTCTGGCCAGCTCAGTAGATTGCTTTAAGAAGGGCCTGGATTCTTTCCTAAATGCACATGATATAACTAAGTACTAAGATTTGTAGGTAAAGTTGATCCGGGGTAAATCCAATTGCCTCTCGGGGGACCAGCAAGGAATTTTTCCCCCTCCGGTAGCAAATTGGATCATGCTCTGCTGGGGTTTTTTGCCTTCCTCTGGATCAACAATGGGTATGGAGTTGGGTGTATGGGATTTTTTTGTTTACAAAGGTTTTTTATTGAGGTATTTGCAAAAGAAAAACATATATAAACAGTAGAGGTACAAAATCTGAAAGTCATCTGTCACATACAGTAGCAAACATAAACTGTTAAGGTATATAAGGAAGGGCAACTTTATACGTCCAGATACATAATGAACAGTTATTGAAAAATGGAAATATGAGTGAGGGTGGGTTCAGAGTGTTAAAGACCAGTAAGACCATTTGGCGTTAAAAATATGTAAGGTGTCATTAAGGGTGTGGCAGATCCTATCTGAGAGTTTTAGCATTTCCATTCTGTCTAAAACTTGTGACCATAATAAAGTATTGGATCTCCAATTAAGAGCAATCATCCATTGGATGGAGCTACATAGCGAATGAAACAGCCTGTTGCAGGGGGGAGGAACGTTTGGAATATTAGCATATAGTAAACAGATCTGGGGGGTGAGAGTAAATTTGTGCTTAGAGGATCTTTCAAACCTGTTTGAAGCTTCCACCCAAATTTGGTCTAGGTGAGGGCAGCTCCAAAAGATATGAAGTAATGTACCTTCCACCTGGCAACCTCTAAAGCAGTTAGGGGGGATAATTGGATAGAAGGAGTGGATTCTGGAGGGAGTAAGGTACCAACGGGAGAACAATTTTAGTGGTGTCTCTCTGTAGGAGATTGCCCTATTACTCTTCCGAAGGTTCTCCGACATAGAATACCAGGTTTCCGGAGGAATGTTAAGGTTTAAATCAGATTCCCATTGTAGCATAGGTTTTGATTTGTCAGGGGTAGAGAAGTCGTTGAGCGAGTGATATAGTTTAGAGACTATACCCTTGTCTCTAGAAGAGGAAAGGCATACTCTCTCAAATGGTGTGTTGATTGGTTGAGTGGAAAGAGAGAAGTGGGCGGAAAAGAAGGTTTTTATTTGTAGGTATCTCTCATGTTCTGTGGACGGGAAATTATTTACTTTTTGAAGGAAATCAAAGGGTTTGAATTTCCATTTATATTGAAGTGAGCCTAATGTGGTAATATTAGAATGCAACCAGCAAGAAAATGAGGATCTATCGGAGTATGCCGAAGCTAGTCTAGGGTCTCCCAGGAATGAGGTCAGTGGTGAGATAGGTGACGCTAACTGGTATGTGTCTTTAATTTTGAGCCATAATTGAAATAAATGAGCTACTATTATGTTAAGTTTAATGAGATTTCGGTAGAGGACATAATTGGACCACAAAATCCCTTGAAGATGAAAAGGGGATATGGAAGAAGATTCAAATCTTTTCCATGGGATGTCTTGTGAGTGGGAAAACCACTGTGACATTTGGGAGAGTCTAGCAGCTAAAAAATATTTCCAAATGTTAGGGAGGCCTAGTCCACCCTTGGATTGGGGTCTATGCAATAAAGCATAGCTATATCTGGGTTTTTTATTTGTCCAGATAAATTTATTAATAAGTCTTTGGATGGAGTCTAGTTTAGATTTGGAGATATTAATTGGGAGAGAACGGAAGTAATACAGGAGCTTCGGGATAATGTTCATTTTGATAGCACAGATTCTGCCAAGGAAGGATATGTGGTATGTGGACCAGGTGTTAAGGAGAGAGTTAATTTGAGAGAAAAGGGGGGTATAGTTGGCATGAAATAAATCTTTGTGGTTGGGAGTGATGTTGACACCTAGGTATTTAATGGAGCAAGAGTTCCAATTAAAGGGGAAGTTAAGTTGAAGCTGGTTAAGAATATTTTGCGGGATGTTTATGGGTAAGGCCGAGCATTTATTTAAATTGATCTTGAGTCCTGAGATATCATGAAAATTATTTAGTTCTTTAAGAAGGACCGGGACAGAAGTAAGCGGGTTTGTGAGGTAAAGTAGTGCATCATCAGCGTATAGGCTGATTTTGTATTCTGTAAGGTCCTTATGGTATCCCCTGATATCAGTATTATTTCTTATGGCTTGAGCTAGTGGTTCAATGGCTAGGGCGAACAGGAGTGGGGATAGGGGGGGTGTATGGGATTTACTGTGTTTTATTTTGTTTGTTTATTCTTTTATGGTTGAACTAGATGGACTTGTGTCTTTTTTCAACCTGACTAAATATGACTATGACTAACTACATCAGAAATCGAGTCTGCGGGACCCGCAGTCGGGTTTGCGGAGCTTCTGGCACAACCACAATGTCGCTTCTTATTGCTGGTCGACAAGTGGTTAAAAGATCAAGAAAAATTTCATATGGATTCAATGTTAAAAGTAACCAACAAAAATAGACTGGGAAGCAGGAGCGGACTGACAACTCATGGGGCTCCCGGGCAATAGAAGATTATGGGGCCCCCATGCTTACAGATGGCCACCAAGCCAGGTGGCAGTACAGAGGTGGGGCAGCTAAAATCTTGGGATTTTCACATCAAAAGCATGTAGGTTTTGGACATATCAGGGACAGATGTAAAAAAACACAGATTTTTACATGCTGTCCCTGGTTTTAATGAGCCTGGCAACCCTGATGGGGCCCCCTAGTGGCATGGGGCCCTCGGGCAGTGCCCGAGTTCCTCAATGGTCAGTCCGCCCCTGCTGGGAAGAGACCATTGGGATAATTTCGATAGATACAGTATAATACATATATATATATATATATATATATATATATATATATATATATATATATATATATGTGTGTATTGCATTATATATGATATTAGTTGTGCTGAATTGTACATTTGCAAGGAATGAAAACTAAAACTACAAATATTGAACTCGGAGACAAATTTACACCTGCCAAAATGTTTAATAGATTTTTTTATGAGTTTTGGGCAGACAATACAGAACTGGATCCATAATGTCACACTCCAATAAATAAGACTTTTATTTTCATCAATCACACCTTCTTAATTGCTTCATGCACAATGTTTTGAATCCTGCTTTGTACAGAGAAAATAGGATCATGATCCGTGACAGGAAATAAATTAGTATCCCAGAATTAGCAAAAGATTTCTTCTACATAATTAGACTTGTTTAGGACAGCAGGTTTGATCATAATACCTGACCCTCTGGCAAAGGCTTGCCAAGCAACTTTTTCCCTGTGAAATGTTAGAAAAATAAGGGTGACTTAACCATTCCATACTGCATGAAGACCAAAGATATCTTGACCATAAAACCAGAATCCGCAGTAGTTGAAATCAGGGCCATCTTAATAGCATCATGGGCCCCTGGGCAAAGTAATGTACTGGGGCCCCTAAAAAGCCTTCCCTAATTTATGCACCTACTCCCAAGAATGAAACTATAAATAGTCGATAAATTCGAACAAACAGTATAAAACGTTTTTATATTATATTTTATCACTGGATTTGTGTCACTAGTGATGTCAGTGTCAGTTAGCCAGAGAGGGTCTGTTAGTGCCAGATTGCCTGATACCCTATCGCAGTCCCACTAAAAGTCATACAGTAACTATACACTGACACTGTACTAATGACACTGGCTGCAAAGGGGTTAACATATAGGGGTTAACTGTGTGCCTAGCAAGTGTAATATGTGCTGCTTTTACTCACAGAACTGGCAGGGAGAAGAAACAGCCAAATCGCTGTTCTGTGTACAGAGTTATGTGTGTTAATCTTTTTACACAGAACTCTGTGCTGTGATTGGACACAGCTGATCAGCAGGATTCCTTCAAAAACATTGGATGGAACCTGTGGAGTAACTTGTGCTATGTCCAATCACAGCATTGCATGTACCAGTATGTTGTCTGTCCTGCCTGGGCTGCTTACCCTCAATAAAACTACAGCGGGTGGGTAGCAAGTGGTTAAGGTATATTTTACACTACATGTGATGGGACTGTGTTGGGTGGCTATTTCAGCATAGTCCTATCACATGACAAGGCAAAATACCTTATCTCTGGCATATCCAATTCACAGCACTGCGGCCAATTGAACTTTATAAAAAGTCAGTGTGACATTTCAATTACATCTTACTAAGGGAAGACATTTATTCATGTTCATGCTTTGCAGAAACACAGGATCAATACCTTCCCTACTGACAGAACGGCAGTCTGTCTTGTTTACATAAGCAGACTGCCGTTCTTCTTGTGTCCCGAACAATTGGCAGATGCTGGCAGACATTGAGTCCGCCGGATCTGCCGATTGGCACCTGCTGTGTCAAATCACAGTGGGAGTAGATTGCCAGCAGCGTGTGTGTGCGTCCCAAACCTGGAAGTGCAGGATCATGCACTAGGTACGTGATGCTGTGCAGGAGAGCCGATCTGCGACCGTATATATACAGTATAGGGTTGGCAATTGGTTAAAAAAGGCAGAAGCTGGAGGGGTGTACCCATGCAGGAGCCATGATGCTTTGATTGATGACTGCGGCAAGAATTATATCCCCAGTTGCATTTGGTGGCCACTACTGCTTATCAAATGCAACCTAATCAAATAAGAGTCTGTGCTGCAACTTTCCCACAACCATGTGCAATGCACATAGTTGTGGTGTGGGTGAATCAGCATTTAGGGGGTTAAAATAGGTGGTGAGGAAGCAACATATCACCTCCTCACTGCCCATCTAATACCTCTGAAAAGAAATCCATGTGCAGCAGTTTTTTACAGTAATGCCACGTACACACGATCACTTTTTGTGATAAAAAAAACGACGTTTTATGTGACGAAACAAAACGACGTTTTTCAAACTTCATTTTCCAAAACGACGTTGCATACACACCATCGTTTTTCCAAAATGCTCTAGCAAAGCGTGGTGACGTACACCACGTTCGACAGCACTCTGTTCCATTGAAGCTCCATTTCATAACTTGCCTCTGAGCATGCACGGCTTTAAAAACATCGTTTTCAACACCGTTTTGCCCACACACCATCACTTTTTATGACACAAAAAACGACATTTTGAAAAACGACACAAAAAATTCAAGCATGTTCGAATTTTTTTTTTGGTCGTTTTTTTGAAGACATAAAACAACGTTTTGCCCACACACGGTAAATTTTAAATGACGATTTTGAAAACGTCATTTTTTTTCATCACAAAAAGTGATCGTGTGTACGCGGCATAAGAGACTCATGCCCCGTACACACGATCACTTTTTGTGATGAAAAAAAATGTCATTTTTCTTCATGAAAAAAAATGACATTTTTCAAACTTCATTTTTAAAAATGACGTTGCGTACACACCATAATTTTTGGAAAATGATGAACAAAGTGATGGCACTCTAAAGGGGAAGTTCTATTTGCCTTGAGGCTGCTTTTAGCTGGTTACTTGTTAGTAAAAGACGATTCCTGCTTTTTTGTCTGTTACAGCGTGATGAATGTGCTTACTCCATTATGAATAGTAGTTTTACCTCCCGTCTCCTAACTTGCTTCTGGGCATGTGCGGGTTTAAAACGTCATTTTTTACGTAGTTTTGCCCACACACGATCATTTTTTATGACACAAAAAATGACATTTTGAAAAATGACATAAAAAATTCGAGCATGTTGGAATTTTTTTTTGGTCATTTTTCAGAAGACATAAAATGACATTTTGGCCACACACGATCATTTTAAATGACATTTTTAAAAATGTCATTTTTTTTCATCACAAAAAGTGATGGTGTGTACGCGGCATAAGTGCCGGTTCACACATTTGCGTTGTGAATTCTCAACCAATTCTGTGCAGAATCAGCACAACATCCAAATCGCAACCCGTTCATGCGAACTGCTGCAGGTGCGTATGTCAAGGTAATGACACCCTTACTTGGCAAAACGCAGTGTGATTTGCAGAATTGGATTGCATGGGTATGAACACCCATGCAATCTAATTCTGGGTTGGCCAAAAAAAAAAGGGTCCTGCTACACTTTGGTGCAGATTTGATGCGATTTAAGCCATACAGAATCGCATGTGATTTGAACAGGAATGCGGTCGGATTCCTGTTCAAACTCGCATGCAGCTCCTGCACTGCATAGTGTGAACCACTCAGAGCAGTAGAAAAGGACATTTGTTAAGTTGAGGGGGGTCTGCACAGTGGACTTACCAATTTTCCAGGCTCTTGCCTCCTTCAATTTCAGTTTTCATGCTGCAGCTGCATACACACCTATCTAGCACCATGCTGTGTGTGTGTGTGGACATCAGGGGGTGGTCAAGTCACAGGGGTCTTCAGCACATTGAGGTCCTGTGCTGTTCACTCTGAATCCTCCTGTGAGAATGAGGAGTGACACTGCAGGATCAGCATAGGCAGCTACAAAGGCAGCACACTTCACTGGGCACACAACCTGCTGCCGTGGAGGCAGAGCTTCCAACATTCAGAACACTCAGAGAAGAGTGAAGGAGAGGAGAGAGAAGTGACAGCCAGTCCCGCAGGCAGGATAAAAGTGTCTGCCCGACCAATGTCCCGAATCAGGTAGCCCCAGCGCTCTGCTGATAGTTGTCACTTGTCCGTGCAGAGACAACACGCTGCAGTCCTTCCAGCTCACCTCCTGCACGTGTGTGACAGAACCCAAGACCACGTGGGGCCCCCGGTCTGTGCCCGGGGGGGTCGCTCAGTAAGACGGCCCTGGTTGAAATAAATCAAGCTGCTCTCACTTGATTGCTCACCCTATCCCTGGTTTTGTCCCATGCAGACTCACCATTATATGATTCAAGGACAGTCCTCCGAGTGTCATCTAACCAACTTTGTGTGAGTCCATGGAGTGAAGAACCCATTCCTTGCTGGTACATCATCAAGAAAAACTAGACGGACACTGGATTACTGCTGCAGAGAGCATCAATATGTAATTATGTTGTGCTGTTTTTTTTTCATCATTTAGGATCTGCCCACCACTAGAGGAAGAGGACCTACTGTATGACAAAAATCGATCTGACCTACGGAGAAAAGGTATGTATATAAACATTAAAGTGTGTTGGGGGGTGTTAGTGGGGTCAAAACTAGAGTTGGGATTTCAAACTTTGGCCTTTTTCTGGTTTTACCAATGAAAATAAATGATTCCAGGGTTGAATCATCAGTAGAGGACTCTTCAATTTTTCAAACAAACATTTTTCAATTTAAAAAGTCTCAATACAGTATAAAAAATTGAAATGCAATAGGGCTAAACTATAGCTCTTTGGAAAGGACATTAACTTTTTCAGTTGACAGAGTTTTGTCATTGTGAATAGCTGTGTAATCTTAATTTTCCTTCCTATTCTTGGATGAACCAATGGGAAAAAAAAAAAACATGGGTTAAGCCAATCATGCTGAGGCCACAGAGGTGCTGCAGGGGAGAACTCATCTATCCACTGGAGACAGTTCCGCTTTCACACTCCCATTGCTCATCTTGGAAGGCCTCTTACCGCCTAATCTGAGAGTCTGCTTTATACTGGCTCATTCAGAACTCGTACAACTAGCTCTAATGCTGTGAAGCAGTTCTTCTTCACATTTCTTTACAAATCCCACAATACAGAGAATCCTTGTGGGAATAAGGTCCTCATCCTACAGTAGGTGACTGGGATATTGTGTCAATCTCGCTCCCTTTCTCGGCGAGATTGACCACCTACGAGCCCCATCGCGGGAGCCAGCGCCGAGCTGGCTTGCCGCGATGGAGAGCGAGCGCGTCATAGAAGCGACGGGGATCCGACGCGGATTCCCGCCAATTCTACACGTGGGCGGAGTTATGAATCCTGAAGGAGAAATCCCCGCCGGATTTTTAAAGAAAAATCCGGCATGGGTTCCCCCCTCAGGAGCATAACGGGCCTTTAGGTCGGTTACGGGTTGTAAGGAGACCCCCTACGCCGAAAAAACGGCGTGGGGGTCCCCCCACAATCCATAACAGACCCGTATCCAAAGCACGCCGGCCGGCCGGTCAGGAAGGGAGTGGGGGCGAGCGAGCGCCCCCCCCCTCCTGAGCCGTACCGGGCAGCATGCCCTCAACATGGGGGGGTCAGGTGCTCTGGGGTAGGGGGCGCACTGCGGCCCCCCACCTCAGAGCACCCTGTCCCCATGTTGATGAGGACAGGGCCCCTTCCCGACAACCCTGGCCGTTGGTTGTCGGGGTATGCGGGCGGGAGGCTTATCGGAATCTGGAAGCCCCCTTTAATAAGGGGGCCCCCAGATACCGGCCCCCCACCCTAAGTGAATGAGTATGGGGTACATTGTACCCCTACCCATTCACCTGCAAAACAAAAGTTTAAACACAAATAAACCACACAGTGTATTGAAATATTTTATTAGTTGGCCGCCGGGGGGGGGTGTGTATGATCGCTTTTAGAAAAGCGCCCCCCTCCGGCGGGCTTCTGTGGGGGGGTGGGTGCCGCCGTCTGGTTCTTTTCCGCCGCCGGGGGGGGCGCTTTGATAAAAGCGCCCACCACCCGGCGGGCTTCTTTCGACGTCTTCGGCGGCTGGGGGGTCTTCTCCCACTCTCCGGGGGTCTTCTCCGCTCTCCGGGGGTCTTCTCCGCTGTCCGGGGGTCTTCTTCTTCTTCAGGACTCGCCGCCGCTATCTTCGTGTGTTAGCTCAATTACTAGCGGCGGCGGTCCCCTCTTCTGCGACGTCGGCGTCTTCTTCTTCTTCTTCTGCTGTCCAGATGTTGACGCGACGCTTCCTCCCGCTGTTATGCCCGGCGCGCGGCTCGCAGCGAAATATATAGGCCTGTCTTGTGACGTCGCAGTCCCATCATGCTCCGGTAGGTATCACGTGGTACCTACCGGAGCATGATGGGACTGCGACGTCACAAGACAGGCCTATATATTTCGCTGCGAGCCGCGCGCCGGGCATAACAGCGGGAGGAAGCGTCGCGTCAACATCTGGACAGCAGAAGAAGGAGAAGAAGAAGAAGAAGACGCCGACGTCGCAGAAGAGGGGACCGCCGCCGCTAGTAATTGAGCTAACACACGAAGATAGCGGCGGCGAGTCCTGAAGAAGAAGAAGACCCCCGGACAGCGGAGAAGACCCCCGGAGAGCGGAGAAGACCCCCGGAGAGTGGGAGAAGACCCCCCAGCCGCCGAAGACGTCGAAAGAAGCCCGCCGGGTGGTGGGCGCTTTTATCAAAGCGCCCCCCCCGGCGGCGGAAAAGAACCAGACGGCGGCACCCACCCCCCCACAGAAGCCCGCCGGAGGGGGGCGCTTTTCTAAAAGCGATCATACACACCCCCCCGGCGGCCAACTAATAAAATATTTCAATACACTGTGTGGTTTATTTGTGTTTAAACTTTTGTTTTGCAGGTGAATGGGTAGGGGTACAATGTACCCCATACTCATTCACTTAGGGTGGGGGGCCGGTATCTGGGGGCCCCCTTATTAAAGGGGGCTTCCAGATTCCGATAAGCCTCCCGCCCGCATACCCCGACAACCAACGGCCAGGGTTGTCGGGAAGGGGCCCTGTCCTCATCAACATGGGGACAGGGTGCTCTGGGGTGGGGGGCCGCAGTGCGCCCCCTACCCCAGAGCACCTGACCCCCCCATGTTGAGGGCATGCTGCCCGGTACGGCTCAGGAGGGGGGGGGCGCTCGCTCGCCCCCACTCCCTTCCTGACCGGCCGGCCGGCGTGCTTTGGATACGGGTCTGTTATGGATTGTGGGGGGACCCCCACGCCGTTTTTTTCGGCGTAGGGGGTCTCCTTACAACCCGTAACCGACCTAAGGGCCCGTTATGCTCCTGAGGGGGGAACCCATGCCGGATTTTTCTTTAAAAATCCGGCGGGGATTTCTCCTTCAGGATTCATAACTCCGCCCACGTGTAGAATTGGCGGGAATCCGCGTCGGATCCCCGTCGCTTCTATGACGCGCTCGCTGGAATGTACTTTTACTATTCCAGCGAGTGCGAGATGTCGGCAGCCTGTCGCCGAGATTCAGCGCGATGCTGGCGTGCTGAAAACACATTCTCGGCGGCAGGCACTGTAGGAAGTGAAACTCTGTTGAGCAATCATATAGAAGATCTAGGTGTCTCCTGCACACATATAAATTCTAATCCAAGGACCCTGGTGGTGGAGACAGGGGCTGCTAGGGCAGTGGAAGGGGTGCAGCTGCCAGTAAGTTGGTGCAACAAACTTGGACTTGGAGATGCTGAGGTGGAATGAACAGAAGCAATTCAGGTCACAAGCAGAGATCCCTAACAGGCAGGATGATAGGTATAGAATCTCGATCAGAGTCCAGGTCAGAGACAGGCAGGGGTTGGCAACGTGCAGGCTGTGAGGTACAAAATCAGCAGGCAGAATCTTAGTCAAAAACCCAGACTGGGGTTGGTAACATAAATCAGTAACAGACATAAGCAGGCAAAGGTAATCCAAAGAAGAGTCAGACAAAGCTGCATAAGTAACAAGATCAAGCACGCTTTAAGGAACACAAATCACAAGCTAAACCAGAAGACCATCCAGGATAATAGGCATGACTCCGGTTTAAATAGGTCTAAAGTTGATGGAATCCGTAGGCGCAATCGAGCATGCATGAAAATAAGGACCAACCAGCCTTAGGTTCTTGACAAAAACCCAGTAAGCGGCACCCTTTCTTCTGATTGGAGGAAGATTTCTTCCAATCATAGAACATAACTTTTGTTGCACCATTAGGGTTGGAGGAATAAGGCTAAACTTTGTCAACCTCCATTACAATCTATACTGTATGTTCATAGATCTTTAAGTAACATATCAACCACTTAAGGACCGCTGCACGATTATATATGTTGCCAGAATGTCACGGCTGGGCATATGGACGTATATATACTATGGGCCAGATTCAGGTAGATGGTAGCATCTTTAAGCTGGAGTAATGTTTCTCATTTACGTTACTCTGGCGAAATTTTAAGAGCAAGTGCTGTTATTCACAAAGCACTTGCTCCTAAAGTTGCGGCAGCGTATCGAAAATGAGCCGGCGAAATTCAAATTGGGCGGGTACGGGGCGTGTATTATTTAAACTAAGCGCGATCCCGCGGCGAACGTACTGCGCATGCGTCGACTGTCAATGCATCCCAGTGCGCATGCTCACAACTTCCGTCGGCACCACTTCCTTGGAAACGACAGCACAATGTGTTCCGTTGGACGTTTAAATGCGCCCGTAGATGCGCCATTCCGGCACTAAAGTATATCCTGTTCCCCCTCCCCGCAGTGAAGTTACTTTTGTTCTGAGATGGCTGCTCCCGTTCCCCGCAAACACAGGAGAAAGCTGAACTTTAAAGGCCAGGAGCTGTCAGCCGTCATCACGGCTATGGAGACCTATGATGTCTTCCTCCATGGCTGTAAAAGTTGACAGACAAGCTTGTGTTCCTGTAAGTATGAAACTGAATGTATGTAGATAACCAAAACCAGCAGGGAAACTGATAATGTGGTAGCTGTGATTGATATGAAGAAAATAAAATAAAACGTTTTTTACCTTAGGAAGATGGATGCAGAGGAACCGTCATGTTGTCCAGCAAGTTGCTGGATAGCAAATGACTAGTTCCTCTGCTGCTATATAAAGTGCCCATCAGCCAAACTGCGACGCCCAGTGCAAAGGGTTTGCAGCTGTGCTCGGACGGCTAATTAAGGCAGGTGTTTTTTGTGTTCCTGTAAGTATGAAACTGAATGTATGTAGATAACCAAAACCAGCAGGGAAACTGATAATGTGGTAGCTGTGATTGATATGAATAAAATAAAATAAAATAAAATAAAACGTTTTTTACCTTGGGAAGATGGATGCAGAGGAACCGTCATGTTGTCCAGCAAGTTGCTGGATAGCAAATGACTAGTTCCTCTGCTGCTATATAAAGTGCCCATCAGCCAAACTGCGACGCCCAGTGCAAAGAGTTTGCAGCTGTGCTCGGACGGCTAATTAAGGCAGGTGTGGGGCTCACAGGGCAACTGATTCCATGGGTCATGGCGCATAACATCCGAGATGCGCATGCGTGCGCAGCAGGATGACACGCCATGACCCGTCACCATGACGCGCGTATCCCGCAGCGCGCATGCGCGCGGCGGGATGGCGCGGCGTCACGGATTGAACCGACGTCGACCTCACTGTGCGCACGTAGCATGCGCACAGGAGGAGAAAGATGGCGGCCATGGCATGAGTAAATGCCAGGTTGCCAAAAGTTCACCAACAAGGAGACCGATTGGTCTCCTGTAGTGAAAAGTATGTCGGGCAGCATAATTAAACTAGGCAACAAATAGCAGTACAAGAAACTTGTGTTTTATATCTTGTTTCACAAATAGATATATTGAATAGGCAGAGCGCCCTCTAGTGGATAAATTATAGAATTGCTGAGTTTGTCAGGGACAGATCAACTTGGCTCGGACCAGGAAAGAACATTGCTGATAAAGTATTACTTTTAAAATGTGACAGACATTATGACATAGTACAAAGTCAGAAAGAAAAAAGGGGGAGAAGGGGAGGGGGGGGGGGGAAAGGGATTGCAAAGAAGGAAAAGGGGGAAGGGGGGAACAAAGTTGATTTGCAGAATTATGCTAAGTATAATTGTAACAAACAATTGATGTATATCGTTGGCAGTGATGTAATTTGAGCTTATGCTAGGAAATATATGCATCATGATAATCAAGATTGCTAAATATAGATATAAATATAATTGCCTATATATCAATATAGCCCTGTGTCTATATAATTGCTTTATATAGTCTATATTGCCAGGTGTTGGAGATACAGGTATTTATGAAATGGTAATTTGGTAACTTGAGAACATGAAAAAAGAATTAAAAATTATTACGAATAATTATCAATACATTGTGGTTTTTGAAACAAACATGTTACATTGTTTAAATATATATGCTATTTTACACGGCCTAAACCAGGGTTGTAAAGTATGTTGCGGGATTCTTGTTGCTGGGCAAGAGCACAATGTAGACGTAAATTACAATCTAATGTGTAATGGAGGAGGAACTTGTAACAAAGGAAACAATTTTTTTTTTACATAGAGAAAAGAAAAGGAAAGTAAATGATGTGTTTAAAGTTAATTATTTTGAGGGAGTAGCAGCATGTGGTGGTGTTTAATGAGTTGCATAATTATTTTTCCATTCCCCCGGAGGAGAACCCTTCGAGGAAGGGTTTGAAGCATATTGCTTCAATGAGTCCGGGGGGCAGGGTGGCTTGTAAAGTATAAATCCATCGCAATTCCAGTTGGAGGAGGGACTTATTCCAGTCCCCACCTCTGGGATTGGGATGGATGCGGTCAAGGATTAGGAATTTGATGTTTGGAAATTTGCCTGCGTGTACCAATAAGGTATGAAGGCCAAGAGGAAGTTCTGGGTCGTTTTTGCGCATACTTCTGATGTGTTTGTAGGCGCGTTGCCAGAATTGTAGTTTGGTCTTGCCAATGTAAAAACATCCGCAGTCACAACATAACATGTAAATGACACCTAATGTTCTACAATTGGCAAAGTGTTGAGGATAGAAGGTTTGACCATTGGGGAGTGTAGGGTTCTTTACTGTATGCATAAATTTGCAGTAGTTACATTTTCCGCACATAAATGTGCCTTTGGCTTTGCAGGGATCAGATCTTGCATCTCCTTTATATTCACTTGTGACAAGTTTGTCTTTTAAAGATTTAGCTCTTTTCATGGAGAATAGTGGATGTTTTGGCACAAATTGTCCCAGAGTTGGGTCCATGGACAGTAAGTGCCAGTATTTTTTGATGATGTTGGTGATCGCATTATGTTGCATGTTAAATCTAGTAATGATGCGACTGGGATTGCTGGTGTCACGGGGTTTGGTCGAATACAGTATGGTATTTCTGTTTACTGCGAGTACACGTTGATATGCGCGCTTAAGGCAAGAGTGTGAATAGCCACGTTGTAGTAGTCTGTCTCTTAGATTTCGTGCTTGGTCTCTAAATTCTTCATCGCGGGAACAGTTTCGCCGGATCCGTAAGTATTGTCCGTAAGGAATGGATTTAATAAGTGCTTGAGGATGGAAGCTGGATGCGTGTAAGATGTTGTTACCGGATGTCGGTTTTCTATAGAGCTTGCTTCCCAATTTCTGTGAACTGTCTCTAAAGACTTCAACATCAAGAAAGGGAATACACTGTTTATCATGATTCATAGTGAATGATAGATTGAACTCGTTTTTGTTTAGACGCTGCAAGAATGGTTGTAGTGAATCAGGTGGACCGTCCCAAATTAAGAAAATGTCGTCTATGTAACGATACCACGCTGTAATGTGGTCCGTATAAATGGCGGACATGTCGTCCGAAAAAAGGTTTTTCTCCCACTCCCCCAGATACAGGTTTGCATAAGAGGGGGCGCACGAGGTCCCCATTGCAACTCCCTGTATCTGGAGGTAGTGGGAGCCAAAAAAGGAGAAGACGTTGTGTGTCAAAATAAATTCCAGAATAGAGATGATGAACTCATGATAGGAAGGATCGCCTATACCTTTAGTTTGTAGGATGTGTTTTATTAGTGCGATTCCTCGGTCGTGCCTTAATTAGCCGTCCGAGCACAGCTGCAAACCCTTTGCACTGGGCGTCGCAGTTTGGCTGATGGGCACTTTATATAGCAGCAGAGGAACTAGTCATTTGCTATCCAGCAACTTGCTGGACAACATGACGGTTCCTCTGCATCCATCTTCCTAAGGTAAAAAACGTTTTATTTTATTTTCTTCATATCAATCACAGCTACCACATTATCAGTTTCCCTGCTGGTTTTGGTTATCTACATACATTCAGTTTCATACTTACAGGAACACAAAAAAAAAAAAAAAAAAAAAATGTCCTTTTTAATCAACTCCTTAATACTCAACCTTTAAACGCCACCTATTGAGCATTTTTTGCTATAACATCTAAATATCCCCATTGAACGCCATCTATTGAGCAATTTTTGCTATAACATTTAACTATATATGGTTTAACCACATTAATATAACATGGATATTTTTACTTACATACATTGTACATATTTACTCATTATTTCTTATTACTTTTGTACACTTCCAGCCTAATACGAGCCTCTCCATCGCTATTTACTAGGTAAGCCATACCATATCCCTCCAAGAAAATGTTAAAAACACAATGTTATAAAACACAATTTATTTCACATTTTATTATTACAACTATGTCCATAAATATTAACACACATCATTACAACTTTAGGCTCCAATGTCCTCTGATTCCAGCAGCATATTTATATCTGGCAACAACACACCCTGCTCACAATTCTGCTCTGTCGTCAGTGGCCAGGCCAGCAGACTCGGATCATCCGGAAACCTATGCTTTTAAATACATGATCTACTGACTTGAAGTACCATACAGTTCACTGTAAGTACTTCAGTATTAATCTATATAACAACATCATCAACATTATTAGGATTATCCTGATCATTTCCCATACATTTTTAGAGCTGTGAATCCTGGAATACCCCTGAAGAAAGGGACTATGTCTCCCTGAAACGTCGGGACCACACAGGGCATCACATCACACAGCAATATATGTTGAACTATATTTCATTATTTTGTATTTTTTGTATTTGTTATAGATCATGTAATCAACTTTTATCTGATACTTCTTCAATAAATTATATTGTAATACTATGTTTTCTCTAACTACATTTGACACACCACAGTGCCTTTAAAGTCCGACTAGGGGGCTTTGCCTTTATTCTTTTTGTTTTTTAACATACACGAACATTTAAAAGACTTACAAATATTCACAGTTGATCCCTCATCGTGGGTGAGGACAGCAATGTCACGAATGTTACGTCTACCTAAATGCAGGTGGTCAGAAACTATCGCTGGCTACTGTGTGCTATACTTATAGCAGCCCCCTTTCCCTTAAGATAAGCAGGCCTACCGGTACTTGGTTGCCCCCAGGACTTAAACACAATGCTATAGTGTCTGGTCAGCACACCCAGGCAGACGGGAACAGAGCAAACAACAGATTACTTGCAGTTTAGAAGATAGCGTGGTTCTAAGACAGTCCAGGTAATAATGCAGGCAGAGTTCTGGGGTGGTCCGATATCCATTCCGGGTCATACACAGGGAAATCTAAAAACAAAGTAGTGCAGGCAAAATAGAAGGCTTGATCAGAACAATGTAGGTCTCTGTCTCTATCACACGCAAGGGATAGAGTGTTCGGTTTGCTTATATCAGGTGACTGAGCAGACCAATCACCTAACAGGTGAACACAGACAGGGAGGAAACAGAGCAAACAGATTACTTGCAGTTTAGCAGATAGCGTGGTTCTAAGACAGTCCAGGTAATAATGCAGGCAGAGTTCTGGGGTGGTCCGATATCCAATCCAGGTCATACACAGGGAAATCTAACAGCAAAGTAGTGCGGGCAAATGAAAGGCTTGATCAGAACAATGCGGGTCTCTGTCTCTATCACAAGTAAGGGATAGAGTGTTCGGTTTGCTTATATCAGGTGAATGAGCAGTAGGGATGAGCTGAACATACCAGCGTTCGGTTCGCACCAGGACCGTCGAACAGACCGCGGGTTCGCGCGAACATTTAGAACCCCATTGAAGTCTATGGAACTCGAACGTTCGAATTCAAAAACGCTCAGACCAATATTCAAGTTATTGTTGGAAAACGTCTTTGAGAACCCGGATCTTGCCCCAGGGAACATGTATCAATGGAATTTTTTTTTTTAAAACTGTATTTTTTTCTGGAGCAGCGATTTTAATGATGTTTAAAGTGAAAACAAAATCCCTTTAAATATTGTACCTGCTGTGTGTCTATAGCAGTGGCACGTGTTTAGAAATGTCCCTGCACAACATGAGATTACTCTCAGAAAAAAGTAATTTAATACTGCTTGCGGCTTTAAAGTAATGTTTTGTCCCTGCAATATGGATAAAAATCATGGAAAAAAATAGCATGAGTTTCCCCGCCACCACTCCCCTCCCAGGTCTTTACAAGACCCAGTGCCGATCCTGACCTCCCTGGGGCCCTAAGCAGACAGTGAAGACAAGCAGGGGGAGGGGGTGTTCTGCTGTCGGAAATGACTCAGCCAGCGAGTTTAGAAGCCGGGTGAGGGTGTGAAAATGACTTCTCACCAGACGGGGCCTCTAGTAATTTTGGGGGCCCTTTGCAGCTTTGCGTGGTCCTAAGCGGCTTGCATAATGCGCCTATAGGGAGGATCGGCCCTTACAAGACCCTATGGCCCTATATACTTTAAACAGCAGTATACAGGCGGTGCAAACAAGACAAGGACTGTAGGTTTGTTACGTAGAATCTGAACCATGTCATACTTTGAGATGGTTGAGATGGTGGCTATTTTAAAAAAGGAGGACTATGACGGCAAAAAAGGGCCTTACAAAACCCCCAATAAACTCAAGGCCCAGATCATGGATAAGGTACGGAGGAGTATCCATTCAAAATTCGGGGTGCAGAGGTCCAGGGAGCAGTTGCGCAAGAGATGGAGTGATTTGAAAATCCGAGAGCCAGAGCAGATGGAGAGAATTCGAAGAGTCCTCAGAAGACGTAAGTAATTTTCATGTGTACTCTGAATATTTTTTTTTATTGTTTTGTGGCATGTGCATTTTATCGCAGGTTTTGTATATATACAGTTCAAGAACAGATAGTTGAAGGTTCATGTTTGTGTGGTCATAATAATTGGTTGGTCATTCTATATAAGAACTTTTTATGTGAGACCAATTTTTTAATTAATGTAAATGCGTTATTAAGTTGATATAAATAATCCAACTTAAGTCAATATACATTAAAAGGAGAGTATGCTCAGCAAAGCAGTTGATTACACATATGCACTCAGTAGCACAATGGTTGGCACGGCTGATCCGCCCTATAGGCTCACTATGCAAGCCGCTTAGGGCCCCGCAAAGCTGCGAAGGGCCCCCCAAATAACTAGAGGCCCCGTCTGGTAAGAAGTCATTTTCGCCCCCCTAACCCCCGCTTCTCAACTCGCTGGCTGCATGGGAGAAGAGGCAAGAAGTCAGCACCCCTTGCTTCTCAATTTAATGTAAGATGTCATTTCAGACAGCAGAACACCCCCTCCCCCCACTTCTCAACTTTCTTTAATGTGACATGTCACTGTCGTTAGCGCCCCCCGCTTCTCATTTTTAATGTGCCATGTCATTTTTCTTTGGGCCCCAGGGAGGTCAGGATGGGCACTGAGTGTTGGTCAGAAGAACAACCTATTTAGTTAGCATGTCACACAGAGGTGATCCAGTGTCAACTTGTTGTTTTGCCATGTAGGAACCTTGCCAAAGATAGAGAAATGCAGCAGCTTTGGTAATGGATAAAATCCTGTGTGAAGCCCCGTACACACGGCCGAGGTTCTCGGCAGAAACCAGCGAGAACCTCGCTGGGATCCTCATTCTGCCGAGAACCTCGGTCGTGTGTATGGATTCGGCGAGCCCAGCCCGTCGGGAAACCCGTCAAGCAAATAGAGAGCAGGTTCTCTATTTGCTCGACGGCCCGTCGGGATGAATGGCTGGTCGCCTTTCCCGACGGGCTGGTCGCCGATTCTGATGGCCGGCCGAGAACCTCGACGGGCGGAACGATGTGTTCCGCCCGTCGAGGTTCTCGGCCGTGTGTACGGGGCCTTAAGCTTAGGATTGTAAAAACACACAATTGTACGAAACTTTTTAAAATAAAAGGATTGATATTCCTCCTTCAGGCCTCTAATATTTTTGATACATCTATCCCTTTTTTTACAATCTCATAGGCCGCAATCAAGCTGCAGCAGTGGAGCCGACCAACCCCACACAGTGCCAAGCCCCACCCTCGCCGGATGTGCAGGAAGTGCAAAATGCCACCACATCAAGTCAGTGTCATTCAGCACAGCTTCATGTAATACATGTAGGCCTGCATAATTTTAATACATGTTTTTTTTTCCAAATTTCAGGTGTACGAGCTGTTGGGGGCGGCTTAGTCACCGACAGTGCCCATGTGCTAATTGGGGAGATAATTAACTGCAGGGAACAAATAGAGGACACAAACCTTGCCCTCGAGAAGATCATAAACAAGAAGGTGGACCAAAACCTAAAAAATCTTATTGATATTCTGGGGAGAGTTTAAAAAAAATAAAAAAAATAAATAAAAAAAAAATAAGAATAGATGTAGACAATTATTTAACTGCAAAAATATAGGTCTTAAAAATAAAAAATAAATAAACAATTTCTATTTTGATATTTAAAAAAAATTAAAATCACATATTTTCAGTTTGATACAATAAATATTTTTGGATACTCGACAATGTCTGGCTTCTTATTATATCAATGCTGCCTAAAACACTGCAACCCCTCAAAGATACTGTAATTGGAGCGCAACAAAGAGCCACGTGCAAAGTACTTCATCAAAAATTGGTATTAGACACCCCTGTTAAACAGGGGCAGACAAATTGGGCCTTAGGCACAACACAACACTGCAACCCCTCAAAGATACTGTAATTGGAGCGTAATAAATAGCCACATGTAAAGTATTGCATCAAAAATTGTTATTAGGCACCCCTGTTAAACAGGGGCAGAAAAATGTGGCCTTAGGCACTGGTGGCGGAGCCCAGAAACACAACATTTTTACTAGCTATCAGCAAGAAAAGTGAGGAGGAGAAGGATATTCCATCAGCAGCATAACAGGACAGTCACTCAGCACCAGCATACGCAGTCTCAATGGGATCTGACATTTCAACAAAAAAATATTATTCAGTAACATCAGCATCAGGTGCTTGGTAGCTGGTGTTGATCCAAGCCTGATTCATTTTGATGAAGGTCAGTCGATAAACAGAGTCGGTGTAGAGACGCACCCTGTGATCAGTCACAAAGCCTCCAGCAGCACTGAATGTGCGTTCTGAAAGAACACTGGATGCAGGGCAGGCCAGTAGCTCAATTGCGTACTTTGCAAGCTCTGGCAAGTGATCCATCCTCAAGACCCAGTAAGCCAGAGGATTTTCGGTGGGGAAGGTGTCCAAGTCGGATGTTGCCCCTAGGTATTCCCAGACCATGTAAACCAGACGCTGGCAATGGTTACTGGAACCGGTCAGACCTTGGGGCTGCGGACTAAAAAATTGTCTGAACACATCGGTCAGATGGCCACCTTCTCAACCGCTCCTTCTGTCACTCACCGAAGCCTCAGCAAGACGTTGTCTAGGGCCAGGTTTTGGTAATCCCCCCGGTTCTAGGAACGCATTGCACAGACCCTTCTGCAAGGCCTCCCGCAGAAGTTTCATCTTCTGCTCCCTCTGCAATGGCAACATAAGGTCCGCAACCTTACTCTTGTAACGTGGATAAAGGAGGGTTGCCAGCCAGTAATGATCCCTCTCCTTGATAGCACGTACACGAGGATCCTTACGCAGGCTTTGCAGGATCAGGGAGGCCATGCAGCGTAGGTTTGCAGAGGCATTCGGGGCACAGTCCTTGGGGTCACTGAGGACGACAGGATCCGCAGCCACCTCATCCCAGCCACGTAAAAGTCCACGTGTTCCTTGGGACTGTAAATGATCCATTGAAGACTGCTGCTGCTGATGCTGAGTGCTAGGCTCCACCTCCATGCTGCTGATACAATCATCCTCCTTCTCTTCCTGTGTGCTAGGTGGGCAAGCAGGACCACTGTCTGGATAAAGGGGGCCTTGAGAGGTAAGGAAGTCCTCCTCTTTCTCCTTCTGTTCTGCCTCAAGGGCCCTGTCCATTATTCCACGTAGCGTGTGTTAGGGGTGTATTTCTTCTATAAGACCACGTCAGGCAGGTGTAGGTTCAATGAAGGAAGAGGTTCCGTGAACAGCCTCACAGGCCTGGAGACATCAAAATGACACAGGAAACGTGCATGCTTTGTGTTCATATGACATCTGCTTTTACTCAGTATAGCTCAATATATATATATATACAGATTTAGAAGGACAAAGGAGGAGTTTCTCAAGGGCATAGTGTAATTACAAGAATACTTTCAGGTTAATCATTCCCTATTAGATAGTATCTGTTATATAAGTTCAGTTAATATATGGATTTGACCTAAAGTCTTAAACAAAGGTGAAATTCCATTCATACATTACTAGGTGAAAGGTGTATCCATCTAAGCTTCAAGTAAAGGTTTTAAAACCTTTCCTTTAAACCATTACAACATGGCGTCCTAAACGGAAAATGGAGGTTGTCATGCTATGTTCTTTACAAATCCTCTCTTTGAGACATAATATGTCTCAAGTCGCGTACACACGGCAGAGAACCTCGACGGGCAGAACACATCGTTCCGCCCGTCGAGGTTCTCTGCCAGCCGTCAGATTCGGCGACCCGCCCGTCGGGAATGGCAACCAGCCATTCATCCAGGCGGGCCGTCGCGCAAATAGAGAACATGCTCTCTATTTCTGCTCGACGGCATTCCCGAAGGGATGCTCGCCAAGAGCGTACACACGGCCGAGGTCCTCGCTGGAATGCAGCTTCCAGCGAGGTTCTCGCTGGTTTCTAGCGAGAACCTCGGTCGTGTGTACACCGCCTCACAGTTATATAATCCTTCTTCTATCATAATACATACTCAGATAAATCCTATTCGCAGCAGGATCAGGGGTTTGTGATGCCTTAACAATTATGCACATTATAAACTTATAACAAGCATATAGGAACAAAACAAAAAGAATAATCATAATGATGGTTATGGCAGCACTTTTTAACCAAGTCAGTATTCCTAATCCAGAATTTAAGTTTGCAAAAGGGTCCCATGTTTTGGCAATATTTCTAGCTTCATCTTGTAATTTGCTTACTTCTTTTCGGTGTTGTGCAATTATATTATAATAATCTGGTACCTCAATACTTGTGTTATGGAACCAGGTACAACACTTATAATCTTCTGTATTCTCACATAATCCAATTAAAGCTGCACTCATGCTTTCTATGGCTAACTTGTGTAGTTCTAATTGTTTTCTAATTGCTCTAGTTTCTATATTTAATTTAGTAATATCATCAGAATTCTTTTCCATTATTTCATCAATAATTCCAGTGTAATTATTCACCCTTTTCATTAAGTCTATTCCCCATCCACTCCATGAGGGAAACCATGCCCATGCCATATCCTTTTCTTGGAATAAATCCCGTCTTTCACGATATTTAAGGGGGTATCTGGGATGTATACTGGCCTCTAGTAGTTGTCTTCCCTTATCATCCCCCAACACACCCATTATAGGGATCAGTGATGCAAGGTAACACCATCCCTGAGGGTCCATGGGAATCCATGGATAACATGTTTTCCCACAACAGATATAAATACTAGGGTTGTCCCGATACCACTTTTTTAGGACCGAGTACAAGTACCGATACTTTTTTTCATGTACTTGCCGATACCGAATACCGATACTTTTTTTAAATGTCATGTGACAGTTTTCAAACCACAATACAGACTAAGGATATTTTCTTTAGAACTATGAAGAACTCTAACTCAAGACATTATAAAAGAATAAAAATGAGTAAAAATGAATAAAAATGTTTTATTTTCTTGTCACGCAGTAGTAAAAAACTCAAAGAATTTTCACAGAACATGTTGATAAATACAAAAAAAGTATTCTATTTAGGTATCGGGAGCATTTGCGCGAGTACAAGTACTCCCGCAAATACTCGGTATCGGTCTCGATACCGATACTAGTATCGGTATCTGGACAACCCTAATAAATACTGTTTCCTAAAGCTAGGGGTCGTTTGTTAAATATTGTCATCATTTCATCAGAAAGACTGGAAAAGCTTAAACTTGACAATCATTTTCCTACTGTGGAAGTGGAACTAGAGTTAAGAAAGTCCATTAGAGTGGTGTTTAGGGCAGGTTCTGAAGTGTGAAAGAAAGGGCTTTCAATTGAAGTCATTGAAAAGTTAATTTTAGCTTGTTGGCAAACTTCAGCTCCCTTTGTGGAGTTCCCCAACCTAAAACACCAGTCAGGGAAATAACTTCTTTATAGATATATATATCTCAACATTATCAGTACCCTATTGCGGGGTCACTACCATATCTTCTCTACTTAGTATGACACCAAAGGGTCCACAGTACTACTTCACATCTATGTGGAGCAAAGTTCTTCTTAGGGTGTATGTGGATACATATCTTTACTCATTCATATCACCCATCTTGGCATCATACGAATCTACTAATCTGACAATCTGATAACGCTCTACCTCTTCCCTGGGGTCATCTTCCTCAGTTCTAATTGCCATTGTAGTAATAATTGTATTTTAACAATACTCGAACATTTGTGATATTTAGAGGTACAGCCATATCCAAGATTTTTCATATCCTGATTTCTGTGCATAGGCATATTTAAACTTCAATAATAACATTTTATCTGTGTCTTTCTCTTGTGTCTGTCATGTGTATTATTCATATTATTCTGTTGTGGAGTGTTAGAGGCTCCACAAATACTTTTTATGTGTCCCAAATCTTCAGGATGATAAATACAGTTAGTTGTCAGCCAAATTGGCAGGAACACGATCAGGTTAACCCAGAATAAGAGGCACCAGGCTTTCCCAGAAGTCTGTGGTGAAATAAGCGACGTCATCTTCTTCAGAGACTTTTCTTCCACCTGCTTCACTCACTGTTCGAGGATTTATATCACCTTCTTCACCTCATTTATCCTTGGCTTGCTTCTTAGGTGTTTGGTTCACCTTCTTCACACGACTGGCATGGATCCAAGCCTGTTGTCCCTAAATAGCTGTTCGGGTAACCGCGATCACTGTAGTCGGAGGTCCAAATGGATACTCTTCCTTCTTGGTACGCTTCAGTTGCTGGACCACTACGACATCCCCCACTTGAAAGGGATGAGTTGGTTTCTGTGAAGAAGATGGAGATGTGCGAGCAACTGTCCTTTCAACTTGATCTAAAGTTTCAATAAGTTTTTTTACATATTCTTCCTGAATAAGATCTAGGTCCCCTCTTTCTAACATAAGTGGCTGTCTGGCCCATGGGGTGGGGAATGGTCTACCCATTAAGACTTCAATAGGAGAGTATCCTGTCTTTTTAGAGGGTGTCATTTTTACCTCAGCTAGTATAGCTGGTAGGACCCTCTTCCAATTTGCATACGTACCTCCAGTGGCCTTCCTGATCTTATCTTTAAGCGTTCTATTCATTCTACCTGAACTCTGGGGGTGGTAAGGAATATGAAACTTCCATTCTATTTTTAGTGTTTTTACTAGATCTTGACAAACTTTGGCCACAAATGCAGGGCCATTGTCTGAGTTGATCTGAAATGGGCATCCCCATCTGGGAATGATTTCCTGTGTGAGAATTTGTACTACTGTTTGTGCATCTTCCTTTGTTGTTACAAACACTTCTATCCATCTAGAGAACATGTCCACTATTACTAGCAAATATTCCTGTCTTTTACCTAGTTTGGGCATGTGTGTAAAATCAATTTGTAAATGAGTGAATGGTGTAGATGGATATATCAGATGTTTTGCCTTGTGAGGGTTCCTGGGATTATTCCGAATGCATGTGATGCATCTGGAAACATATGCCTTAACGAGAGAGGGAAGACCTGGAATGTAAAAATCCTTATCCAAAAGTTCACATGTGACTTTCCAACCTCTGTGACCTATGCCATGGTATTGTGAAATAAAAATGGGTGCGCTGGCTACAGGAATACATGGTCTCCCCTCTTGGCAGACAAGGCCAGTTTCTGGGCTTGTCTGCACACCTATTTTGTTCCATTGCTGGATGTCTTGGTCTGTGGCATATGCTTGGAGGCCATGCAATGTTTGATCTAGGAGTGGGATTTCAGGTGAGAGCAATGGCATTTGGATGTCTGCTGGCTGTGTGGATGCTGCTTCTCTTGCTGCTTTGTCAGCTAAGGCATTGCCTTTGGCTATGTCATTTTGTTGCCCTGTATGTGCCCTACAGTGTAGTGTGGTTGCATGTCCTAGAGTAAATGATGTAGCCATTTCCACCACCATCACACAGGATACCAGAGCTCTTCTGAGACACACCAGCATGCCCTGCACTGGCATAGGCACAACCCTTGGGGGAAAAAACAATAGGGCGCAGTTTGTCTCCCATGTTTTTGCACCAGGACTCCTGTCATGGTTGTACAGTTGTCCCTAGCAAATAGGTGTAACCCTTTGCTATACTCAGAGGCCAAGACCAGGAGCTGTTATCATAGTTTTGAGGTATACAAAAGCATTATACATGTCATACAAACTAGCATGTCAGTACCTGTGGTTTGTCTCAAAATGTTATCATAGTACAGTCAGGTATCCATTGGCAGCAGTCATGCCAATCATGCCAAGAAAGGACAGCATATCCTTCTTGGTCTGTGGGGGGGCTAGACCCACGGAGAGCCGCAGCTCGTGACTGACTTTCCTTTCACCTTTTGTGAGTACAAAACCAAGGTATACAACAGTTTCCTGACACTATTGAAGTTTCTTTTTGGAAACTTTGTGACCATTGTCTGCTAACCAATGTAACAGATCTAAACCATAATTTTTACATGCTACCTGGCTTGCGTTACATATTAATCAACATATTGGAGTAGGACAGAACAATGGCAGGGAGTCCAGGACCGCAATGTGGCCTGGAGCACAACTGAGTAGACTACAGGAGTCCACATAACCCTAGGGCATTCTACACCATGTCATCTGGCAAAAATGTTTTCAAAAACAGAAAGCAAGGATTGGCTGTGTCTCCTCATCCACAAGGACGTTAAAAAATATATTTGTTAAATCAATCACAGAAAAATACTCTGCATCGGGTGGTACGGAGATAATAGAATGATTGGTACATCAGTCACTATAGGTGCACACCGGGTTATTTACAGCTCAAAAGTCTTGAACAAATCTATAACTGCCACCCTGCCTGATAATGGGCACTCACAGCTTTCTCTCTTATTACATTAAAACATCCTGCTGCTTCTTTCTGTATTAAAATTTCCTGAAATTGGTCAATCGTCTTTATGGTTCAATCAGATATCATCTGTTTGACCATCAAGGCGAACTGGGGTTTTAGATTATTCATATAAGTTTGAATAAACAAAGCTCCCACATCAGTAGCTGTAGCTAATCCAGCTTCTGTTGTCCAATTTTCATGAAATCTTATCCAGAACTCAACTACAGTCTCTTCTGTGTGTAATTTCTACCCTTACATGCCTTTTTTTAAGTAAGTTAAAGTACCTCCTGCAGAGGCGGTGGGTTTGGGGCAATGTTTCATTATCCTATCTATGTTTCTGGTCATAATCTTCCTTACTTAAACATTTGGTGGGCTTTTCCTGTTTCATATTTTTCCTCGGGAACCAATATGGGGCATATTTTAACCAATTCTCTGCTCCCCTTTCCATATAATCCATATCCCATTGAGGGTCCCCGGGGTACCAAGGGAAAGCTCTCTTGTCTCCTAAACACAATCCTTTGACCATATCTATGTGGAATTCTGTATTGCTACCTTTTTGGGGGAATGGGTCTACACTGTGTAAGGCTGTGGTCCATCGCGCTAAATTTGAAACCCATGGGTCTATAAATTCATAATTAGTACCACAAATTCTAGCTACAAAATCCTTACATATTTCCCCTGGGTTGGGTGGAGGGGGAGGGCCTTCTTTACCTTGTTTCTGACCCATATTGACAGTGGGAGAAAACTGACTTACCACAGTCTTCTGATCCACACAACAAATTATTCTTATACTTCTATGCGATAGAAAGGAAAGCAAAGGTTTTGGGCTGTTGGAATCTCTTTCCTCATTAACCACTTAATTTTCCTTCCCAAAAGGAATGTCTATGCAGTACTGCTTATCTTTTGTGGGTTTACCAAAAACCCTTCTATGTGGGTTTACCAAAAACCCTATGGGTTTACCAAAAACCCTTCTATGTGGGTTTACCAAAAACCCTTCTAGTAACCTCCTGGCGTGGTTCGTATCCCCTACTAATTTTATGGTTCTAAAAAGCTTCAATCAGAGCTGAGGCAAGAAAATATTCAGTCAATACAGACAAAAAAAACTTCCTTACCTCAGTTAATTTCAGCTTTTATCCCGGACGAAGCGCCGATTTTCTGTTAGGGGTGTATTTCTTCTATAAGACCATGTCAGGCAGGTGTTGGTTCAATGAAGGAAGAGGTTCCGTGAACAGCCTCACAGGCCTGGAGACATCAAAATGACACAGGAAACGTGCATGCTTTGTGTTCATATGACATCTGCTTTTACTCACTATAGCTCAATATATATATATATATATATATATATACAGATTTAGAAGGACAAAGAAGGAGTTTCTCAAGGGCATAGTGTAATTACAAGAATACATTCAGGTTAATCATTCCCTATTAGATAGTATCTGTTATATAAGTTCAGTTAATATATGGATGTGTACATATAAAGTGAAAGAGATTACGCTGCACTCTTTCACTTTATATGTACTCTGGGAATATTTTTTGAATTTATCCTTAGTGCTGGCTTGCTTATGTTAGGTTTATTTTATTGTTTTTTCCAGCGCTGAATACTTTCACTGTTTAATATATGGATGTGACCTTAAGTCTTAAACAAAGGTGAAATTCCATTCATACATTACTAGGTGAAAGGTGTATCCATCTAAGCTTCAAGTAAAGGTTTTTAAACCTTTCCTTTAAACCATTACAACATGGCGTCCTAAACGGAAAATGGAGGTTGTCATGCTATGTTCTTTACAGCGTGTGCTCCAACATGTGAATAAGAGGGACAGTCTCACTGATGCATGCACTGTCACTGCTCACCATCCTCGTGGCCTCTTCAATTGGTGACAGGACAGTGCATGCATCCCTGATCAAGGCCCCATGGTGAAAAAAACAAGCTCCCCTGACCAGGGATGGACTGGCCATTGGGACTACAGGGAGTTTCCCGGTGGGCCGATGGCTCAGTGGGCCGGCTTCAGTGACAGCAGACCGCCGCCCCCGTCTGCTCCTTTGTCTCTCCCTTCCGCTCACCGGGGGGGAACAGAGAAGCAGTTGGAGGACCCGAGGAGCAGGGGGGACGACAGAGGAGCATGGGGGAGGGGACAGACAGCTGACTCAACAGCTATGGCCTGGGAGTTTCTCACTTCTGCCTAATCTTGTCCCATAAGGGGGGGGGCACCGAACTGATTCTTTGCCCCCGGTTGAAATAATGTCTAGCTTCCCCACTGGTACTGCCTATAAGAGTACCAGTGCCAGCTGTTCTGCTCTAATAAAGTAGAATGGCTAGTGGCTATTAAAGGGGAAAAGGGGGCTTGGGTGGCCAGGGGGGGTGCGGGAGTTGTTCGGCCCCCATGGGAGAGACCTGTCAAAGTGGGCCAGTCTGGATGAAGTCCAGGGCCACATTTTTGTCCCAGTCCAGCCCTGCCCCTGACTCAGTTCTGCTGCCATATTGACACAGGTACTCATAGATAGCCCTCCACTGCATGTGCAGCCGCTGCAGCATGGCCAACGTAGTCACATATTCGGCGGTTCTTGGGCAGGTTGTATTCCCTTTGGAGGTCTGTCAGCCGAGCAGTGGTATTATATGACCTCCGGAAATGCACACAGACTTTCCTGGCCTGCTTCAGGACATCCTGTAAGCCCCGGGTACCTGCCCAAGAACCGCTGCACCACCAAATTCAGGACATGCTCAAAACAGGGCACATGGGTGAGTTTTCCCTGTAGCAGGGCAGAGAGGAGGTTGGTGCCATTATCGCTGACCACCATTCCAGGCTTCAGCTGGCATGGCGTCATCCACCTCTGAGCCTCCCCTGCAGAGCTGACAGAACCTCTTACCCAGTGTGGCTCCTGTCTCCCAAGCACACCAGCTCTAGCACCGCATGGCATCTCTTGGCCTGTATTCCTGCGTAGCCTCTCGTATGCCTACAGAGCACGGCTGGTTCAGAGGAAACATCACCACAGGAAGAGACCACAGAGGAAGAAGAAGAAGAGGGGTGGAGGAGAGAGGTGTGTCAGAGGACATGGTGGGACTAGGGAAGGATTGTGTGATGCCATTGTGCAGAGGGAAGAGGAAGCCTTGGCAGCTGCTTTTGCAGACAAACTAAGATCAGTCTGTGTGAGAGAGGATGAGGAGGATGAGGACGGCTTGGTCATCCACTCTACTAATTTCTCTGCATGTTGAGGCTCAACACGGCCAGCTCCCGAAAAGAAGGACGAGCGGCCACGGCCACGTGCTGAAGAGGATGCACCGCGTCCACCACCAGCGTTGCCTCTAGATGCAGAGCCTGCTTGCCCTCGTGACTCTCTGCCTCTCTTTGTTGTCCTTCCAGACATTTTAATGCGTTTAGGTGTAAATAAACAGCACACGCGCACTTACAGTAAATGCGTTTACGTGCTATTAAGGAGCAAACTTGCACTTACAGTAAATGCGTTTACGTGATATTAAAGAGCAAACGTGCACTTATAGTAAATGTGTTTATGTGCTATTAAAGAGCAAACTTGCACTTACAGTAAATGCGCTTACGTGCGATTAAACAGCAAATGTGCACTTACAGTAAATGCGTTTATGTGCGATTAAACAGCAAACGTGCACTTACAGTAAATGCTTTTACGTGCTGATAAAGAGCAAACTTGCACTTACAGTAAATGCGTTTACGTGCTATTAAAGAGCAAAATTGCACTTACAGTAAATGCGTTATGTGCTATTAAAGAGCAAACTTGCACTTACAGTAAATGCGTTTACGTGCGATTAAACACCAAATGTGCACTTACAGTAAATGCGTTTATGTGCGATTAAACAGCAAACGTGCAATTACATTAAATGCGTTTATGTGCTATTAAAGAGCAAACTTGCACTTACAGTAAATGCGTTTACGTGCTATTAAAGAGCAAACTTGCACTTACAGTAAATGCGTTTATGTGATATTAAAGAGCAAACTTGCACATTTACAGTAAATGCGTTTACGTGCGATTAAACAGCAAATGTGCACTTACAGTAAATGCGTTTACGTGCGATTAAACAGCAAACGTGCACTTACAGTAAATGCGTTTACGTGCGATTAACCACTTAACACCCGCCGCACGACTATTTACGTCTACAGAAGGGCACGGACAGGCAGATGGACGTAAATTTACGTCCCTGCCTACTAGCGGTTCGGGGGTCCGATCGGGACCCCCACCGATGTGTGCGGTGGGCGGCTTACCTGCGGGAGCGATCCGACTTGAAGGGGCAGCAGTTTGTTTCTGTCTGCCCCCTCTTGATCGCTCTCAGCCAATCCTGTGTGCCTCCGCCGTGTCACTTTCTCTGCCTGTAAAATGTAAACATAGGCAGAGGAAGTGATGCAGCGCTCATCTCGGCGGTATTTTCAAACCGCCATGATGAGAGAAGAGGCACAGTAAGTCTGCACCAACACTACACTGACACCAGTACATGCAGGCACATTTAACCCCTTGCGATCACCCCCCCACCCCCTGTCACTGAATGCAGTGATCATATATGTACTGATCACTGCATTTACTGTCAGTGTGACAGGCAGTGTGACAGGCAGTTAATGTTAGGTTCAGGGTAGCCCCGTACCCCCCCTAATAAAGTTTTAACCCCTTGATCACCACCCTAGTTAACCCTTTCACTCCCTATTGCCAGTGTCACTAAACGATAATTTTTCTGAACGCTGTATTAGTGTCACTGTTGCTGCTAGGTAGCTAATTTTTTTTATTGCGATTTTTTTTACTAAAGACATGTGACTGAATACATTTTGGCCTAAATGTTTGACTAAAATTTAGTTTATTCAATTTTTCTTATAACAAAAAGTAAAAAATATTGTTTTTTTTTTTTCAAAAATGTCGCTCTATTTTTGTTTATAGTGCAAAAAATTAAAATTGCAGAGGCAATCAAATACCATCAAAAGAAAGCTCTATTTGTGGGAAGAAAAGGACGCAAATTTTGTTTGGGAGCCACGTCGCACGGCCGCGCAATTGTCTGTTAAAGCGACGCAGTGCCGAATTGTAAAAACGCCTCTGGGCATTTAGCAGCATATTGGTCCGGAGCTTAAGTGGTTAAAGAGCAAACGTGCACTTACAGTAAATGCGTTTACGTGCTATTAAAGAGAAAACTTGCACTTACAGTAAATGTGTTAACATGCTATTAAAGAACAAACTTGCACTTACAGTAAATGTGTTTACGTGCTACTAAAGAGCAAACGTGCACTTACAGTAAATGCGTTTACGTGCGATTAAACAGCAAACGTGCACTTACAGCAAATGCGCTTAGGTGCAAATAAACATGACACGTGCACTTACAGTAAATGTGTTTAAGTGCTTTTAAACAGCAAACGTGCACTTAAAGCAAATGCTCTTAGGTGCAAATAAATAGGACAAGTGCAGTAACACCCAGTACGTTTAGGTGTAAACTAAACAGCACACAGGCAATACAACACGTTAGGGCACTGCAGCTATGCACAATCTCCTGCCTGACAAATAAACAGGACAAGTGCAGTAACACCCAGTACGTTTAGGTGTAAACTAAACAGCACACAGGCAATACAACACGTTAGAGCACTGCAGCTATGCACAATCTCCTGCCTGACAAATTGGAATAGCAGATCTAGCTAAGCTATACAGTGTATAAATATATGTACAACTCCTAGGGATGTATATATATTCTCTACACACTGTAATTAAAGCTAAACTTACTAGCCTGCTCTATCTAGCTATCTAAAAAGACAATCTCTCTGTCTCTCTAACTGCTCTCAGTAACAAGCCGGAACACACTACACGAGGCCGCCCGGAAGGCGACATTTTATAGTGTGGGGCGTGTGCTAAAGCCCTGAGCCATAATTGGCCAAAGCCACCCAGGCTTTGGCCAATTATGGCTCTTTGTTTTTTGCGTGCTGTGATTGGTCAAGCATGCGGGACATACAGCATGCTTGGCCAATCATCAGCGCACAACGCCGCAGTAAATTATGGGCCGTTGCGCTTCACTCGAATTTGGCGCGAACGACCCGTTTTGTTTGAATTTCGACGAACGTACGAACAGACAATGTTCGAGTCGAACATACGTTCGTATCGAACACGAAGCTCATCCCTACTGAGCAGACCAATCACCTAACAGGTGAACACAGACAGGGAGGAAAAGCAACAGCCAACACCCGGGTGCTGAAATGAGGAACAAGGGCACTAAGTGATCATGACATTACTCCCCCTAGCGAATACATGAGCCTGTGCAGAGTCCACCTTGACATATTTTTTTTTGTTAGTTAGTGATAATGTCATAAATTTCATGTCTACCTAAATGCAGGTGGTCAGACACTATAGCTGGCTACTCTGTGCCTCACCTATAGCAGCCCCCTTTCCCTTAAGACAAGCAGGCCTACAGGTACTTGGTTGCCCCCAGGACTTAAACACAATGCTTTAGTGTCTCGTCAGCACACCCAGGCAGACGGGAACAGAGCAAACAACAGATTACTTGCAGTTTAGCAGATAGCGTGGTTCTAAGACGGTCCAGGTAATAAGGCAGGAGGAGTTCTGGGGTGGTCCGATATCCGATTAGCGTCATACACAGGGAAATCTAACAGCAAAGTAGTGCAGGCAAACGGAAGGCTTGATCAGAACAATGTAGGTCTCTGTCTCTATCACAGGTAAGGTATGGAGTGTTCGGTTTGCTTATATCAGGTGACTGAGCAGATTAATCACCTAACAGGTGAACACAGACAGGGAGGAAAAGCAATTTTTTTTTAAAGCCCATAAACTGAACTCTATGTTAGCCTATGTGCCCATGCACACCTGGGCGTTTTTTAATGTTAATGAGCTTTGGAGTATATTGGCTTTTTTCTGAACGCCCGAAATTTGCTTTCAAAGTGCCGGAAAACGCAAAAAAACGCAAAACGCTGAAAAGCGCCGAAAAGTGTGCTTTTTATCCATTAAGAAAAAAAAGTAAAAAAAAAAAAAAAAAAAAGCTACACTGAAAAACGCTGATTAAAGCTATTGCAAAAACGCTAAAAAACTTTGAAAGAATCCCTGCAAAGCTACTGGTGTTTTTGTATAGCTTTTATCAGCTTCAGTGTGCATTGAGCCCTAAAGTGTCACTAAACAAACATCATAAAAAAACAATCAAAAAATGCTGTATTTCATGCTGTTCATACTAACTCAGTCTGTTTTCTTCATTCTGAAAACAACCTGGTTGATCCTGCTGCTCTCTATCTGGGACGTGAGGCAGTGGTAGTGGGTCCTACCTTGGTATTGGAAAGGGCATACCGCATGCCTGCCAGACCTCCTCCCGAGGGGGCTCCCCCCGCACATTCATCGCAAAGTTCTTGAACTTTTAGGACAGAGATGCAGCGCTGCGGGTGGCTAGAGAGAAAGGTAACATCCATCTGGGAAATTCCAAAATTGCCATCTTTTCTGACTTTTTTGCCGAGGTACAACCCCGCCGCCAAAGTTTCATGGAGGCTAAGAGGAGACTCCCCTCGTGGGACCCTTACTTTTTAATATCTTTAAAAATGATAAAGGGTCTGGGATTAAACATACCATTTCTGTCTTTGCAGATGACACTAAGATGACACTAAGCTGTCTCCAATTTACAAGCCAACCTCAATGCCTCAATGCGCTGTTTAATTGGGCAACTAAGTGGCAAATGAGGTTTAACCACTTGCCGCCGCCAATGACAGATTGACGGCGGCAAAGTGGTTGTTCCTGACTGGACGTCATATGACGTTGTCAAGACATTGAGCCGCTGCGCGCCCCCCGGAGGCACGCATTACGGCGATCGTTGTTGCGGGTGTCAGTCTGACACCCCGCAACACCGATCTAGGTAAAATGTCTCTCACGGAGACACTTTATCACGTGATCAGCCGTGTCCAATGACAGCTGATCACGATGTAAACAGGAAGAGCCATTGATGGCCCTTCCTCACTCGCGTCTGATAGACACCAGTAGAGGAGAGCCGATCGGCGGCTCTCCTGACAGGGGGGGTTTGCGCTGATTCTTTATCAGTGCAGCCCCCCCTCGGATCGCCACACTGGACCACCAGGGAAGCCCACACTAGACCACCAGGGGAAAAAAAACAGGCAAAAAAAAATTGGTAAAAAAATAAAAAATGGGCACCGATTGGCAACATGGATCTATCAGTTCCACCCCTCAGTGTCCATCAGTGCCACCCCACAGTGCCAATCCATGCCCAGTGCCCACCTATCAGTCCCTATCTGTGCCATCCATAAGTACCCATCAGTGCCACCCATATGTGCCGCCTCATGAGTGCCCATATGTGCCACCTATGAGTGCCCGGTGCCGCCTATGAGTGCCCTTCAGTGCCGCCTATGAGTGCCCATCAGTGCCGCCCATCAGTGCCCATCAGTGCCGCCTATCAGTAACGCCTATGAGTGCCCATCAGTGCCACATACCAGCACCGCCTATCAGTGCCACCTCATCGGTGCCCATCAGTACTACCTTATCGGTGCCCATCAGTGCCGCCATATCAGTGCCCGTAATTGAAAGAGAAAACTTACTTATTTACAAAAAAATTAACAGGAAAAAAATAAAAACTTTATTTTTTTCACAATTTTCTGACTTTTTTTAGTTGTTGCACAAAAAAAAAAAAAAATCGCAGAGGTGATTAAATACCACCAAAAGAAAGCTCTATTTGTGGGGAAAAAAGGACGCCAATTTTGTTTGGGTACAGTGTAGCATGACCGCGCAATTGTCATTCAAAATGCGACAGTGCTGAAAGCTGAAAATTGGCTTGGGTGGGAAGGTGCGTAAGTGCCCTGTATGGAAGTGGTTAATGTTGATAAATGTAAAGTTATGCACTTGGGGGCTAAGAATATGCATGCATGATACATACTAGGAGGAGTACAACTGGGGGAATCAATGGTGGAGAAGGATCTGGGGGTTTTGGTAGATCATAAGCTCAATAATAGCATGCAATGCCAAGCTGCGGTTTCTAAAGCGAGCAAAGTCCTTTCTTGTATTAAGAGAGATATAGACTCCAGAGAGAGAGAATTTTGCCCCTGTTCAAATCATTAGTAAGACCTCATCTGGAATATGCAGTTCAGTTTTGGGCACCAGTTCTCAAAAAGGATATCAGGGAACTGGAGAAAGTACAGAGAAGGGAAAATTTAATAGAAGGATAAAATACCTGGAGGAGCTTGGCTGTGAGGAAAGATTAGAGGAACTGACTCTATTCCCTCTTGAGAAGAGAAAATTAGGGGGGATATGATTAACATGTACAAATACATAAGTGGTCCATATAGTGAACTTGGTGTTGAGTTATTCACTTTAAAGCGGAGTTCCACCCAGGAAAACCACTTTTGCCCATCTTCTTTAAAAAAATTAAATAAAAAAAAACCTGAAAAAAAAAAAAATACTCACCCGAAATACCTGTTGCTATGCGGAAGTCCGTAATCTGCCTCACCTGCACCGCGGTCCGATTTCTTCTTCTCCTTCTCCTTGTGAATGGGGCGCGCTGCTTTCTGGGAACTGTGTGTGTTCTCAGAGAGCAGCGCGCCCATTCACAAGCCAGCGTGAGACTCACGCAGGCCCAGTATGAAATGGGCAGTGAAGCCGTACGGCTTCACTGCCTGTTTCCCATAGTGTGGATGGCGGCGCGGGACCCGGAGCGATCGTGGGACCGGCATCGGGGGGCCCATCAGCGCGGACAAGTAGGACAAGGTAAGTGTCCTTATTTAAAGTCAGCAGCTACACTGTTAGTAGCTGCCGACTTTAAAAAAAAAAAAAATTGCGGCTGGAGCTCCACTTTAAGGTCATCACAGAGGACAAGGGGGTATTGTTTACGTCTAGAGTAAAAGAGATTTCATCTCCAACTACAGAAAGGTTTCCTCACAGTAAAAGCTGTGAAAATGTGGAGTAGACTCCCTCCAGAGGTGGTTCTGGCAAGCTCAGTAGATTGCTTTAAAAAAGGCCTGGATTCGTTCCTACATGTACTTAATATAACTGGGTACTAACATTTTTAGGTTAAGGGAAAATCTGATTGCCTCTCGGTGGATCAGAAAGTAACATTTTCCCCTGCTGTAGAAAATTAGAGCATGCTGAGCATGCTTTGCCATGATTTTTTGCCTTCCTCTGGATGAACTGTGGGTGAAGGATTGTGTATATGGGATTGTATTTATTTTTTATTTTTTTGGTTGAACTAGATTGACTTGTCTTTTATCAATACGACTAACTATGTAACTAACTATGCAACTGTGTAACATCATCAACTTACAGAAAGGAGGGAGGTGAAAGAAGAACCATTAGGTTCACTTCCAACAGTTTGTAGAAACTAAAAACATACTGATGAGTATTTTCTTTTGTTAGGTGAAGGACAGTGACAAATTTAGAAGATGAACTACCACACGTCCACCTATATGTTGATATTTCCTTTATTCAGGTTGTGATATTCACGTATCATTTTGTGTGTAGGTTTTCATTTTAAATTCATAAATAATTTTTTAGCAACTGCTTAAAAATCATTTGTTCATGTCATACGTCATTGAATGCTCATATCAAAGCTTAATGAGAGGTATTAGCTTTGTACTTGAGCAACTTCACTGTGTTAAAAAGCCTGTAGTTTGTCATCAAAAGTTGTACCCAGAAGGCATTACTGTTTTTAGCTCATAGGGCCAGATTCACGTATTCCAGAGCATCTTTGCTCTGGAGTAACGCTTCTCATTTGCGTTGCGCTGCCGAATTTTTAGGAGCAAGTGCTGTCATTCACGAAGCACTTGCTCCTAAAGTTGCGGCAGCGCATCGCAAATGAGCCGGCGGAATTCAAATGTCGCGGGTACGGGGCGTGTAGTATGCTAACTACGCGCGATCCCGCCGCCGACGTACTGCGCATGCGTCGAGTGTCAAAACATCCCCGTGCGCATGCTCCAAAATCTGTGAATGAACGTCAATGACGTCACATTCCCATTCATGACCGTTTTACGCAAGCGACGTTTTTTTTTTTTTTTCCCGACGCGATGACGACGCCTATACCTAACATAGGATACTCCAGCCCCATGTAGGTATATCTATGCGCCGCGTATCCCGTCCGGAAACGTCGTAACGTCACTGCGTCGCGCCGGATTTCGATCGTGAATTGCCGATTTCCGCTCATTAACATATTTTTTGAGCGTAAATCGGCGGGAACGCCCCCGGCGCCATTTTTAAGTTGAAGTAACGATGCGATGGCGAAACTCAGTTACGCTGCTCGCATCGGAACTTCAACCCGGCGTTTCTTGTTTTCTGGTTACAGAAAACAGAAACGCCGGCTCAAAGCCACTGTTACGCTGGCGGATCACTCGATCCGCCAGCGTAACCTTTCATGAATCTGGCCCATAGTGTTTTGGGAGCAGTTAATGGCTCTACTGCATGACATTACATTACAATACAGTACATTAAACTACATTAAATATGACCCCTTGTGATGCATTACCAGTAGCAGCAGGATGCTATCTGAAGTTTGTTGTCAGATTTCTACTAGTGTAACAAATGCATGTGGTATATGGTTACAAAGGCCAATCATTAGATAATCTAATTAGAAGATATTCTAACTTCATAGAAATTGTATTAATGGCTATCACACCTGGTTTATAAACCATAAACATATTGTTATAATCCTGGAAAGTTTTAATTTGTCTGTTAGATTTATGCTTAAAATAATCTTTGAAACAATAGCTATTCATTGAATTGCATAATGTTGTGTTACAACAGCTAAAACAATTCTGCACTGTGGGAAATAAGAAGGCTACCATTGCTGACCTTCTAGTTGTTGAGCTGAGTCTGACTTCAATATTTTAAAGTCACTGACCTAAAACAAAGGGGGAAGGAGGGTAGGAGAGGCAGATGTATGGATGCAGTGTTTTCTGGATGTAGAGGATAGGGGACTCCTGGGGTTTAGGTGGCACTTAGTTCTTTAGCTGTTTGATTGACATGCGTGATGGCAGCATCACTCCTATCAGGTAGAGCGGGGGCTGCAGTGGATGCTGAAGGGAGGATTCTGCTCTCTCCTCCCTTCAATAGTAGCTTATTCTTGGCAAAATAGGGCATACAAAGGGGGAATATGCAGAGAACAGACCTATTTGTCAATATGGGAAGTTTTGGGAAATGAGGGCAGATTGTGACGTATTGTATCACCAGAGATGGGACATAAGAGAACACAATACCAAGAAGGATTCAACTTAGCCCTAGAGTTCCCACTCTAGCTTCTTAGCACTCCTCCTTCTCCTAGAACCAGGGGCGGACTGACCATCGGGGCCCTCGGGCACTGCCCGAAGGCCCCATGCCACTAGGGGGCCCCATCAGCCTTGTTAAAACCAGGGACAGTATGAAAAAAATCTGGAAAGCAGAATGTGCTCACCCCCTCCCTATGACTACAGCCCTGCGTGAAGTTGCTATCTTATCCCTCACAGGCATGGAGACTAAGCGTAATGGGAACTGTAGTTCCCATTAGGCCGTGATGTAGCAAGAATGAATGTGCACCGCAAACCAGGAAGTCAGTGAGAATAACGATTCAGGAGTGACGAAGGTGAATAAAACAGCTCGATTTCAAGAGGCATCAAACTAGTTATAAAGCAAAACATTACTTTTTACTTTATCAGCTACTGTCAGACTTTAATTTAAGAATAAAATATTTTTGTCTTTACAACCCCTTTAATTGCTTTTGTGTGTTTAGATGGCCCTATGTGGAAACTGGGCATTGAACTGTTTGTATTGCACTGTGGTTGCTTAAACAGACTACATGGCACACACTGTTTTTGTGAGTGTATGCTTTTGAATTAAGGGTTTTTGTGATAAGATCTCATATATTTTCTATCTTTTGCATTAACTTTTTGTTATTTATTGCACAACGTTTATCTGGAATGGAAAATGCTCCCTTGTGAGCCATGCCAAACTCACCACTCCTAAACTGAAAGGGGGTGTAGGCCTTCCAGATCTGAACAAATATCACCAGGCTTGCCACCTCTCCAGGATAGCCGACTGGAATCTCCATGACACCTCTAAAGCGTGGGAGAAACTAGAACATGCATTCTCGCCCGTCCCGTTGGCACAAGCCCCCTGGGCCAAGCCGGGTGCACTTCCACTCTCATGCCTAGCCCACCCGCTGATCTCCCCGACCCTGGCCACTTTCAAAACAACCTGTACTAAATATCAGATCTCCTCTCTCCTGGGATCGATGACCCCGCTCCGACTTAACCCTGACTTCCCCCCGGGCCAGGCCCCTTCCTTCTTGGCTAACATATGGCCTCACCCCATGTGCGCGCAGCCCACTTTTTTGACAACGGCTGCCTGCTCTCCTACGACTCCTTGCAGTCCAAAATACATTCTGGCTCCTTCCCATTTTGGACATATGTTCAACTTAGACATTTTTTCGAGACTCCTCGTCCGAAACCCCCCTGGGCCCGCCGCCTTACCCCGTTTGAAACAATCTGCTCGGGCACTGGACCGGTGACCCACTTGATCTCCTTGATGTACACGTTACTTTTGCCAGAATGCAACTCAAAGACTAATTGGGCAAGCCAAAAGTGGGAAACTGACCTATCCATAGACTTATCGGAAAGGGAATGGGAGGCTGTGTTCGCGTGTATCCATAAGGGTTCGGTGAATGTGTATGCTCAAGAAAATGCGTTCAAACTCTTCTCACGTTGGTACCGGACTCCGACGAGGCTCCATTCTATTTCCCCCGCTGTATCCCCCTTATGTTGGAGATGTGGCTCTGAAACAGGGTCCCTCTTGCATGTTTGGTGGTCATGGCCTAAGCTGCAAACGTTCTGGACAGACGTCCACCGCATTACGAAAGACGTCTTCGCTCTCGATCTGGACTTTTCACCTGAACAATTACTACTGCATCACTCTCGCCGTTCCCAGAGAACATACTTTCGCTCCCTAGCTATGCACATGGTAACTGTGGCGAAACTATGCATCCCCGCGAGATGGAAATCACAAGACCCACCCTCATTAAGGGACTGGTTCAATCGCATAACCCATATCGCGAAGATAGAAAGTCTGATACACCAGGCCCGGGACACACCAACAAAGTTCACTGAACAATGGGCGTGTTGGGTACACTTCACCACTACAGACAGCTACAAGCGGATAATGTCCTAACGGCCTTCTGAGAGCTGCGGTGCGACACCTGCCACACAGGCACTGGGAGGGAACATCCGGTGCCCCCCATTCTATCCCCCACTACTCCTGTTGCCCGACCCCCTTCTCATCTGCTGACCCCATACCTAAACTTATCCTCGCGTAGATAGCGCACCTTCCCCTTCCCCGGACCCAGGCCCCTGAGACTCAACTAGCCCCTAACTCAGTTGATAGTGACAACTCGACCCCTTTTCTCCCATCCAGGGTTTATACCCATTGCAATCTGTAGGAAACACTGTAGGATCCATCTGTAGGAAACACACACACTGACTGAATACATTGTTCCCATTGCAAGCTTCCTTGTGACCGCTTTGTGTTGCCGAATGCGCATATTGCAATCCCTCAGCTCTCCCACTCTGACGTCCCAGTCCGCCCACTGGGGCGAACATTCCACCTCTACTCTCTTTCGCTAACATGGCCACCGACCCACACACCGTACCACTTCCCCCCCCCCCCCTACCCCTGGAGTGACGACGTAGGCCATCCCACCCCAAGAGGTTCCTCTTCATATCATATTTTGTTACAATCTGTATTATGTTCATGGTTCATGATCAGTACTGTTTATGCGCTACTGTTTATAAGCGCAGTCATATACAGCGGCTGCGACCACACTTACTGAACTGTTCTTGACTCACTGTTATGCTTTGTCACATGTAATGTTTGCATTATCTTCAATAAACTTTTGGAAAAAAAAACAAAGACTTTTTGTTATTTATATGATTATATCATTTTTTGCTGCACTTTTTATTTTTGTTTATGTTCATTGGTGTGAAACACTAGCTGGCTGTTTATATATAATAGGATCACGATATTTAACTACTTGCCACCTGACCACAGTCGTTTTTAGACATGTGCACACTGAAATATTTTGCTTTGGAATTTCGGTTTCGTCCGAAAAATACATTTACTATATTTGCTGGCGTATAAGACTACCTTTTACACTTAAAAAAAATGGCCAAAAAGCAGGGGTCGTCTTATACGCCGGGTCAGCTGCTCGGATGCCTGATGGATGTGCGGTAATACTGTATGTAGCTTAGGCTACATACAGTATATAGTGATTAGCCAATCCCAGTGAGCGATGTATTCAAATGAATACAGAGCCTGCTCGGATTGGAGTAACAACCTCTGCCAATCCGAGTGCCTACATACTGTAGCCTGATCGGATTGGCTTTGAGAGTCAGAGAGGCGTGGGCTGATGATGTTACAGCCTCTGCCAATCCAAGCAGGCTTTGTATGTATTAATAGAATACATTGCTCGCCGTGATTGGCTTCAGCTACAGCAAGAATGAAGAATATGGCTGCAGAAGAAAGAAATATGAAGCATCGGAATAGGGGTCGTCTTATACAGTGAATACAGGCAAAAAATCTTTAAAAAACTGTAAAATTAGGGGGTCGTCTTATACGCCTGGTCACCTTATATGCCGGCAAATACGGTATTTTGCTTTGTAAAAATAGTGCAGCGCTGCGTATCTATAAATCTTATATGAACAAATAATTATACATTCCATAAAACAATTTATGAAAAAAATTTAATAAAAAAACAGTCCATATGTAGGTTTCCGAAACTATCACCACTGTGTAAAATCCTATTTAAATGTATCCAATATTCAGTGCACACCACCACCTGCTAAAATGCCTGCTCACCTCAAGGATGAGTATAAAACTCATAGACAGATCAGTCCATGTGTCCATCATGATCTCTCCACTTTACCAATGGTAGTAATTCCTACAGTCCCCAGACTGCACCACTGTGTGGGTAATCAACGTTTGAATTGTCTCTAAACACCACCTTCCTCCATTCGCTCTTTAATACTCAATTCCACTTATATTACCAGGGGTTAAGAACATGAAACAAAAAACACAAGTACCTTAGTGTTCTCTGCTTTTAAATGTATTTTAAAAAAAGTTGCACTTACAAGAAATAACTAAAAAAAAACAGCATGTATCAAATCACCAGCTCATTCACTGCAGATCTAGACTCACGGTGCTTCGCCTGACATCACAGATTCGACTCCTCCCCTTTAAACGTGTGTCGGCCTCTCATTGACCTTCATCAGTCTGATGAAGGCCTATGAGAGGCCGACACGCATTTGAAGGGGAGGATTCAAAGCAGCTAAACTGTATGACGCCACAATCGTACATTTCCGTTCAAATGCTCCGTCCCATAAGCTATAGTAGAATTCTAATGTTGTATGGCTAGTAATAATTATATTTATTAATTGATATTACTAGTTCCTCTTTGCTGTAGCCAAGTGGTATCCACAGCCGCTATAACCCGGTCTATGATCTCCGGTGGAGAACGCGAAAATCAATGAAATTCTAGTACATGTCTAGTAGTTTGACTGCAGCTGAGTGGCACAGGCAGGACAGGCAACATACCTGTATGTCGCCACCTGTCTTCCGAGTTTGGGGTGCACATGCACATGCCCCCTGCCGACCCATGCTGTGGTAAACACAGCACAAGTTTTGCACCAGATTTCAGCCAGTGATTTGACCTAAATCAGCTGATTGTCTCTATCCAATCACAGGCAGAGTTCTGTGTTTACAAAAACACAGAACTCTGTGTGCATAGGAATACCCAGATCAGAAAGTAAAAGTAGCACACATTACACACATCACAAATTGTTAGGCATAACCCCTTAAAAACAAGTATCATTGGTACAGTATTATCATTGATCTATGTATTAGTGTCATAGCGACATCAGTCAGTTAGTGTCCCTCCCAGATTGTGTCTGTTAGCCCAAGATTGTCCATCACCCTATCACAGTCACACTATAGGTCGCTATAGCTTTTGCACAAACCAATTAATGTACACTTATTGGGAATTTTTTTTACCAAAGACATGCAGAAAAATACAATAAATTTAATTTAAAAAAAAAGTTTTATTGTATATGTTTTTACCCAGTGATGATGAAATATCATCAAAATAAATATTTTTTTTTTGTGACAAAAAAGCAAATAAAAGAAAAAAAAAGACAGTATAGCTTGCGTACAGTGTTGCACAACCATACAATGGCTGTATAAAGTAGCATAGTACTCAACAGCAAAAAATGCCCTGGTCATGAAAAGAGTAAAACTTTCTGGAGGTCAAGTGGTTATCTGCGCACATAGTTTATTAGGTTTATAAACTACTAAAATAATTGTGAGAATATTGGGTCAAGTCATACCTTATGGTCAAAGAATGATAGGATTTTTAACCCCCTACCCCTTTACACTAAAATATAACATGGTCACAGTTGTGTGGTTTACAGAATAAATTGTTTTCGCATACTGCTAGTACATACTTTCCGTTAATTTCACTAGTCAGTTACAGACTTACCTCAAATATCTGTTTGTAATAGTAAAATAGTCACTAGCACATTGTAAACTGTACTCTGAAGTCTGGACCATGGTAAGGTTTGGAAAATAATGTGGCAGCTATAGCCTATTCTGGTTTTCTCTCCTCTGATTTACAGATTTAGAAAGTGTAGGTGTAACCAAATGGCAAACAAATAATCTTGTGCCAGGAGATGCCCTTTAGGGACAGTATTTAATAATACAGTGCCTTGAAAATGTATTCATACCCCTTGAAATGTTCCACATTTTGTCATGTTACAACCAAAAAAGTAAATGTATATTACTGGGAATTTATGTAATAGACCAACACAAAGTGGCACATAATTGTGAAGTGGAAAGACAAAGATAAAAGGTTTTCCATGTTTTTTTTTGCAAATAAATACCTGGAAAAATATGGCATGCATTTGTATTCAGCCCCCTTTACTCTGATACCCCTAACTAAAATCTAGTGGAACTAATTGCTTTCAGAAGTCACCCAATTAGTAAATAACGTGCACATGTGTAATTTAATCTCAGTATAAATACAGCTGCTCTGTGATGTCCTCAGAGGTTTGTTAGAGAACCTTTAGTGAACAAACAGCACCATGAAGGCCAAGGAACACACCAGCAAGTTCAGGAATAAAGTTGTGTAGATGTTTAAAGCAAGGTTAGGTTATAAAAAATATCCCAAACTTTGATCTCACGGAGCACTGTTCAATACATCGTCCGAAAATGGGAAGAGTATAACACAACTGCAAAATTACCAAGACATAGCCGTCCACCTAAACTGAAACGCCTAGCAAAGAGAGCATTTCTCAGTGAAGCAGCCAAGAGGTAACTGGAGGAGCTGCAGAGAACCACAGCTCAGGTTGGAGAATCTGTCCACAGGACAACTATTAGTCATGCACTCCACAAATCTGGCAGAGTGGCAAGAAGAAAGTCATTGTTGAAAGAAAGCCATAAAAATGTCTGTTTGCAGTTTATGAGAAGCCATGTGGGGGACACAACAAACATTAGGAAGAAGGTGCTCTGGGCAGGTAAGACCAAAATTGAACTTTTTGGCCTAAAAGAAAAATGCTATGTGTGGCGGAAAACTAACACTGCAAACCACCCTGAACACACCATCCCTGTGAAACATCATCATGTTGTGGGAATGCTTTTATTCAGCAGAGAAAGGGAAGCTGATCAGAGTTAATAGGAAGATGAATGGAGCCAAATACAGGGAAATCTTGGAAGAAGACCTGTTAGTCTGCAAAAGACTTGAGACTGGGGCAGAGGTTCACCTTCCAGCAGGACAACGACCCTAAACATACAGCCAGAGCTACAATGGAATGGTTTAGATCAAAGCATATTCATGTGTGAGAAAGGCCTAGTCAAAGTTTAGACCTAAATCCAATTGCAAATCTGTGGCAAGACTTGAAAATTGCTGTTCACAGATGATCTCCATACAATCTGACAGAGCTTGAGCTATTTTGCAAAGAAGAATGGGCAAAAATTTCATGCACATCTAGTGCAAAGCTGGTAAAGACACCCCCCAAAAAATGTGCAGCTGTAATCGCAGCGAAAGGTGGTTCTATGAAGTATTGACTCAAGGAAGTTGAATACAAATGCATGCCACACTTTTCAGATTTTTATTTGTAATACATTTTGAAAACCATTTATAATTTTCCTTCACAATTATGTGGCACTTTGTGTTGGTCTATCACATAAAATCCCAATAAAATACATTTACGTTTTTGGTTGTAACACGACAAAGTGTGGAAAATTTCAAAGGGCATGAAAACTTTTTCAAGGCCCTGTATGTCCTCCTGATCCAAAATGCTTCCTATGACAGCGGTTCACTGAATAATAATAAGATAATATCTCCACAAAATTCTCCCATCGGCTAGACTTTCATTGACTTTACCACTGAAAAACAGACCTACATAAAGTTAATTGCACTTACTAGTAACATGCATTTGCCTTTAGGAAGTAAAAATATTATATGGCAAATTGTAATTATCATTAAAGTTATTATGAAAAGTAATAGCTTTTTAAATATACAGTTGCTAATATCTACAAATATGCATTTGTTTCTATAAAATTTTATGACACAGTGTGAGGTTATTTCTTTCTAATGCTTAACATTAATTTTTTTTCTTAGATGTGACACCTGGCTATCAAATAGAAAGCAATATATTTCTGCAATATGAGTGTTCATGTAAGATAACATTTGCCTGGGGGTAGTATGAAGTATGAAGAAAAGACAATTTGCTTTTCTGACCTACACTGCTTATCTTACTACAACATTCCCCCAATTACCGTCTCTAAAAATTTAATAAAATAGCCCAAAGATTTATTTTATTAATTTATTTACAAACAATACAAAAACAGCTACATACTTATGAATTCACTGAAGAATAGTAACTGTGTTATGTACCTTCTGTACCTGCACAGTTGGGAAATGTAAAACGTGAATCTAAGCTAAATGAAAGGATACATTTCATAGTACTGTATGACTTTCTTTCTTTCCCTTTTGGTGTCATTGCCCTGTTAAGCAGTATTTATAGTGGACCTTCTCTCCAAAAACTTGTTTGTATGTGGTTCTGGCCTCCTCCCTCTCCCACAATTGGAAATTAGTTTTTAATAATTTATGTCTACTTTTTCATGTTGCAGATCAGCACTTTTGCCTTTTTTTTGCCTAGGTGAAAACTACTAAACAAAGAGTATGCACCGCTCAGGTGAGTATACTTGCTGTAGTCCTGTACAGGTGATCGAACCAGCTCGCCACCGTGTATACTGAAAAAAAAGGAATAATGGCCACACACCACTGCAGGACTTGAATCAAACAAAAAGTATTTTATTTCTCCATTGTCAGATAGACAGCACAAAAGACTAACAAACTGTTGATGCGTTTCACATAATTAAATGCTTATTCATAATATGGAGGTTGTCAAGAGCTCTACACTACAGCCCTGGTTCACACTGGGCTGCGGGAGTGAAGCCGTGCGAGTTCAGCTGGAAAAAGTGGAAGGACCAAGATTGGAATAGAGCCTAGAATTTAGAACTTAGAGCTTAAGTCTCATTAAGTGACATACCCCCCCATTATAATTATTTTTCTTGAGGGGAGGGGGGAGACGGGTGGGTCTAAGGGGAAGGGAAGTTTAATAGAGAGTCTAACCTGGGGTATTAAGGAAAATTGTCTCTGGGGTAGAGAATCTGGGGGAGATGTATTGTGTAATGAATAATCTTTGATCAGAATCATTGGGGGAGGGGGGAGCATGGAGTAAATATGTTCACCCCCTTATTCCGGGAATCGAACTCAACTTTTTGATGGGGTCCCGGAGAAGGGGGGGACATACTAGATGCCCCAAGGAAAGGCCTGCTCGGCAAGACGCCTGGTTGGGCCCAGGCCGAGGGAGCCTTAACATTGATATACAGTGTAAATGGGGGAGGGGGGGGGTCTGTGTGGTCTCAAAATGTCCTATATAAGTCGAGTGTGGTGAAATATGACTGTAGGGGATGAATATTATGAGTATTATGTCTTACCTATGTATAATAAAGGAGGATCTGAGGCCTCCCATGTCCTGCAGAAGTATGACTATTAGACTATGGTACGGGATAAAAGAGAAGGCAAAAAAATGTCACCACCCCTTTTTTGGAGATTGTATTATTTCTATGACCTGAACATATACCGCTGGCATATCACCTGCATGGCAATTATTAAAGTAGTGGGCGACGTTTGTAGAAAGATTTTTCTCTATGCCGTATAAAGGTTCATAGAAACGGTGACATAAGTAGTATTACAATGATGTCCCTCCTTAAAATATGTGCACATAATGGACAGCTACCACAACAGTATTTACACTTAAAGTGTAACCATGCAGTGAACTGAACCCATACGTATCTAGTAAAAATGGCGCCTATGGCAAGCACTGAAACTGCGCCCCTGTCAAAACATTTGAAACCCGTCTCTTAGATAATCTAAAGGGGGTGTCGTTAGAGTTTGAGATGAAAGAGGGAAAGAAAGAGGGATGAAAGGACAGGGGGCCCAGATCCTACACCACAATAGCAATATGCGTATTCCAGAAAGTTTAAAGAGGAAGTAAACCCGGATGGCGGCCATATCTCTTGTCATGTGACTGCAGTCAGCTGACACCTGTGAGGGGGGCCTTCTGTACCACAGACACTGCTTGGCTAGGACACGGTGCAGCCCCTGCTACCTCTGCAGCTGGCTGTTACATCCCTCTCAGCATTATGTGTGGGCGGCACCGGGTGAGCCAGAGCGGTACATCTTTTTTTAAGGGGGGAATATCACAACTCAGTCCAGTCCATCCCTGACTAGGACAAAAATATTTTTTCGGGAAACTACCCAGTACGGCCATAGCCTGGGAATGTCCCAGCAAAATTGTAACTGTTGACAAGTATGCCCTGGTAAGTGCCTTACTGCCCAGCCACTCACGAGCGCCCCCTTCAGATGACGCCCATGGCATTTGCCATATCTGCCATACCCTAGATATGCCACTGACTGAACCCTTGCAGGATTAAACAAGCTAGGGGGCAAAGAATAGGAGAGAATTACATTGTGATCAGGGTCGTCTTTAATATTGATTGGACCCTGGGCCAACAATTTCTTGGGCCCCCCTCCCCCCCTTTTTTTTTTGCTCTCCACCTGCTCTGAGCTATACAATAAACAGTAGCTAGGCTCAAAATCTGTTTATTAAATCAGATTAGGCAGCAATTGCAAGTGGTTGCCAGAGGTTACAGTGTATTATTACCGCTCACTGACTGAGTGCTAGAGGTTACAGCACACATTATGGCTCACTTATTATTTGCTAGAGGTTACAGCACACAACTTCTGCTTGCTGAGATTACTAATCTAGAGATTACTGTATATCAACCTTGTACAAAATTAAATAATAATATAAATACAGTAATGATGCTGCAACTTTAAATGTGAGACACACACAAATTGAAAACCTGTACGAAATAATAAGCTGCACAAAAACAGTGAATATATCCTAATAGGCTTGGCAATAGAGTGCAACCATTAACAACCCCTATCCATGTCTGAAAGCATGCAAAATCCAATAAAAAACGAAAAATGCTCCAATCCTTCAAGTCGAATTGGCAGTTCCTGCACAATAGTGTCAAAGAAATCCCAATGGATATTATAAGGTAATTGTTGTGAACAAATTGATTGTTTGACAAAGGCCTTAAAATGATAATAAAATACAAAGTAAAACCACAAAAGTCTTACATCCAATAGTGAGTGGAATTGGTACAGGTACTCTGTGTTACTCTTGGTAACTGCACTTTGTGTTACTCCTGACCAATGAACTCTGTGTTACTTACTAATAACCCCTGCACTGTGCATTACTTACTTCTGACCCATGTTCTCTGCATTATTTAGTTACTACAGGCTCAGCACTCTGTGTTACCTGTTCCTGACCTACGTGCTCTGCATTTGTACCTAATACTGATCGCTGAACTTTGTTACTTTTTAGTGACTTATGCATTCTACGTTACTACTGGCCTCTGAAGTCTGCATTTTTACTCCTGACCCCTGCACTCCATGTTAACTACTACCTACCTTTGCACTATTTGCTTCTGGCCCCTGCACTTTGTGTTACTTACCTTTCAGCCCTGCACTCTATATTACATACTTTTACTCCTGTACTTCGCATTACTTACATCTGACCTCTGAATACTGCATTGCATACTACTGAGTCATTCTATACATTACCTACTCCTGTCCCCTAAACTCTGCATTACATACTACTTACCTCTGCATTCTTCATTAAATACTTGACTAAAAAAATGTGTGCTGCACCCTGGGTACCTTTAATCTTTTCATGTACTTCAGGTGCAGTATATCTCCACTTCACTAAGATTGCCTACTACTCTTCTAGGTAACTCAGAGTTCACTATGCTGAACACACACTGCATTAGTATTTACCACAACAATCTGCATAATTAACTACTGACCCCATTACTTTGACAATTATACTTCTGACCTCTAAACTCTGCATTACCTACTACTGACCCCTGCACTCTGCATTACCTATTCCTGGCTGTTAGCAATTACTACCGATAGCTGTAATCTGCATTATTTACTCTTGTCCCCTAAAAAAGCATGCCACACAATGGTGATCTTCCATCTAGAGTAGATCTTCACCTCTCCAGGGTTGCCTTCCCCTGCCCTACATGATTCAGAATGGCCAATGGTGTAATATCTCCTTACTAGCTTTATTATCCAGGATTTTTGACACAAAAACCTTTAACTCCATATGCAGCCACAACAGGTTTTGCAGTACTCATTCAAAAGGTCAGTGTCTTTTTCTAAATATTTTGCGCCAAGGGTGTTTGTCGTGTAATTGGTGTTCATCACTGTGTTCTCTGTAAGAGCTGTTTGGTTGTTGCACTTTAAATAGACTATACAGACTAAAAGTTGCAACTAGCTAAGCCAATACATTACTAATGAAAATTGCATTATTGGCTGTGTTTCTGTCCTTATTATGATAAATCTTCCTGTATATACAATATATTACAATTAAACTGTACAACAGTGGGTTAACAATATGCCTCTTATAGAACCACCCATATTTTAAATGAACTCCCTAATTGTGCCCAGGTTCACACTGGGTATGATTTGCTTCGATTTAAGATGCGATTTCACATGTGAAATCGCATCTCAAATCGGCGGCATTTGTCGGCAATGACACTGTCATAATCGCATCTGCGGCGCTGCACCGATTTCAAAAAGTAGTTCCTGTACTACTTTTTGCGATTTCGGCCCGCGATTTACATTGACATCTGTGCAGAAACCCGCACAGATGTCTCTTAAATCGCGGCCGAAATCGGGACTGCCAGAGGAAGTGAAATTGTGCGAGTTCAGGTAAACTCGCACGGCTTCACTCCCGCAGCCCAGTGTGAACAAGGGCTAAAGGACATTCTCCACCTACAATAGCTTGTTGGATGTTGGAAGAAGAGGATGTCTTTGGAATTTTTCTTAATTGTTGGCAACTATGTATACTGCATGTGCTTGGTGCAGAAAATTAAAAATTGAATAATGTATGAAAATAATCATAGTGGTTCCAATTCAGAAAAAAAAAAAAAAAGAAATTAACAAGATTGGTGTTGGTGCAATTTTTTAATTCTAGGAACATTGGGGCAGATTCACGTAGATCGGCGCATTATCATTCCGGCGTAGCGCACCACTTTTCCGTTAGACTTGCGCAATCTAGCCGCGTAATCCGGCGATTCACGTAGCTTTTACGCAAGAGCTTGCGCAAACGTAAGGTTTTTTCCGGAGGCGTAAGGAGGAGTAATACAAATTGGGAGGGACGTGGGCGTGTTACATTGAAATGAGCCGTGACCCCATGCAAATGAAGGGCCGGCCGACTCGCGCATGCGCGCGTGAAGGAAACCATGTCAGCTCCGTTGTGCGCATGCTCACAACTCGGGAGCGGCGCAATCATTGAAATTGGAAATGGACTAGGGCAACGTTGTGAACTACGCAGACAGCATAAATAGACACACACAAACGCCCTTCCATTGCAAAAGTACATCCCTTTGTGTCCCTTCCCATTGAATCAAGTGCTTTTGCTCTGTTGTTCGTTAGAGTGTGTTTTGTAGTTGTGAGATTAGTGTTCTGTGTGATCTTGTGCTTGTTGGTAGTTTTGTGAAAGTGTATTTTGATAAGTGTTTGAGACTGTTTGTTTGATTGATATATTTCTGAGCGTTTGTTTTCTTGCTTTTTTTTTTCATCTGATTTTTTTGTGTGTGTTTCTTGCTGAGTGCTAGTGTGATTTTTGGCTGTTCTTTTTCTCTTTGTGTGTGTTCTTGTCTGATTGGTTGTGCTTGTATTTGTGACAGATTTTTGGTGACTGCTAGTGAGTTTGTTTGGAAGTATGACTGAGAGAAAAAGAAAGCTCAATTTTACTGTGGGGGAAAAAAGAATTCTTGCCCGGGCCATTACCGACTATGGGCGTTTTCTCCACGGCCCGCAGAGTGCCACCACCACCCCGGCCAGGAGGAGGGAGATCTTGGATATGATCACAGAGCAGGTCAATTCATCGGGGGAGGGGGAGACACGGACCCGCTCTGGGATGGAAAAGAAAATAAATGACCTCCGGCGTGAGGTGAAAAAAAAACTGGCCGCAATAAATGCCCATGCCAGGGGCACAGGAGGGGGCCCACCATGCCGGGTTAGATTTTCAGAGACGGAGCGTGTGGTGGCCCTGACCTTTCACCGGCATGAAGTGGAGGGCCTGCCAGGCTTTGACACAAGTCCGGTCCCCGCGGTGCCAGGTAAGGTTTTTATTTCTCTCAGGTGTGTAGCATGTGTGGGGGAGGGGGTGAAAGGGAATATGTGGCAAGTGTGTGGATCCTCCAACCTGTGAATGTTTTGTGTCATCCACAGCTGTGCAGGAGGGTGCAGGGCCATCTGGACTGACCGCTCCAACCCCAGGACAGCAGCCTAATGAGGCCCCCCCAACAAGGCCAGAGTCCGCAGAGGAGGAACAAGAGGAGGGGGAGGATCATGCGGAGGACGATCATGAGGAGGAGCAGAATCATGAGGAGGAGGAGTCCATGGAAGGCACTGGCCCTTTGGTTTCTGCGGACTCTTCCCCTCTGGCTGCAAGAAGCCTGCCCTCCCTAAGGGTCAGCCCCCCCCCCTCCTCCCCCAACATGGCTCCCCTCACAAGGGCCTCCCCTTCTCCCCGGCCACAACCATCAGCTGGAGCCAGGAGGTCATCCCCAAGCACCAGGGGGGCGCCCAATCTCATGCCCGCCTGTCTGAGAAGGAACCTGGCCACCCAGACCCGCCTTCTGAGACAGCTCTGCCAGACTATGGGGCGGGTGGATCAGAGCCTGTCCTCCATTAATGATAGCCTGGGTAACCTGGACTCCCACTCCCGGGCCTCCACAACCTGCCTAAATGACCTGCAAACTACAGCAGCAGGCGTTGGGCAGGATGTGAGGGCCCTTACCCAGGCTATCCAGGGCAACACGGCAACACTTGGTGCTGCCCTGGACAGAATAGCCGTGGCCTTGGAGGGCAGGCCGCCAGGTGGGCAGATCTCAGGGGCTGCTCCTCCTTCCCCGGCTTTTCCCCTCCCCCATGCGTCTCCCCTGAGGGTCCGGGGCCGTGGCCGGGGGCGCCCCAGGCGTGGCTCAGGCAGAGGGCAATAATTTTTTTTCCCCCTTTTGTTTGTTTTGAAAGCTTTTTTATTTTTGTTCTCTGCTTTTTTTTGTTTTTTCTAAGCAATTTTTTTTTCCTATGCATTTTTTGTTTCTATGCATTTTTCTTTGTTTGACTTTTTTGGCATATTTTGGGTTGTGAATGATGTTTGAATGTGGGGGTGACATTCCTGCTGGAAAAGGGGTGTCACCCTCAATTTTGGTGGAGAAGGGTTCCCCAGGACCAGGGAGAAGTGATTCCCAGGTCCGTGTGAATGGTGTATGAATGTACAGTGACATAATTGGAGCCTTGACGTGGCGTTACTGCTCACCAGTCTTGCATGGTGGACTGGTGCCAATCCAATTTGATGAGGATGTGGGGTGTGTGTGCTAGGGACCATAGTGGTGTGCATGCATGCATTCTCATTGTGCCATGATTAATGTGTGTGTTTAACGTGCAAAGATGCCCAATATGAGCTGCCTCCTGACTGCTCTTCCCTCAGAAGACGGGGTATCCTCGGTTAGGGGTTGATTTTCTGGTTGGGGGGTCAGATCATCACGTAGCTCAACCTGCAGGCCCTTCCTCACTGCGAGATTGTGTAGCATGCAACATGCAGCGATGATATGGCACACGAAGTTTGGGGAATACAACAGTGTACCCCCAGACTTATCCAGGCATCGGAAACGTGACTTCAGGAGGCCAAAGGTGCGCTCCACCACTGCACGGGTTTTGATGTGTGCTTCATTGTATCGTTCCTCTCCTGGGGTTTGGGGGTTCCGGATAGGAGTCATGAGATGGGGTCCCAGTGCATATGCAGAGTCACCTGTAAAGGAAAAGACAGGAGAATGTTAGTCATGCATGTGCCACTTCTGTTGTGCATCACGGGAGGGGATAGTCATGCCTGACTCCCATGTCACTCACCAACCAGCCAGGTGTTCCCATACACGTTCTGTTCGAATTCTGTTCGGATGTGGCTTTGATTGTAGATGTAGCTGTCATGGCTGGACCCTGGGTGTTTGGCACGGACGTGCCATATGAGGCCTTGGGCATCAACTATCACCTGTACGTTGATGGAGTGCCAATTCTTCCGATTGCGGTACATGTGCTCGGTCTCATGGGGGGGCTGGAGTGCCACATGTGTGCAATCTATGGCCCCGATGGTGCGTGGGAATCTGGCAATTCGGTAGAAATCTGCCATTGCCTTGATTCGAAGCTCCTCAGTGGTGGGTTTGATGATTTGGTTGGCCATGCGTGTGAGGATTGCAGGGACAACCTGGTGCACACATCTGCTCATGGAGGATTGTGACATCCCAGCCACCACTCCACTTGTACGCTGAAAAGAGCCACTGGCAAGGACATGGAGTGTTGCCAGGACCTTCACCAGTGGCTGCACTGCATGTGAGCGTTGTGTTGGGCTGGTGATGTCCTCCTGCAAGGTTGTGGTTAATTCCAGGATGGCATGAGGGGGGAATCTGAAGATGCGAAAGACCTCTGAATCATTCATGCCAAACAGGTGTATGCGGGTGCGGTATACCCTCTCCCGTGCCATCCTCCGTGCCCTCCTCCTTCTTTGGTCATCTATATTCACTAGTGCAGCTATGAGCGACGATGCCCCTAGCATGTTGGCAGTCAAATTGTAGTGCAACACGTGTGTGTGGTCTGCTCCTCAATAACGGTGTTGCTTTATCTGACAATTAGACTTTTTTTCAAAAGTTAGATCAGCTTTTATGTGCTCTAACTTTAGACAGGACATTTTGCAGTTGCGCACATCGCGTAGCCTGCGCAGCAACTGCGTTTTTTTGTGGATCCCCGTAACTCCCTCATTAGCATATTTGACTAGCAAATCAATGGTGTGTCTAGCGCAGTTTTGCGCGAAGGGAAGCGAATGTCTAACTCAATTACGCCGGACCAAAAAACGTAGATTTCTGGCGTATATTGTTTTGTGAATCGCGTCCAACTATACGCACGCGCACATTTAGACTTACGCACGCGCAACAGCAGTTGCGCACGCGTAATCGCTCTGTGAATCTGGGCCATTTTGTCTGTGGTATTACACAAGATACATCACATACACAATACTTTTGTCAAAAATAGCACTTACAATACATTAAAGCAAAGCAAATGGTATGCTTAATTCAAACTGAATGACCTCTAGGTTATGAACACATAAAAAGTGACTCATAAAAGCCTTTATTCTTTTAAGCCTGCATGAATTTTTGCTTACTTCCTCATAAAAGGCAGGTTTGTTTGACAACTTCGTAATTCAATGAATCCATGCTGTCTATTGCTTAAAATATTGTTTTCTAGCAAAAACATTTTTCTTGCAATGTCCTATGGCATGACCCCTGTATGCAGGGGCTAAAGTTGGGTCCCCTTACTTTCTGTTAATCAATTGAAACACATAGCCCTACAGCCTAACATGGCAAGGGACTCCCTGCTCCTCTTTCCACACCCTCCCTGCTCCAAGCGAACAGATTAAAGTCTGCGTTGTCCACCCTGTAAAGGTTGCATGTGCTGGGGCAAGAATTTTTAACAGTTTACTGGAGAATTTTTATTTTATTGTACTCAATTTAAAAATAAGAGGGTTTAACCACTTGCAACCCATTGTCAGTGATGTCAGTGTTGGTTAGTCAGTTTGTGTACCTCCCAGCCAGTGTCAACTAGTGCCAGATTTCCCACCACAGTATCACAGTCCCACTATAAGTCACTGATCACTGCCATTACAAGTATGGTGTCATATCTGCCTAAATTTCAGTATATATACCATAGTTTGTAGATGCTAAAACCTTCGAACAAACCAATTCATTTACACTTATTGGGATTTATTTAACCATGTAGCAGAACACATTTTGGCCTAAATTTATTATTTTTCTTTTATTAGATAGTTTACAAAAGCAATAGTTTCCAAAATATATACTGTTGATACAAAACATGCGTAACATATACTGTATAAAGAATACCTGATCAATTTCTCATAAATATTGAATTATACCACCGTTGCAATGTGGCCTATAAACCATTATTTTGTGTTCCTCTATCCCAAAACTAGAAAGGGTCGAGGAAAACAAAAAGGGAAGAAGAAAACCCCTAAAAAAAAAAAAAAAAAAAATTATAGGGAAAAAAGGGGGACAAACAGGAATCGGAGAGGTTTGACCCATATAAAGTCACAGGAGACCATAGTCAATGTGGAGAATGTCACCTGTCATTTTATTCATTAATCTGGTCGCATTTATCTTGTACATTAATGTGGCCTAATCGGTCTTTCCTGAGCTGAACCTTTCCAAAAAAGGGTCCATAATTTTATTTTTCATTTAAGCCTGGGGGTACTGTTGCTTTAAAATGATTAATCTAGCGTCTTTTGCGCTGTAGCAATTTCTTATTTCAGTCACCACCTCTGCTTAGGATGTGTATCCTGTCTAGTGCTATAAAGACTACTTTAGGCATCCTATAGTTGTGTGTTTCTGCTATATGGGATACGGGGGTGGGTGAATAAATGAATAAACACAATAAAAATACACAATAGAAGTACATATAGATAAATACAAAATATTGTGATGCTAGATGATCTAGCGTAAAAGTCCATATAAGCCGTCCATGTCAGTAGTGGAGTATTGACATAGTGGGCACACACAATGTGCAAAAGTGCAAATTAAATATACAAAAATAATGCAAGTGTAGAAAAAAATTCTGTAAGTCCGTAGAAAGATCTTAGATGAATCAGATCAGATATGGTGTTCATATAATGTGTAGTCCACCTTCACCAGTACATATGTTCTACACCCAAAGTGAATGAGTGAAATGGTTCCTTACCAGATGGTAATGACCCATAATTTGTTACCAAAAGAAGGAGTCAAAAACAGCTTGTGCAGTAAGACCTGCGTATACAAATGCGTCCTGGTGCCGGATGTACTGATAAGCAGACACAGAACTCGCTCCTGAGACGGGAGCGAGTTCTGTGTCTGCTTATCAGTACATCCGGCACCGACCAGTGTGTGTACACGCCATAGGACCAAAATCCGATGAGACATGTCCGCTGGAAACGGTCCGTCGGACAGGTTTGAGCGGACATGTCTCATCGTCTGTACGCAGCCTTAGAATTTCTATGGATAAAAATGTATTTACGTAAATGTCTTCATTTCCATTAAACCGCTAGCTGACAATTTGTGACACAATTGCCACTTTGACGGCGGATTCAAGGTACAACATTTTCAGCAAGAATTAACACTTGTGTGTGAAACCTATATGGACTTTTACTTTAAAGGGGTTGTAAACCCTTGTGGTTTTTCACCTTCATTCTTACTTTAATTAGTAAGCTAAAATATTTCCCAAAATTGCAAGGAACACATTTGCTTTTCATTAACACCTAATTTAAGCAGAATTGTAAAACTCAGTTAAAGTCTACCAAAACCCGAAACATGCGCATCATAATTTATTTTAGGTTATAATGGTTTTCTGAAGTTTGATGCCTACCATATAAAAAATAATATTCCAAAACTCTTTAGAATGCCATAGGAGATTGAAGCAGTGGCGTATCTAGGGTATGGCAGCCATGGCAAGTGCCATAGGTGCCATGGGGGAGGGGCAGCAAAAAGCCTCCCCTTGCAATAAAAAACTCCCACCAGTCCTCCCGCCGGTGCCTCCTGCACTAATATAGCCCCCGGCACGGCAGCTGGCACAGCAATTGCCAATATTGCTACTTGGCCTGGGGAGAGGATTGACAGGCGCCCCCATGATGGCTGAGGACTGGCCAGACTGAGTACACATAGGGTAGGGTAACAGTGACGGAGGCAGAGCCAAATGCTCCGCCTACCCTCCTCTGCATGGCATCATCTTCTCCCCGGAGCTGGGAAAGTGACATGAGGCGAGGAGGAGAAGAGAGGACGGGAAAAGCATTGGTTGGCGGCCCGAATGGGAACCCCCAGCAGTAGTGTCTGCACTGATTCCCTCTCTGCCCTCATAACACTGTGTCTCTCTGTTTGTCCCCAGCGTCCCTCTCTGTCCTTATCCCACTGTGTCCCTCCCTGTCCCTGGCTTCCCTCTCTGTCCCCAGTGTCCCTCTCTGTCCTCCTCGCACTGCGTCCATCTCTGTCCCCAGTGTCCCTCCCTGTCCCTGGCTTCCCTCTCTGTCCCCAGTGTCCCTCTCTGTCCTCCTCGCACTGCATCCCTCTCTGTTCCCAGTGTCCCTCCCTGTCCCTGGTTATCTGAAAGATGTGTTTCAAATGTTTTGACAGGGGCACAGTTTCATTGCTTGCCATAGGCACCATTTTCACTATATACGCCTCTGGAATGAAGACACCATTTTGATGGCCCTAGATTAATTAGTTATCATCCATGTTATCCTACAATGCCATTACGTTTAGAGTGTATTTTATACTGTTATACAAAAAGTACTTGTCATATAGTTCTAATAAAATGAAGAAAATTCATTAAAATAGTTAAGATTGCAATAAAAATTATTCTTCCTTTAGCTATTGAAAATAAATAATTTTGAAATGCACTGTACTTTTAAGATCCTGGAAAGACTGTGTATACATTTTTTTTGAATGAGTTCATTCTCTGTGGAGAGAAAGTTAGTACTTAGGACTGCTTTCATTCATTTGCGTCTCATGTATAATGTAGAACGAGGCTGCAGAAATGTTACTAAATTGCTCAGTTGATAATCTGATCTGCTGGGAATATCCTCTTGTGGATGAAAGAATAATTTGCCTTTCATGCTTTTTCACTGCTCGAGCTCATCAAGAAAAAGATTACTTTGCTACACACAGTCTCGTAAAGCAACATGGGGTAGTTTGTGTTGTGGATAGCAATGCTTATCTAAAAAAACAGCTGAGACAGCCTCTTATCATTCATGTGGTGGTCCATGTCTCAATAACACAGTGCAGTGTATATATTTTTTTACATTTCAGATTTATATCTGCAGTACCCTGTCTCAGAAAGTGGATAACCTCTTAAAGATGCAGTTTTGTAACTACAGTGAAAAATATATTTATAAATCACACACATTTCTAATAATCATGAACAACATAATTGCAAGCCAGATAATGGCTTTCAACAGTTGTTTTCACCTTTTACATTATTCACTTTGCATCGGAGTTGGATTTATTTTAGGATCCTGCCAACTTAAAGGGGTTGTAAAGGTGTATTTTTTTTAAATAACAAACATGTTATACTTACCTCCGCTGTGCAGTTCGTTTTGCACAGAGTGGCCCTGATTAGGGTTGAGCGAACCCGAACTGTAAAGTTCGGGTTCGGTACGAACTTTGGGTTTTTCCCAAACCCGGACCCGAACCTGAATATATGGTAAAAGTTTGGGTACGGGTGTTCTCTTCAGTGACGGGTGATTGGTCCAGCAATGAGAAGATCCATCCATTCAGAGCACAGCTCAGCGAATGACGCGCCAATGCTTTGATGTTTCTTTTATAGGGAAGGCGGACCACGCGTCACGTGACCCCGTCCCCCTCTGACGCACACTCTGCTTCGTCACTGGGACAGCCCAGACATGCCCCTTGCGTCAGAGCGGGACGGGGTCGAACCCGAACATCCAGGTGTCTGCTCAACACTAGCCCTGATTCTTCTGTTCTGGGGTTCAACGGTGGCTCTCGTGGCTCCTCCCCGCAATAGCTAACCCCTGAGCAGCTCTATCCTGAGCAGGTTAGCTTGCGGGAGCACTCCCATGTGTATGACTGGGCCCTGCCGTTCGGCGGCCGTGTCATTGGATTTGATTGACAGCAGCAGGGGCCAATGGCTGCGCTGCTATCTATCTAATCAACGAAGGGACTCCGTGGAAAAGAAGCCAGGGATGCGCAGAGCAGGTGAACTGGCTCACGTAAGTAAAGTAGGGGGGCTGGGGAGCCCGTGACAGTCAGGCGTTTTTTCACCTTAATGCATATGATGCATTAACCACTTAACGCCCGCCGCATGTAGATATATACGTCTACACAAGGGCACGTTAAGGCAGATGGACGTATATATACGTCCCTGCTTTTGCGCGGATCGGCGGTCCGATCGGGACCCCCCCGCTACATGCGGTGGTCGGAAACCAGCGGGGAGCGATCCGGGACGAGGGCGCGGCTATTAGTTTCTAGCCGCCCGCTCGCGGTCGCTCCCCGGAGCTGAAGAACGGGGAGAGCCGTATGTAAACAAGGCTTCCCCGTGCTTCACTGTGGCGGCTGCATCGATCGAGTGATCCCTTTTATAGGGAGACTCGATCGATGACGTCAGACCTACAGCCACACCCCCCTACAGTTGTAAACACACACAGGGAACACACAAATCCTACAGCGCCCCCTTGTGGTTAACTCCCAAACTGCAACTGTCATTTTCACAATAAACAATGCAATTTAAATGCATTTTTTGCTGTGAAAATGACAATGGTCCCAAAAATGTGTCAAAATTGTCCGAAGTGTCCACCATAATGTTTCAGTCACGAAAAAAATCGCTGTTCGGTGCCATTAGTAGTAAAACAAATAATAATAATAAAAATGCAATAAAACTATCCCCTATTTTGCGCAAACCAATCGATAAACGCTTATTGCGATTTTTTTTTACCAAAAATAGGTAGAAGAATACGTTTCGGCCTAAACTGAGGAAAAAAAAATTATATATATTTTTGGGGGATATTTATTATAGCAAAAAGTCAAAAATATTGCATTTTATTCAAAATAGTCGCTCTATTTTTGTTTATAGCGCAACAAATAAAAACCGCAGAGGTGATCAAATACCACCAAAAGAAATCTCTATTTGTGGGAAAAAAAAGGACGCCAATTTTGTTTGGGAGCCACGTCGCACGACTGCGCAATAGTCTGTTAAATCGACGCAGTGCCGAATTGTAAAAACGCCTCTGGCCATTTAGCAGCATATTGGTCCGGGGCTTAAGTGGTTAAGGTGAAAAAACACGAAAATTTACAACCCCACAAGAATAAAAACTTAAAAACCTTATTACAGTGTGGCTCATATAGGTAAAACTCAGTAGCTGGTGCTCAGAACATTTTGCTGATTGAGGCAACTAACAGCATAGAGCCTTTAGCAAATCGCTACAGGGCACACATGTCTACAACTTGTTTTTTTCCAATAATGCTCCACTAAGGCATTCTGAAGTGGACAATATTCATTTATTGAGTACATCCAAGTTTTTCTGCTTGTCAAAGACAAGTGGACATAAACAGTATTTTTCCACAGAGAGAATTGTTTTTTGTTTTGGAGTGCCTGCACAAAATTACCTTTTTCCTCTTTGTTTATCCTCTCATATTTTCTTTCTTTTCATTTTTTTTTTTTAACAGAGCTTTAACTTGGTAGCAGAATTGAATGCACATATTTTATTCTAGGCGTTGAAAAAGGAAAAGCAAAAATGTAGAAAAATAGATGAATTTAATTATTTATTTCAACCCCAGATATAGAACCCAAAAAAAGTAGACAATTGCTCTGAGCCCCAGGATATCACCAGAATGGCAATAATAGGGCACAATTCATTTGGGCCCATGTACATGGGTCCCGCGGCCGCCCCTCCCCCTTCTGCATAGTCTTCTGCTAACAAAAAAAAAGTGTAATTTAAAACACCTGGGCCGGGATTCAGAAAGCATTTACGTCGGCATATCTCCAGATACGCCGCCGTAATTTTTAAATGTGCGGCGTCGAATCTTTGTGCCAATTCACAAAGCGAGATACGTCCAAAAACATGGCTTCAGCCGTCCGACGTAATTTGCCTATGCCGGCATATTATGGGCGCATAGTTATGCTGGATGCATTCGGCGTTCCCATTGTAAATATACGAATAAGTAAGATACGCCGATTCACGAAAGTAGATGCGCCCGGCCACTTCATATACGCGATATGCGTAAGGCTTACATCCGTCGTAAAGTTACCTCTGCTATAGCAGGCGCAGCTAATGATAAGGTATGGGCCAGAGAACATCGCATACACCGTTTATGTAGTACTACGTGAATAGGGCTGTGTGTAAGTGACGTTCACGTCGTAGGCATTGCGCTGACGTCTCTTAGGGAGTATATGCGACGTGATTCTGAGCATGTGCAAGTTCGACCGGCCATTCATTAGCATGGGGTCACGCTTAATTTAAATAGATGACTCCCACCTCCTTCCTACTTTGAATTACGCGGGCTTACGCCGGCCAATTTACACTACGCCACAGCAACTTACGGAGCAAGTGCTTTGTGAATACTGTACTTGCCTCTCTAGGTTGCGGCGGCGTAGCGTAAAGAAGAAACGCTACGCCCGCACAAAGATACGCCTCTCTACATGAATCCGGGCCCTGGTGTATATGTGTGTCTTTGCTTTTAAGTTTCATTTCAGGTACCTGTGGAAAGGTGTGCTCTGACTGGTCCAGGTAGAGCAGGTGATCAGCTGGAAAGTTCTGGAACCATCTGCACCCTATATAAGGCTGCAGCTGCCGCTGTTCAGGGCTGTTGGCTGGGTACTGGACTTTGCTCCCCACCCCTCTCCCTGTCGATGGCACAATTATGTGGTTTGTCACCCCCGAATCAGGGGGGGGGGGGACATTACAGTTTTTCAAGTTTAGCTGCTTGAGTCCTAAGACTGAGCAGGGAATTTTGCATTTTTAAAGATTTATTATCAATACGGTATAGTTGATTAAAATAAATATGGAATGTTATATATTATTTTGTTAAACCAAAAAAAATGGTGCCATGGCCATTACAATGCCATACAGTTGTTGGGTTTTTGTTCATTGGGAGTGTTGGGTTTGAGGGGGTGGGTAGTGTGGCCTGCAGTCCCATGTATTTAAAATAGTATACCAGAATGAAAAGGTCTCAAATGAAAGGGCCACTTGCTCTACACGTGGGGGGGGGGGGGGTACATTTCTTGATGCACACGCTCATCAATGTCTGGGACCAGGTGGGGAATGTGGTCATGTGAAAATTTAACTTTAGGAAGTTCCCAGATGTAGAGATAAGCCATGTCACTGTGTAATAAAAATAATAAAAGTGCAGATTAAAAGTGCATATATAAAAGTACAGTAATAAAGGAAGAGATTGTCAAGAGCGTGTAAACACTCCTGTTTTTTGATAGCTGCAGGTCTTATGCCAGAATGCTTGTTTTGACTATGATGCATCCCTGTCTGTCTGTCCACCTGAAACATACACAAACCTGCACTACTTTTTTCTGAAGTCGGATCAAAGTCGAATTAACCGTATTAACGGATCCGACTTTAGCATGCAAGTTGTGAATAAAGGGAAACTCCACAGCAATTTTTTTTTTTTTAACGCCATGGGTTCCCCCTTCATGAGCATGCCGGCCTGTTTGGTCTGGTATGGGTTTTAAGGGGTTCCCCCCAAAATCCATACCAGATCCTTATCCGAGCACCAGCCTGGCCAGTCAGGAAAGGGGGTGGGGATGAGAGAGCGCGATAAATGTCCTTTCTCCATTATGAATGGTAGTTTTACCAGAACGAGCGCTTCTGAGCATGCACGGATTTTTCACGTCGTTAAAGCCCACACACGACCATTTTTTACAACCCGAAAAACGACAATGTTAAAAACGTTGTGAAAAAATAGAGCACGTTCAATTTTTTTTTGCCCGTTTTTCAGAACCCGAAAAATGCTCTGAAGCCTACACACAATCGTTTTTAATGACAATAAATAATAATTTTTTTACAAACCAAAAAATGATCGTGTGTATGCGGCATGAGAGCGATAACACCAAATTTAACACACCTTCTACCCATTCACACCTGAGACACTAACAAGTCACATGACACCAGGGAGGGAAAATGGCGAATTGAGCCCAATTTGGACATTTTCACCTATGGGTGTACTCACTTTTGACAGCGGTTTAGACATTAACCTCCCTGGGGGTATGATTCTTTCAGATTTTAGGTGCTTAAAGCGTTACCATTATTTGCAAGGGAATTTGGCGTTTTATACTGTAGGCTTGTAATTCTTAGGAATAACTCACTTAAATCTATACAAACAAGAGTCTAATAGGCATCCCGGGTATGATTTTTATTTTATTTTTTTATTAAAAATTATAATATAATAAATAATTATAAAAAATGATAACAAATAATAATATATTTATAGTAAAAATTATTCAATAATGTAATCAAATCAAAATCACTGAAATTTGCTCAGTTGCAGAATTTTTGCTGTCATTATTTTTTTTTTTTTTATGACGAATTTCCCCACAAATCGATATCGCTAAATTCTGCAAGTGATTCTGATTTATTATCGCAGTTTTTTAGCTGCTCTAAAAAAAAATTTGCCATAAAGGGACACTTTTGGTTGCTATGGGCAATCTACAGTTTGCAGGGAGAAAGAACACTTTTTATTATATAAAAGGACATGTAGTGCACAGGGCAGACCACTAGGGACATGGGGGGGTGTGTATTTTTTACATACAGTACTGTAATCTATAAGATTACAGTATACTGTAGGTATAGTGTTTGTTTACATATTTGAATTTGGTGCCGTTCTCCGTCCCCGTGCGTCGTAACGTCGCAGGGAACGGAGATCGGCGGCACACGGGGACGCTGTGTGAATCGAGCGAGCACCCGCTCGCACACACAGCGCGGATGCATCGCTGGATCCATGGAGAAGGTAAGTAAACAGTCTCTGTGGATGCTGCGAGGCGAGCCCGAGTCTGACTCGGTGTTACCGATCGTAGCACAGAAATCTAACCCCGAGTCTGACTCGGGAACACCGCCAGGGAGGTTAATGGCTGTGTGTTGAGTTATTTTGAGGGGACATCAAATTTACACTGTTGTACAAGCTGCACACTCACTACTTTACATTACAACAACGTGTCATTTCTTCAGCATTGTCACATGAAAAGATATAATGAAATATTCACAAAAATGTGAGGGGCTTACCCACTTGAGTGAGATACTGTAGCTTCCGGCTTCTGTGCACAGATTATTTCCTGTCACCTATTCCTTAAAAGGAATGAAGGAAAAAATCCTGGATCGCCGCACTCCTCGGAAAACAAAGTCTTTATTTAAGCATAAGCAAACAAAATTTCAATAGAAAAAAAAACAGCCAAAATGCATGCAGTCAAAAACGGTGAGTGGACAAGGAGAAAAGGGCTGACATGTTTCACATCATGTGATGCTTACTCGTAGCATTTTTTATTTTTTCTATTGAAATTTTGTTTGCTTATGCTTAAATAAAGACATCGTTTTCCGAGGAGTGCGGCGATCCAGGATTTTTTCCTTCATCCCATGCTAATTGTGCACAGCCAGCACCCTCTTGGTTTGATTGGGACGGAAGCAACGGGGATCATTTGTTTTATGGAGCGGTACACTTCTCTTTACCTATTCCTTAAACACGGTAATATCATTATTAAGTGACTGCAGTAAAAAAAGATTGACAATAAAGTTCAGTCTGTTTAATCACTTACCTCACCCAGGCTGCTGATTGGACAGTGAATAAACAGCAACAAATAAATGAGATTGTCACCTGAGAACCATGTTCTTACCTCTTGCGAACATGTTCTCATGCTCTTGCCTGTCGCCGCCCGCCTCACAGCCAGTCAAGTCTCACCCTCCGAGCCCCGGCTACTACTGGATGGGGTGCGGAGGAAGATCCCTCAACCAGGGAAAGCAAGGAGATAGGCAGGCAGGCAGCTGGCCGGGACTTTAGCCAAGGCAGAAGAACAGAAGTGAAGCGGAATGGGCATGCACCTGAAAATATTACCTCCTCTCCGACCAGCACATGATCATCAGAAAGGGGCACAGATAATAGGAAAAAAATACAACCCCCCTAAACTAGTAGGAGCGGCGAAGTGGAGGTGTGTAATTCAGATTTTTTTTTTTTTATTCTGCACTGAATTTCTTTGAAATTGCCCCAACCCCTTTTCAAATCCAATCCGGGGACAAAATTGGGGACAGAATTGGTCCGGGGACAGTGTCCTCAATCAAGGGACTGTCCCCTGAAACCGGGGATGTCTGGTCACCCTAGTGTAATGTGCATGCTCATGAGCACAAGCATAGATCTGCGCTGGCTTTTTGGGGCTGTAAATTTGGCTTACCCTGCAATACTTTTTAAATTAATACATGATAGAAAAATGTGTTTAAAGTGGAATTGAAGTTGAAAATTAAGATTTGCTGTCCTATAGGGAACATCTATAATGCCCCGTACACACGGTCGTTTTTTGTGATGAAATAAAACGACGTTTTAAAAAACGTCATTTAAAATGATGGTGTGTGGGCAAAACGTTGTTTGAACATGCTTGAATTTTTTATGTCGTTTTTCAGAATGTCGTCTTTTGTTTCACAAAAAGTGATGGTGTGTGGGCAAAACGACGTTTAAAACAACGTTTTTAAACCCGCGCATGCTCAGAAGCAAGTTATGAGATGGGAACTTCAATGGAACAGAGTGCCGTCAAAAGTGTGTTACGTAACCACGCTTTGCAAGAGCATTTTCAGAAAACGATGGTGTGTATGCAACATCGTTTTTTAAAATGAAGTTTGAAAAACGTTGTTTTGTTTCGTGAGATAAAACAAAAATTTTTACATCTCAAAAAGTGATCGTGTGTACGCGGCATAAGGCTGGCCATACATGATACAATTTTCTGTGCAATTTTCTGTCCAATTTTCTTTGGATTTACCTTCAACTATGTAGTGCAAGGGCCTGGCTGATTGCATACAATTGAAAGTGTTGTTTAGTTTGACCTTATATTATATGGTTTTTGGTAAGTCTAAAAGAAAATTGCACAGAAAATTGTATCATGTATGGCCAGCCTAAATGTTAATTGTGCCTAAGCAGTACCCGATAATTTTATGTCTTGTCTTAATAATTTTTTATATTGAATTCCACCTGATATCAGTGCAATAAAATATTAATGCCTGACATGTAACAGCACTTATCCAATCATCTAAGGCCCTCCTGACATTGACTAGGCTCAAAAGATTTGGAGTGAGATTTAATAGTTGCCACTGTGCTGTTTCCTTTTCCTCCGTGCATGTGTCAAAGAAAAAGTTGTATATGAGGAACCTGTAGTGCAGGGATCTTCGTGATTCTACTTTATTTTATTCCATCAATGCTCCACCATCAGCTGCAGGTAGCCTACAGTACTAATACTAATGACTCATCTATGCCACTTGGGCACATGATTTTAATAGTTTCCTAGAGTTTAGCCACCCAAAATTAGAACTTCCGCCTTAAGTGAAGGTGACCGCCTGACATGCCGTATTTGGCATGTACAGTAATTTTTTTTGAGGCCCCCTCAAAAAAAATTACATGCCAAATACGGCAAGTCAGGCGGTCACCTTCACTTAAAGCCGAAGTTCTATTTTTGGATACCCTCTTTTTACAGGCATCCAGATCCTACTTCTTCCCGAGGCTCTTCGGCGCCAGAAGGAAGTTCACCTCTCCCCCCTTCCTCCCTACAATCTGGCACAGGTCCCAGAAGATTACCCAGCCGTAGGACAGGTGAGTGCCCGATTATTAAAAGTCAGCAGCAACACTTTTTGTAGCTGCTGACTATTAAATGGGTGGAACTCTGCTTTCAGAAGGTGAATTATTGCTCCATCTCATTTGTTGCATTGCATATGAACAAAGGGACGTAACCTTACTAAATGTAGTTCGTAGGAGTTTGAATTTTAGCCACTTGTAAAAATGTAAGCACTTTTAATTAAAAATCTATTTCTGCATTAAATTACTTTTATTTTAGCCATATCCATCTTACATTTATGCATCTTATAGAATTTCATATTTTTTTTTTATTGTATTCTGTATCTCTTATGTAGCATATCATTTTTAATACTTGAAATAGGAAGGTACAGTGACTTCTCATTTCAATGCATATTATCACAGTTTAACTGTTATATTTCTGTTATATGCATTTTTATATCCCACTCTGATTCTTATTATATATTTTTTATTCGTAACTTTATTCTATTCTGTTTCTCTACAATGTGTAGAGATCAGTGTTGCCAACCCTCAGTAAATGCCAGTGACAGGAAAATGTTGCCAGTAAAAAACTGTGCAGTTCCGGTCTGAAGCTGTCCGAGACCATCCGTGTGGCTACTACATTGTGTGCCTGAGCATGTTGGGTGATGTCATGGTGCAAGGGAGCTGAGCGCAGTGATCAGAGCCTCTTGTGCAGGTTTGTGGAACGGAATCAAGGCAAGCTAGGAGTGGGACTGCCAGTGCTGTTTGAACTGGAGTGCACTGAAGGGACCGCCTGGCATAGAGAGAGAATATTACTGTGACTATTACTGTGACCCAGGTGGGAAGTGGGGAGGTGTTGAGTCGGTGAGGTGTCATCATCTGTGCTGCTGCACATTGCTGTCAGTGTCACTGTGAAAGTAAATTTCATGTGTGTGTGTGGCTGTGGCTGTCCTTTCTAATTTCTAGCCCTCAGGAGTAGGAATTAGCCGAACACCCCCCCGGGTTCATACCAGAACATGCGAACAGGCAAAAAATGTGTTTGAACACGCAACCACCGTTAAAGTCTATAGGACACGAACATGAAAAATCAAAAGTGTTAATTTTAAATGTTAAATGAGCAAGTTATTGTCATAAAAAGTGTTTGAGGACCTGGGTATCAATGCAAAAAAAATAATAAAAAAAATTCAATGACTTTGATCTGTATTGCCGGGACCCGACAATTCATGAATTGCCGTGAGTAGTTTTAAATTACTTTTTTTCCTTTAGAAATTACATTTTGTGCAGGGACAGTTCTAAACACGGGAAACATGCACTACTTTACAGGCATACTATAGACAGCTCACAGGTACGATATTTAAAGGAATATTTCACTTTTATTGTTTCACTTTAAGCATTATTAAAATCACTGCTTCCGAAAAAACTGAAGTTTTTAAAACTTTTTTGCATTGATACATGTCCCCTGGGGCAGGACCTAGGTCCCCAAACACTTTTTATGACAATAACTTGCATATTACCTTTAACCACTTCAGCCCCGGACCATATTGCTGCCCAACGACCAGAGCACTTTTTGCGATTCGGCACTGCGTCGCTTTAACTGACAATTGCGCGGTCGTGCGACGTGGCTCCCAAACAAAATTGGCATCCTCTTTTTCCCACAAATAGAGCTTTCTTTTGGTGGTATTTGATCATCTCTGCGGTTTTTATTTTTTGCGCTATAAACAAAAATAGAGCGACTATTTTGAAAAAAATGCAATATTTTTTACTTTTTTCTGTAATAAATATCCCCCAAAAATATATAAAAAAACATTTTTTTCCTCAGTTTAGGCCGATACGTATTCTTTTACATATTTTTCGTAAAAAAAAATTTGCAATTAGCGTTTATTGATTGGTTTGCGCAAAAGTTATAGCGCTTACAAAATAGGGGCTGGTTTTATGGCATTTTTATTATTTATTTATTTTTTACTAGTAATGGCGGCGATCAGCGTTTTTTTCAGTACTGCGACCGTGAGGCGTGAGACTTTTACACAGCGTGGCCACATACAGAGGCCCAACCTGCAGGGAGCACCTTCAGGCGTTCTGGAGCAACCAGGCCAATTCTGACATTTCTCTCGTACATGTAAAAATCATCATTTATTTGCTAGAAAATTACTTAGAACCCCAACACATTATATATGTTTTTTTTTTTAGCAAAGACCCTAGAGAATACAATGGCGGTCATTGCAACTCTTTATCTCGCACAGTATTTGCGCAGAAATTTTTCGAATGCGTTTTTTTGGAAAAACAAAACAGTAAAGTTAGCCCAATGTTTTTGCACAATGTGAAAGATGAAGTTACGCCAAGTAAATAGATACCTAACATGTCACCCTTCAAAATAGACTGTGGAATGGCGCCAAACTTTGCTACTTAAAAATCCCTATAGGCGACGCTTTAATTTTTTTTACTGGTTAAATGTTTTGAGTTACAGTGGAGGACAATTGACAAAATTATTGCTCTCGCTCTAACGTTCACAGCGATACCTCACATGTGTGATTTAAACACCATTTTCATATGTGGGCGGGACTTACGTATGCGTTCGCTTCTGCATGCGAGCACACAGGGATGGGACGCTTTAAAAAAACTTTTTTTTTTTATTGTTCATTTTACTTTATTTATTTTAGTTTGATACTTTTTTTCCCAAAAATACATTTTTTGATCACTTTTATTCCTATTACAAGGAATGTAAAAATCCCTTGTAATAGGAATATGACATGACAGGTCCTCTTTACAGTGAGATATGGGGTCAATAAGACCCCACATCTAACCTCTAGGCTGGGAAGCCTGGAATAAAAAAAAAAAAAATGATCCTGGCTTTGATCGTAGCAGTGAGTCGGTAGAAGCCCCGGAGGGTGGTGGGAGGGGGGATGTCCCCTCTCGACTCCCGTAAGAACGATCAAGTGTAGGAACAGCCGCTATGATCATTCTTATGGTATAGGGAATCGCCGGCTGAAAAAGATGATATCTGAATGATGCCTGTAGCTGCAGGCATCATTCAGATATCTCTGCATAAATTTAAGGACGTCATATGACGGCCGGAGGGCGGGAAGTGGTTAAAACACATTTTTTTTTACACAAAGTTGTCCATTTATACAATATTTCTAACACATAGCATGTACATACCAAAAATGACACCCCAAAATTGATTCTCCTACTCCTCCTGAGCACTGCGATACCACATGTGTGAGACTTCCACAGCCTGGCCACATACAGAGGCCGAGTACAGCTGAGTATGGCCGAGTATGGCTGAGTATTGCAGAGTATGGCTGAGTATTGCAGAGTATGGCTGGGTATCGCCGAGTTTGGCTGGGTATCGCCAAGTATGGCTGGGTATGGCTGGGTATTGCAGAGTATGGCTGGGTATGGCTGGGTATTGCAGAGTATGGCTGGGTATCGCAGAGTATAGCTGGGTATCGTAGAGTATGACTGGGTATGGCAGAGTATGGCTAGGTATCACCACGTATTGCAGAGTATGGCTGGGTATTGCAGAGTATGGCTGGGTATGGCAGAGTATGGCTGGGTATGGCAGAGTATTGCAGAGAATTGCAGAGTATGGCAGAGATGGCTGAGCATGTATGGCTGGGTATGGCTGGGTATGGCAGAGTATGGCTGGGTATGGCAGAGTATGGCTGGGTATGGCAGAGTATGGCTGGGTATGGCAGAGTATTGCAGAGAATTGCAGAGTATGGCAGAGATGGCTGAGCATGGATGGATGGATCTCTCCCCCTCTCCTACTGTACCAATCGGTACAAGAGATCGCTCCGTCATTTGACGCAGTGATCATGTGGCAAACGGCTGCTATCAGCGGCCATTTACCATGATCCGTGATGCTCCGGGTCATCTGGACCCGTCGGTCACGGATACTCCTGTGTGCGTGCCCCAGGGAAGCAGTAAATTTTGATCTGGTAGGTTGGCAACGCCACTTAAGATTATTTAAATAAAATACTATTTTCATAAAATTGCTTTTGCGTTGTTATTGTTATTTTAAGTATTATTGTTGCCATTTTGCATACTGTATGTTATATACATTATATGTTATGATTTATTTTATTTTAGATGATGGCACTAAAAACATAAACACATAAACAGGCCCTTTTAGGTCTGTTGTTGATAGTGTTTTTTAAGGCTCTATCGAGAATCTCTAGCCATGCTGTTTTATAGAACAGTAGAAATTGTATCATTAATAGACATTAAAATAATTTGCTGCACAACAAATTTCCTATAGAACTGTATGTTTAATACATCCCAAAATGCTTTAATAAGTGTAACATTTTCTAAACAAACTTATAACTAGTATGGATAGCATATCTAGTGTCCTAATCCAGTAATAATTTTTTTGCATCCTCTAATATGGGCACTATCAGAAATAGTTTAATTGCACACCTCAAAAACTTTATTCAATTACCTTTGAGACCATGATTGCTTTTGATTTCCATTAGATGTCAACTTCATAATTTAGGTTTGCAGGCAGTCACTTTAGTTTTTAACTAAGTCCTTAGGTTCTAATTTTGTTGACAGTTTATTGTGGACTATATAGATTTTATTCATAAGCATACTATTGCCAAACTGTAGGAGGGTGGGGGCATAGGTGTGCGCAGCCTGTTGCATTAGGGTGTGCACCTGAAAGCTTAAAAACATGGTACTGATCTCTCACGGTGTTCATTCAGAAAGGTAAGGGGCCGGTAAGTGACATTACCCCTTCCAGCACTCATCCTGAAGTATCATCTATGTGTGCCCACTGCAGTGCCCAATAGGAGAGGAGGGAAGCCAGACATACTGTGGGAGGGGACACCAGGCAGCAGGGGGAATCTGCACTGCAGGGAGTGATTAGGGTGTGCCTGGGCACACCTGGCACACCCTGTGCGCACGCCTATGGGTGGGGGTTTGTTTTCAAGTTAAACTATCTCTTTTATGAGCTACCATGAGGATTTTTCAATGTAGTGCTAGAACCCCTTTAGAGCAAACCTTACCCTCTATATTTCTTATAGTCAGGACTGTCTTAATGAGAGGGCACACCTGGGCACTGCCCAGGGGGCCCCAGCTGCATGGGGGGCCCCTGCACTTTCCCTAAAGCAGCTGGTCCTTGAGCCCATGCTGCCCCGAAACTGGGGGCCCCATGATGGCACTGAGAGTGATATATACACAGGGGAGGCGGTCTGCCTCCTACCTACTTGATGTCTGTTTACCTGCACTGTCATTGTTGTAGGGGCCCCAGAGCATTTCTTTGCCCAGGGGCCCATGATGCTATTAAGATGGCCCTGGTTATAGTAACTCTTCATTAACAGCAATAAAAGCCTAAGCCATTCACAGCAATTTAAACCCACTGAGAGTAATTCTTAAACCAATGCTCAGTCATCCATGCTCAGAGTTGACAACATCCTGGATTCATTACATATCATATAGCCAATTTTGAAGACTTAGCCAGAATTGCAAGAGATTAGAAGATTTCATTACTCAAATTAAATCGTGTAATACAAGCATGAAATTGGCAAATACAAATGTGCAAGTTGTGTGCCATCCTTAAGTTTGCTGCCGATCACATCTATAAGATAGTAAGCACACAAGCTAACTGAGAAACCTTTCACATCAGCCTGCAATAGAAAGTGCTGTTACTTTGCAACAGATTCCCAAAACCCAGAAAACGTTATACAATGAGGCATGACACTAAACACACTTATAGGTTCAGGGTGATGCAATAGAAGTACGCTGTATTTTGTAAAGGAAGGTGGGGCTTCTTTTTTTATTATGCACGATGAAGTACCCTGTAGCATTTTTTTATACCATGAAGAGATTTTCTATTCTGATAGTTTATATAAATGTGTTCCTGTGTGTTTATGTGTGTATGGATCATTCAAGTATATCTCAATGCTGCTGCGCTGTATAAAATCTCAATCAGTGAATACAAAGCAAAAATAAATCAAACCAAATCAAATGAATAACAAAAAATCACCGCTAATGACAAAGTGAATCAATTAACTGTTCATAAATATTCAAAGTCACATAATGTTCGTAGTTTCTCATAAAGTGATACAATGAAGTGTCATCATTGAGCCCTTCATCTCAACACACACAGCCTCTTACCAAAATGACAGACTTCCAAATTCTAGGAGGTCTTACAAAGTAAGAAGCTGCGTGCATCTTGAATGATGGATTATCAAACACAGGGACGCATGCGACACCTCAAGTGAAGACTCCACTATGATTTCACTCTCTCGTTCCACACTTAAAGCCAAGCAAGAAAAACATATACGCCGCTGATGGTGCAGTAGCAACAGGTGTTTAATGAATTTATGCAGAAAAAACAAACCTACTCAGAACATCTTATGGATAGCGCATTAGAGCAAAGACCCTGGGAGCCTGCTCCAACAAAATGTGGGTGATGTCAGCACAAGCTCCACCCCACCAATTCAGCTTAAGCATGTTATACAGCTTGTGCTGTGTCATTTGGCACTCTGTATCACACCTGTAATATCTGTCTAATCCTGCCTGGCTATGCCCCCCCCTGTATTTTGACCATGATATATCATGGCTGCTGAGCCCTGACACTGTTATCAGTGTACGTGCCTCCATTAGCCACAGCCCTGCTCTCTGTCTCCTGTGTCCACTCCTTCATCTTTTCCCCCCTCCCCTGTCTGACTGTCTGCTCGTGTCAGTGACCGACCCCCAGTTCCTGCTGCTCTCATACTTAACATTAAAAACTCCTATTCCCTCTGTATTAGAACAATATGTTCCGTTGTGTCTGTGTTATATCATATATATGCTTATCTGTACTGATAACACAGTGTCTTCCTGCGATCATGTGACTCCTTGGCTCTGTCTCTACTCTCTCCTCTCCTCCCTGGCTGCAGTGCTTGGCCCCGCTTGCTGGAACTGTTAGCCAGGCAGAGGAGAGGAGAGAGGAAGCAACTGGATGCAGGAAGATGGTGTGTTTGATCAGTACAGATAAACATATTTATGATATAACACAGACATAGGGGAACTTATTGTTCTAATACAGAGGGGATTGGAGCTTAACAACCACTTTAAAAAATATTACATTTTACTTTATAACTGCAGCGCTACCCCCGAAGGAGCTGCTGGTTAGTTTTGGGCAGCATGTTACCTCTATCCCTCCACCGTCTAGGGTATATGATGAGAGTTGAAAAACTTCAATGTCCACACGTTGCTCTTCTTTTTCTATGCTTTATTTACCAAACGTGGTAAAAGAATAAAAGTAGGAGTTTAGGAGGTGGAAGGGTAATAGGTAGTAGGTTCAGGTGTATAACTTTGTTCGGAAACACTCCTGCTTCCAGCAACGTAGCTTTCGTTGCCACTCTAGCCACAGTGGGTATTGTGCACCTGGATAGGCTTTTCTTACTAGCCTAGCAGCTAGAGTGTCACATGGAAACTTTAGCAAAGTATATGTCACAGACCTTCCCAAAGGTGAAGATGTCCAGAATCCTCAGCATAGGATTAAGCACTCGGATCTCTTCTTGAAATAAGTTCTTATGATCTCAGAACTGACAGACGGCCTCTCAGTATTAGTGCGTCCTTCAATGAAGTTCAAGGCCTCTCCTGAGTGTACCAGCCTTCTGCTCAGTGCTCTCCATAACAGGTGCTTCATTAAGTGGCTTCCTCCCTCTAGGACGGACAACACAGGACCACTCTGCAAGCGTAGACCCAGCCTAACTACCGGGCCTACTTGGTAGATCACAACTCAGCACCAACATGGTCCCGAAGCCAGGAACACACACCCCTGGCCATGAGCGCCACTCACAGGGGTGGTGGGATGACAGGCCAGGATTGTCGACAACGACCCTGAACTAATGACGTCTGTCCCTTAAATACTCTCCTCCAGTATGCACATCGAGACAATCAACCCCCACAGATTGGCTGCGGAGGAAAAACACCCAATACACCCTGACTCCACTGCTGCCACCCTTGACCTGGGGTGGTACCAACACCCCAGACAACAATAGTGGTCACTCACAGTAAAGCCACGGCTGGAACAGAAGCCCAAATTTGGCAAAACAACACGGCCAGAGGTAGGTAAATCTCTGACTACCCTTTCAATTTAAGGCAACGCCAGCTATAAAAGTAGCAGGCCGCTACACAACTATTCAGAAATATATTTAAATGAAAGAAAAAAAAAATAATAAGTTATCGGGGGCCATACTATCAATTGTTCTTACTTGCATCTGGCCAGGTTCTTCGTCAATATTTTTGGTATCATTCATCTGTTCCTGCATTCATCAAGTATCATTAAATATAGGTCCTTAGCTACATTTCACAGTCATAATATATTATATATATATATATATATAATACTGTAAGTGGTTAGCGCGGTAGCGGGGGTGTGACCCCCTGGTTGGGTTCACTACACACTGAACTATCCAGAGAGGCAGCCGAAGACGGTTGAAAACAAAGATTATGGTTTATTCTTCCATATTGCTGAAAACAAGTGCAAGCATCCAAACAGCATAAACAAAACAAAATATAAAATAAACCCTGGCCACTTGGACCACACAGGAACCTATCTATGGAGTCTGGCACAGCCTACTGCTAGGCAGACACTGCTGGTCATACAGCAGAGAAACAATAGTCTTTTTGATTTTTTTTCACACGGAAAAATCAACACCACCTCACTTCTTCAAAAGTCTTTCTCACTGCTCTCCTTAACTCAAAAAGCCTCAGGATGCAGCAATCAGTAGTCATCCTTTGGATAACTTATAGAGTCCTTAATTACCTCATTCTGAACAGCTGAAGTTTTCCAACGTCCTAAACCTTTCTGGCTACCTCCGTAGCCGACACCTGGTAGTAATTGGTGTATTGTCTAAACAATGCAGAAATGTATCTCCTGTCTGTGACAACAACCACAGATTTACCTGACTTCCTGTGACAATACACATAAACAGTATTATTAAAAAACTCAGAAAGAAGAGTCCACAATAGTCCTGTAGCAGCGCTGCAATCAAACCATCGTTTAAAAGACTTCTATATATAGTTCATATAGCTAACAGTTAGTGAAGCAGGAAAGAATGGCTTTGATTGGTCAATGGTCCTAGCATAAGTGCTCCTTTCACCAAGGGATGTTCACCGCGTGGGGGAATTTGGTTCCCCTTATGGGGATGCACTCACGAAATATAAGATCATTGCTTAACCGGAAATGACGTGTGCGCTCCACAAACCTGCAACCAGGAAGACGCTGGAGGAACTAAGAAACAGCAGTCTTTAGGGTCAAGTTAGTCTGAGCGATCACACTATTTTATTTGCCTGAGTTTTTACATTTCTGGTACGCATATATGTAAAGGGGGTACTATGGGGTTTCATTAAACTTTTTAAATGGTACTGCTCTATATGGATATTTATTTCCCTCACATGTGATTGCGGAACCATATATCAAGTAAAACCTATGGTGGAGAATATAAACGCTGGAAGTTGATGGTGATTGAATGCTCATATTGATCTTATATTTGGTGAGTGCATCCCTATAAGGGGAACCAAATCACCCCCACGTGGTGAACATCCCTTAGTGAAAGGAGCACTTATGCTAGGACCATTGACCAATCAGAGCCATTCTTTCCTGCTTCACTGTTATCTATATGAACTATATATAGAAGTCTTTCACACGATGGTTTGATTGCAGCGCCCCTACAGTGCTATTGTGGATTCTGAGTTTTTTTAATAATACTGTTTATGCATGTTCTGTTATTTTTAAGCAGCTGCTACACATTGTCATTCACATTTTATTTGCTCTAATAGATCTGTTTAGCTATATTCTAAGTGCTGAGTGGTACTGCTAGGCAGAGCGTTATTTCAGTACATATATATATATGTATGTATATATACCTGGATTCACAAAGCACTTACGCCGACGTATCTCCAGATACGCCGCGTAAGTGCAAATATGCGCCATCGTATCTGTGCGCCGGACCCACAAACTAAGATACGCCTAAAAACAGACTTCATCCCACCAACGTTACTTGCCTACGCTGGCGTAGAGTGGGCGCATTTTTACGCTGGACACATGTGGCGCTCCCATTGATTTTCTATTCAAATATGCAAATGAGGGAGATACGGCGATTCACGAATGTACATGCGCCCGACGCAGGCTACACGATTTGCACGTAAGTTGTACGTCCGTCTCAAAGTTAATCCCCATAAAGGAGGTGTAACTCAGCAACAGACGTGCACAGGTCAGCTGGAGAGCAGCTGAAGCAGCACCGTTACGGACAAGCTGAGCAACCACACTTGCAGGACAACACATCTGTATGCCAACATGCCAGGGGCAGCCATGCATGGTCATAGCACTACTGCGTCCACAGGCATGGAGGAGGTCACAGGAGAGGATATACCGAACGCGCATGAACGTCTTTGGCATGGGGGAAGCGGAGGTGTATTGCATCTTCCGATTCACCCCTGATGCCATCCTGGAATTAGCCACAGCCCTTCATGATGAAATCACCAGCCAGACAGGACGCTCACATGCAGTGCAGCCACTGGTCAAGGTACTGGCAACACTCCATTTCCTTGCCAGTGGGTCTTTCCAACGTACAAGTGGAGTCGTGTCTGGGATGTCACAATCCACCATGAGCAGATGTGTGCACCAGGTTATCCCCACAATCCTCACACGCATGTCCCACCACATCATCAAACCCACCCATGAGCATCTGCGGCAGAAGGCAATGCAGGATTTCTACAGAATTGCCGGATTCCCACGTACCGTCGGGGCCATTGATTGCACACATGTGGCACTACGGTCCCCTCGTGCCACAGAGCACATATACCGCAATTGTAAGCAGTGGAATTCCATCAACGTACAGGTGATAGCCGATGCCCAATGCCTTATATGGCACGTCCGTGCCAAACACCCCTGGGTCAGCCACGACAACTACATATACTGTCAAAGCACCATCCCAACAGAATTCGAACAGAACGTGTACAAGGACAGCTGGCTGGTTGGTGAGTGACATGGGAGTCAGGCATGACTATCCGACCCGATGATGCAGACATCATGAGGGGCAACATGCACGATTAACGTCCTGCAGGCTGTCCGTTATGGCCTGGGTATGGGCAGCCTGCTGGCTGAGGCACTGCTGCATATCTGAGGACCCAGCAAAAGAGGCCAGGCTGTCAGCCACTCTATGCAGGTCGCCGGCAATATTGGCCATGTGGCGTGTCTGCCGGGCCTGCTCCCTCTCAAGCCCTTCTTGGAGGGAACCGTCTACCGTCTCCGCGTTCGATACGAACGTATGTTCGACTCGAACATCGTCTGTTCATACGTTCGACGAATTTCAAACAAAACGGGCTTTGGCCAATTATGGCTCAGGGGGTTTAGTACACGCCCCACAATATAAAAGGCAGCCTGCAAGGCGGCCTCGTGTAGTGTGTTCCGGCTTTGTTAAAGAGAAGATCAGTCATCAGGATAATGCTGACGAATTCAAATACTTTGTTAGCTTCTGCGATTAGAGAGAGATTTTCAAAAGTATAAACTTAAGTCTTATAACGTATTGTTATCTCGCATATATTTTATACTGTATTGTTATCTCGCATATATATATTGTTATCCTTGTGTTATCATCATATAATTTTCAATAAAAAATAAATTATAAAAAAAAAAAAAAAGAGAAGATCAGTCAGACAGTTAGAGAGAGAGAGATAGATAGAGACACAGTGGGCCAGATCCACAAAGGAATTACGCCGGAATTCGAATTTCCCGCCGGCGTGTCATTGTTTTCTATCCAGAAAATATGATACGCCGGACTCACGCTAAGATACGACTGGCGTTAGTTTCTTACACCATCGTATCTTAGATGCATATTTACGCTGGACGCTAGGGGCGCTTCCGTCTATTTCCAGCGTAAAATATGCAAATGAGCAGGTTACGCTAATTCACGAACGTATGAGCGGCCGGCGCATTCCCTTTACGTCTTTTGCGTAAGCGTATCTCCAGCATAAAGATAAAGCTGCTATAGTGAGGCGCAGCCAATGTTAAGTATGGACGTTGGGACAGCGTTGTATTGGACGTCGTTTACGTCGTTTGCGTATGCCAATCCAGAATAGGCCTGGGCGTAAGTTACGTTCACGTCGTTTTCATTGACTATTTGCGACGTGTTTCACGCATGCGCACTAGGAAACGTCCACGGCCGGCACATGCGCAGTTAAAAAAAAAGCGTTGTTTGCGTCGGGTCATTCATAATTATAATAAAACACGCCCCCCCTAGTAAATTTAAATTACACCCGCGTACGCCGGCCCATTTTACGCTACGCCGCTGTAAGTTACAGAGGCATTTCTTTGAGGATAAGGATACGCCGCTGTGACTTACAGCGGCGTAGTGTAAAAGGCAAAGGTATGTGCATCTGGCGCAGTGTCTTTTCTACTAGATAGATAGATAGATAGGATAGATAGAGCAGGAAGGCTAGTCAGTTTAGTTACATTTACAGTGTGTAGAGAATATATATACACATCCCTAGGAGTTGTACATATATTTATATGGGGCACTACAATCTATCCCGCTAGTTTGGCGTTTCTCTCTATCAATTGAGATTACGTCCTTGCGGGTGCCTCTCTTCATGGACCTCCTCCCACCTATTCAAGGTATGCGCCCTCTCCTGGTCCACAATACTTGCACTAACCTTTTATTATTTAGTACCTGTTACAACTAAGGATATTATCAGTTATGATCTCTGTTAGTAACCTAAGATGATTTATATCTCTTATTGTCTATAGATTTTTTTCAAATTTTTGGTATGTCATTTCATTGTACACTTTTCATTTATATAGAATATATTCCACCGTGGGTTCCCGATGAAGCCCATATAGGGCGAAACTAGTCGAACCTGTAACACGATTGGAATGAAGAAGATGGTTGGCAGCTTTCTGCATATATAACACTCTTTCTTTAATTATGAATGTTTTTAGTACTTGTATAAATATATGTGTCTTATATGTATTAATAAATCTTTTTTACCTTTCTATAAAACATTGAATGTTTTCATGACTCAGCTGTTTTGGGGTTTGATCAGACTGACAAATATACTCATTAGCTATCCATGATGCATCTGTAAGAATCCCTAAACTATATCCCGTTTTGGGAAACATTTCTAACTTATACTCACTGAGGGATTTAGATACAGATGGATTTTCTCATTTTGGTTATTATTTAGTGTTTGCTATAGAATTTTTCTAAACGCATTTGCTGTAACTGCGCTTTTTAATAGCACCTAAACGTAACTGCGCGTGTGCTGTTTAATAGCACCTAAACGCATTTGCTGTAACTGCACGTGTGTTTAATAGCACCTAAAAGCATTAGGCCCCTTTCACATTTATACACTTCAAAGTCGCGTGATTTTACTGCGATTTTGCCGCGATTCGCGGCCGCGATTTCAATGAATGCCTGTGTAAGGCCTCTTTCACATTTATACGACATGTCTCACGATTTTGTACTACAAAATTGTATGACAAGTCATTCTCCATGCATTTCAATGAACACTATTCATGCTGGCACGACTTAGTGGCATCAAAATCGGACCAAAGTAGTGCAGGGACTACTTTGAAGTCGGCACTACTTAAAGTCGTGGCAGTATGAATAGTGTTCATTGAAAATCATGGAGAATGACTTGTCATACGATTTTGCAGTACAAAATCGTGAGACAAGTCGTATAAATGTGAAAGGGGCCTTAGCTGTTACTGCACATTTGCTGTTTAATAGCACATAAACGCAGTTGTGTAACTGCACCTTTGCTGTTTGATAGCACCTAAACGCATTAGCTGTTACTGCATGTTTGCTTTTTAATAGCACCTAAACACAGTTGGTGCAACTGCACATTTGCTGTTTGATAGCACCTAAACGCAGTTGTGTAACTGCGCGTGTGCTGTTTAATAGCACCTAAACGCATTTGCTGTAACTGCACGTGTGCTGTTTAATAGCACCTAAACGCATTTTCTCATTTTGGTTATTAATTAGTGTTTGCTCTAGAATTTTTCTAAACGCATTAGCTGTTACTGCACATGTGCTGTTTATTAGCATCTAAACACATTAGCTGTTACTGCACGTTTGCTGTTTAATAACACCTAAACACAGTTGTCTAACTGCACCTTTGCTGTTTGATAGCACCTAAACACATTTGCTGTTACTGCATGTTTGCTGTTTAATAGCACCTAAACGCATTAGCTGTTACTGCACGTTTGCTGTTTAATAGCACCTAAACGTAGTTGGTGTAACTGCACATTTGCTGTTTGATAGCACCTAAACGCATTAGCTGTTACTGCACGTTTGCTGTTTAATAGCACCTAAACGCAGTTGGTGTAACTGCACGTTTGCTGTTTAATAGCACCTAAACACAGTTGTGTAACTGCACCTTTGCTGTTTGATATGACCTAAACGCATTTGCTGTTACTGCACGTTTGCTGTTTGATAGCACCTAAACGCAGTTGGTGTAAATGCACCTTTGCTGTTTGATAGCACCTAAAAGAATTAGCTGTTACTGCACCTTTGTTGTTTAATAGCACCTAAACACAGTTGGTGTAAATGCACCTTTGCTGTTTGATAGCACCTAAACGCATAAGCTGTCACATGTCACATGTCACATGTCACTGTCGTCAGCGCCCCCCGCTTCTCATTTTTAATGTGCCATGTTATTTTGCTTAGGGCCCCAGGAAGGTCAGGATTGGCACTGGGTCTTGTAATGACCTGGGGGGAGTGGTGGCAGGGAAACTTATGCAATTTTTTCCCATGATTTTTATCCATATTGCAGGGACCAAACATTACATTAAAGCCGCAAGCAATATTACATTTCTTTTTTCTTATAGTAATATCATGTTGTGCAGGGACATTTATAAACACACACCACTACTATAGACACCCAGCAGGTATGATATTTAAAGGAATTTTTCATTTTTTTTTTTCACTTTAAGCATCATTAAAATCACTGCTCCAGAAAAAACGACCGTTTTTAAAACTTTTTTTTCCATTGATACATGTTCCCTGGGGCAAGACCGGGGTTCTGAAAGCAGTTTTCCAACATTAAATTGAATATTGGTCTTTAAAATTATCATTTTTGAATTCGAACGTTCGAGTCCCATAGACTTCAATGGGGTTCTAAATGTTTGCGTGAACCCGCGGTCTGTTTGAATGTTCTGGTGCGAACCGAACACGGGTATGTTCGGATCATCCCTAGTCTTGGCCAGAGAATTCCTATGGGAAGTAGCTGGTTGAGTCCATCTGGATGGGGTCGCCCTGTAGGGGGTTCCCCTGGATGGGTTAGCCCTATAGGGGGTTCCCCTGATAGGCGTGGTGGTCTCTGAGGGTCCGGGAAAAATGGAAGCCTCATCAAAGTAGAGGCATTCCTCGAGATGGAGATCCACCGGCTCCTCCTCAACTACTTCTAGAGCAGAGGTGTGGGCACTCCCCTCCACCGATCTTACATGGCTTCCCAGGGGGTCAGGCTGAGGCTGATTTTCCGGGGATGGCGTGGGTCGGACACCGGCAGACGATGGCCCAGCTCCCTCCAGCACATCTGTGGATGAGACAAAGCATTCACATGTTGGTGGACCCACACACTTGTCACATGTTCCCTTCCACCCTGTGAGGGCTTACCTTGAGTGGAGTCCATTCTGCAGATTGTAAGCTCACCCTTGCAGGTGTACACACAGCCCACAGTAATAAGGTAGACACTACCTGGGCTGTGAGTCCGTGCACGGGGGCTAGTCTTGTAGCTGAGCAGACGTGGTACACTGATGACAGCAGAGGGTCAGGTAAATACCGACAGAAAGTTCAGGGTTTGCAAACAGGAACCAAAGACAAGTCCGGGGCACAAGCCGTGGGTCAAGGGCTGGAGACGGCAGAGGAAGTCCGAAGGTACAGGCCGGGGTCAAAGGACAGGAGACAGCAGCAATCCAAGGTACATAAGCCAAAGGTCAGAAGCCGGGGTCAGTCTTGCAGCTGAAGATCACTACAGGAACCGTTGGCACAGACAGGATGATCAGAGCACAATGAACTGACACCTCCCTCATAGTGAGGCAGGGCTTTATATCCTGGTTGATTAGGAAACCTGCCTCAGCTGGACCAGGATAGACAAGTGCAGATAGTAGGGGGATCAGGCAATCAGCACATAGTTCAGCACCAGGCTTCAATGGACAGCAAGCAGAATAGTAACTGAGAAGTGGCTCAGAGGAAAAGACCCGGAGCAGCAACGGAGAGGTCCTGGGTTCAATTCCACCCGGGGCGCGACCACACCTCGCTGTCCATTTGGCACGGTAGTGATCGTGACACACCCCCTCACATGCTACACACTGAATGGGGGATAAAACACACTTACCTCTCCTCAAGTCCTGGTCACTGGAGTCAAAGCCCTCCAGGCTCTCCACCTGCTCCTGCTCCAGACAGCTCCTTCTCAGGTTTCAACCTCACAGAAAAAGCTGGTCCGCCTCCTGTGCCCCTGAGGTGCCTTCTGATGCTGGCCAGTTTATCCCGGACACGCTGATGCATGTCGTTTATTTTCTTGGCAATGTCCTTAGAGGTCCTGGATTAATGCCCAAGGGCATTGACCTCCAGGGTGATCTTCTCGAGGATCTCTTGCTTCCCTGCCCTGCTGGTCCTGCCACTCTGTGCGCCACGGAGGTAGGTGTCATACTTACAGATGGCAGAGGTCAGGATCGCCCTCTCCTCAGCCAAATTTTTTTGTAATGGGATAAAGATATTTGGATCCTGTGTATGCTCGGAGAGTAGACGAAGGAGAGAGATTGTCATCAATGGCATTAAAAGCCTTTGCAAGGAGAGGGGCCAACTGGGGTGCAAACATCTTATTAAAACGTGATGTAAACCCATCTGGGCCAGGGCTTTTATCATCGTTTTTAATGGCCAGTTCAAAGTCAACAACCATTGGGGGAGACCAATTCCTCAACAGCAAAGGCAGGGATAGACGGGAGAGCGGTGTCTCTAATGTAAGACGACATGTCGCATGAGGGGTCACCTAACTGGGATGGGGTAAGGGGAGTTTGAGGAGGAAGGTCATAAAGCCATGCATAATATTGGCGGAACTCCTCAGTGATGGCAGAGTTAGCCAATAACCTTGCTGGGAGAGACAATTAAAGGGATATGTTTCCTACCTTGATGCGGTTGAAGCGAATTTGCAAGGAGTCTGCCTCATTTGTTAGCTTTGGAGTAGTGTGTAAAACGCCCCTTATCCCTGGCCACCAAGGAGCGGCCAGCAAAGCTTTGCAAGAGGTCCCTCCGAGCATTATCCAGGTCAACCAACTTGGCAGCGTCAGAAGAACGCTTATGCAAGTCCTCTAGAGATGCAATAGAGGCAAGAAGACAAGTGACTTCCGGGCTTTTTTGAGTCTGGACCCATGCTGAATAAATTTGCCCCCGCGGATTGGTGTCGTCATGAGCGTGATCTGTATTAATGTGTGTGATAGTCTGAATAATATCGTCAGTGCAAGTCAGGTCTGAGAGCAGGTTGTCGTTAAGTCTCCAAGAGGATCTGGGTTTGGGGGCGGGAACCTTCCCCAAACGTACATGTATATGGGCGTGGTCTGACCAAAGCGTGAGACCAATAGATGCACTAGGAAAGGGCCAGAATCAGGAAAAACAGGGAACCCCCCCAAATGAAGGGGCAGACATCTCTCCTTCATGATCAACCAGGCAACAGCCCCCAGCATAGCGTCCCATCTTAACCATACATCTCAACAGGAGAAGATCTCAGCGGACTAAGATCTGTAAAAAAGAAAGAAAAAGACACAGGATAGATTAAAGCGGAGGTTCACCCTAAATATAAGCCCTCCCATGTGATCCAGCATACTGGCGTCAGCGCCAGTATGCTGTTTTTTTTTTTTAAATCCATGTACTTACTGTCTTATGCAGAATTTTATTTTTTTTACCCCGCGGTGGACGGCGCCAGTATAGCGCGTCACATCTTACGAAAGTACCCGAAAAGGACTCGGGTAATCTCGGCGAAAATGCGGCGCCTGCGCACAGACCTAGGAGCTGACTGCGCAGGCGCCATATTTCTCCGAGTCCTATTTCGGCGTTTTTCGGAGGGCGTGACGCGCCATAGCCGTAGGACAAGGAGAAATACGGCGCCTGCGCAGTCAGCTCCTAGGTCTGTGCGCAGGCGCCGCATTTTCGCCGAGATTACCCGAGTCCTTTTCGGGTACTTTCGCAAGATGTGACGCGCTATACTGGCGCCGTCCACCGCGGGGTAAAAAGAATAAAATTCTGCATAATACAGTAAGTACATGGATTTAAAAAAAAAACAGCATACTGGCGCTGACGCCAGTATGCTGGATCACATGGGAGGGCTTATATTTAGGGTGAACCTCCGCGTTAAGTCCAATCAGTAGAATATATACACGTCCGTCCTCCTCCTGGCTGCCACTCACCCCTTCCGCCTGGCTGACATCTTCAGGAACTGGCGGCTCCTGGCTGGTCTCTTCCTGTGTATAAAAAAGGGACATGTTGTAATATTTTGCACAATCACACACATTTTCATGCTCTAGACTGTTTTAGTTTTTCTTCATTTAAATTGAACAGACTCTCCTTCTGACCCCTGCGGTTTGCATCCCTGACACCTATTTTTATGCCCACGACTTGTGTTTATGTTTCCAAGCTTTCTTTTTTGTTTACAATATCAACTCAATAAACAAACAATAATTAGCAGCCAAGAAATATGTTGGAAACTACTATACCTCACTGAAGATCACCAGATCTGGCTCCATGTCAGCCAGCTCCTGGGCGGGCTCTGCAGGGGTGTGGGGATCCGTGGAAGTTCCGCTGAAAGGAAGCATGGAAGGAAGGGTGGAAAGAAGAGTCGGAAGTGACTCCCGACCCTCCATTTGATTATCCAAAAAAGCGAGCTCCTTGAAGTACCACAGCTTGGGCTCCTTTGGATCAATTGCTGCTGCTCCTGATTTGGTTAGCTCGTTGTAATTCCTGTATGACCTCCTGTATGTACTGAGGTTTTTCATTTCCTCCTTGACCATGATGGATGTGCACTCTGGAATCCAAGTCCACATGTATAATGCAAACTCATTAAGTGCTGCCATTCTGCTATCGGTTTTATAGTACAAAGGTTGCCTGGAATCCCAAAGGATGGGCTTTTCTCAATATTTTTCGATCAATCTAAGCATGTTCTCATGCGGATGTAATTTTTACATTGTCTTCAAAAATAAAAAAAATATGTCTAGAATAACAATAGATAAATAAACAGAAAACACAATTTAAAAAAGGCGCAGCTTTGACATTGTCAGAATATGTGCACAATCTTTTTAGAGCTACTATACAAACACAGTGTCTCTTGCTGCTAAAATTCTGCCCAGCTCTGTCCCATTGTTGTAAAAAAATGATTTTACATGCAGACCCTTTGGTTCCATTTCACTAAATACATGGCATCTATAACCATCCACAATTATTAATGATAGCAATCATCAAGGCATTATTTCATGTGTAGATATCATGCCCCATCAGCATTGATGAGATGATACACTACCTAATTACCTCTGTCCAACCAACACAGAACAATAGTTGCCTGATCTGAATACACAATACTAAAATAAAGAGGTAGAGCATTCGCACATATAGATTTTGTGATGTGTCCAAGCAGATGGAGAACAAAATAGCATGGCGGGCCCCAAGATACATAATAGCGCAAGGGTGCAATCAACATACAAACCCCCATCCCATGACTCTCAAGTTTCTAGGCCTCTGCTGATCCCATGTTGTTATTTACCTTCGTCACTGTATTTCCTCGCTTACGCTCGAGTAATCTCTGCGTAACATACGTAATCACGTCGTTCTCCTTATATACCCCGCGCAAGCATGAAACACCGCCCTCTTTGTCCGCATATTCTACGCCCACTTTTAACCCCCCCATACCATGACTCAAGTTTCTAGGCCTCATGTTGTAATTTACCTTCGTATCTGTATTTCCCCGCTTACGCTCCAGTAAACTCTGCGTAACATACGTAATCACATCGTTCTGCTTAGACACTCCCCGCCCTCCTCGCCACCCATGACAGACCCTTTCCTTTTTTCCACGCCCCTAATCATTGTGAAACGAAAATATGGAAATGTCACATGAGCGTGCTTTACCCTCTTATGATCAGGAAGGGACAGAGGCAGAAACATCACGATCCAGGCCCAAACGCTACAAGGCAACAAATATGTCACTAGAAGAGATGGTGGAGATGGTGGACATACTGCAGAGGAAAGATTACGATGGTGATCATGGGCCATACAACACCCCTAACCGGAAGAAGGCTAAAATAATGGACAAGGTTGCGAGGAGAATTTATGACATCTTTGGGGTCACCAGGTCCAAGGAGCAGCTCCGAAAACGTTGGTCAAACTTGAAACTGCATGAGCCAGAGCAGTATAGGAAGATCAAGAAAATTATTGATAAAAGTAGGTCCTTTTACTTATTTTGGTTGGAAATTGTCTTTATTAATTTGTTGGCATGTATATTTCTACATCTGCCTCGTTGGCCTGGTTGTACTTTGGAACACATGTATACGTTTTATGTGGTTTTTGGAAATAGGAAGTTTTTCACGATCGTCGTAAACATCGTTCCATCACATCGTTTCTCACAAATCCAATGTTGTTCCAGTAAAAGCACACCTGGACATGGCTATTTGGCCTAAAACAAAGTTTATAAACATTGGGAAAAAGATGATGTGTTTGTTCAACCTTACTAGAATGTGAAAGGCAAACAGGATTTATTCACACAGTGATAATAAGCACCTGTTTTCACATCTGGACTCAAGAGCACATGTGTCTCCCCATAACTCCAATATTTATTTAGGGTCTCCGACAAATATTTTTTTCATGTGTGTCACTTCACTAAAAAGGGGCAGTATCACAGCTTGGGAGAAGTAATATAAAAACAAAGGTTAGGTTTGGTGGATTAAGCCCAAAAACACAATTGTAACCCACTTCTAAGCAATGCTTGCGATTTCTGCCCTCCAATATCTGTGTGCTGATGAGTATACCTTTTGTTTCATGTTATTTAGGGGAAAGAAGAGGACAGCATTTGACGGAGGCAAGGAGGCCCAGGATCTAAACCGCTGCATGTGGAGGAGGAGGATGTGGAAGAAGGAGTGGTGGAAGAAAGAGAGGAGGAAGAAAGAGAGGAGGAAGGAAGAGAGGAGGAAGAAGGAATTGTGGAAGGAGGAGTTATGGAAGAAGAAGGAGTTGTGGAAGAAGAAGGAGTTGTGGAAGAAGAAGGAGTTGTGAAAGAAGGAGGAGTTGTGGAAGAAGAAGGAGTTGTGAAAGAAGGAGGAGTTGTGGAAGAAGGAGTTGTGGAAGAAGGAGGAGTTGGTGAAGATAGGGAGGTGGAGATTATCAGCACAACAGGTCAGTGTCACCCCAGCTTCACAGGGAAAAAGAGATGTAGATAGGCCTGCACATTACTTATACCTTGTTCTTTTTTTTTTTTTTTTTTAGGGGATGAAGATGGTGGTATCCCAACATCTGGTAGTCCGAATTTTTCCTGAGCTAGTGCCCAAATCATCATCCAACAAATAATGGAATGCAGTACAGAAATGCACATTATGAGGGAAAGGATGGATGTAATTGAACAAAATTTTTAAAACATCATTGACATGTTGGGCCGTATCCAAGATTAACCCCCCCCCCCCAACCTGTTTCAATGCTATGTTTTGCACAACTGTTTGAATAGGAAAAAACACACGCCACAAGTTGAAGATGCACACACATTGTGTCAACATGTGCTATCTGCCATCACAGGATATCGATTGTCTGTGCTTTGTGGGTGCAACCCATTTCTCGCTACTCAAGTAGGTGAGAGGAAGGGTTTGCACCCCCAAAAACACATCCATTGATCACCCATGATGGCAGATAGCACATGTGGACATTTGTCAGGGGAGAAATCCCCATTTGGCCACTCCCACAGAATGTGTTGCATCTTCAAATTTTGGTGTGTTCCAGGGTGACATCAGCCCATCACATGTGTTTGGATTCAAAGGTTGAACTTTGTAGATTTTAAGTATTTTGTACCAAAAAAAAAAAAAAAAAAAATATTAAAATAGTGCCAAATAAACATGCAAAATGTTTTGGAAAAAAAAAAAATAAGATATTTTTACAAAATAAACCTCAAATGGAGTGGCTTCTTCTTTCTATGCTCAAGACCAGTTTTTAGATGAGTGACTACTGTGCAATTGTGGGTATTTACTAAAACATAAAAACTAAATTTGGCACTAGAAGTGCACTAGTTGGAGAACCAGGAAGACAGATAAAAGAAAAAAGCAATAATGACAAACAACTGTAAAAAGTCCAATGGTCTAATTATTTATTATTTAGTTTAATATTTCTTTCTTTTGGGGGCCGAATTAGAAAGAAATATGATCTGGCATAGCAATGGCCCCCCGACCCATGAAGTACTCAACATATTTGTCACTTACCTCACGAGCAGATTGGGTTGCCAAGCCAGCGCGACCAGTGTCCAGGCCAGGAAAGGTATTTGAGGGTAGTCCTGTCTCAGCACCGATGTTGGCTAGGTACGACTGGCAAAATGCAACAGGCTAAAACAACACTGTTCAATTTATATTCCGCCAGGTGTATCGCTGTCTCGAACAGGTGGAACCGGCTGGCGAGTATCCCAAAGGCATTCTCGACTACCCCCTAGGACTCTGGCCAGCCGAAAATTAAACACCCTCCTCTCCGGGGTGAGGGTCCTCTGGGGAAAAGGCCGCATGAGGTGAGATAAAAGCCCGAAAGCTTCATCCGCGAGAAAAACAAACGGAAGTCCCTCCAAGTTGTCTTCATCCTGTGGCAGTTCCAGACCACCAGTTTGTAGACGCCTGGCAAACTCTGTCTGCGCGAACACTCCCCCATCAGACAGCCGGCCGTTCTTCCCCACGTCCACATACAAAAATTCATACTGTGCCGACACCACCGCCATCAACACGATACTATGAAAACCTTTGTAGTTAAAATAGTACGACCCCGAATGGGGTGTCGCCACTATGCGGACGTGTTTCCCATCTATTGCCCCTCCGCAGTTTGGAAAGTCACACTGCTGGGCAAATTGGAAAGCCACAGTCTGCCATTCCTGTGGCGTGGAGTTCCTGTGGTGTGGGGACAAACAAAAAAAAAACCAATTAGTACTTTGGCACATAAACATTGCAAACACAATACAAAAACCATCCTTGTGCAACATCACAGTATTAACATTTCAGAATATTATTGTGGAGTGAGTATTTCTGGCCACAAATATAGGCCCACTTATTATCAGACTCCACACCCCTCTGATGGGGCAATTTTTTAAACATTTTTAGGGGGGGCAGAACTACAATGAAGCAGACAAAAAAAAAGCCTAAAAAAAAAAAACTAGGCTAGGTGTGTTTGCATGCTGGACAGGTTAATAGTGGTAAGGTAAAAATATGCAGGTAGGCCAACAAAAAGAACATGGAAAGCTTACCAACATGCATGGGGAGAAAAGGGAACATTCAACACACAGCATATTACAATCAGTGAAAAATCCAAGACATACAATACATTAGCATACATTTTTAAAGACATAGATTGTGATGTTAAAGGAGGAAACTTACCTTAATATACTCCTCCTTGACTTGTATGATGGCAGAACACATCTCCGGTATGATGATCCCAAGCGCCTGGAGAGAGATGCCTGTGGAGAACTTGAGGTCCTGCAGGCTCCTCCCAGTCGCCAGGTACCGCAACGTGGCAATAAGCCTCTGCTCGGTCGTGATGGCTTGGCACATCACAGTGTCCTGCCTCGTGATATAGGGGGACAGAAGATCCAGCAGACGGTGGAAAACGGGGTCCGTCATACGGAGAAAGTTCCTGTAGTCATCAGGATTATTCTCCTGGATTTCCCTAAGCAGAGGCATATGAGAAAATCGGTCACGTTGGCGCAACCAATTCTTGGCCCAGGAACTCCTCCTCCCCCTGTTCCTGGCCACAGTCCTGGAGTGAAAATAAAATCCAGAACCAAGCCCATATGCAGCACGAACTCGAGAAAAGTCACGCTGCTGCTACATCATGGCTTCAAACCGGCCGGCTGGTCAGTCAAGAACGCACTAAAACAGAAAGCACCCCCAAATCCAGCAATACCTGCAAAGAACGCACTAAAACAGAAAGCACCCCCAAATCCAGCAATACCTGCAAAGAACGCTTGACAAACAGATACGATGGGACAGGACGTCACTGCAAAGCAGAAACGACCCGAAAGCCAGCACTGAATGCCAAATACGAACCCACAAGCACACACTGAACCCGAGAATACGACCTGTAAAGCGCGGAGACTGAAAAGCGTGAATCGGCTCTAACCAAACCTTCGCTAACACGCGGGAACACGTAACTAGCAAAAGCGGCGGCACCGTAGGCTTTGGCCTTGCCCTTTACGTGTCCGCATTCTGGTCTGAAGGGATTTTGGTCTGATGGTGTGTACACACATCAGACCAACAGACCATTCAGCGTGGTCCGATGAAAACGGTCAGTCGGACATGTTTCATCGGACATGTCTGATCATGTGTACGCGGCCTAACTGGTAGTTGCAGGGTCATGCAATGCTGTACGCAAACAAAATGTACATCTTTTTTTTCCACAAAAATAGAGCTTTATTTTGAGTATTTAATCACCACTGGCTTTTTTCTTTTTTTGTGATATAAACAAAAAAACATTTTTTTTTTTTTTGACCAAAATGGATCTTGCTTCATGTCTTTGGTAAAAAAAGAAATCTCAATAAGTGCATATTGATTGGTATGCATATAAGTTATAGCATCAAACTATGGTGTATATATACTGGATTTTTTTTACTACTAATAGTGGTGATCAGCGACTTGGGACTACAATAGTGCGGTGGCCAATCTGACACTGACACTGGAACTGGCTAATATTTTTAGAAAAAAGTTACATATATAATTTAAAACATATACAGCTCTTACATTATCCTTTTATGTGACCACTTCAGTACTAGCCTGTAAACATGCCTTATTTACCAGGACATTTTTCAGTTTTCAGCGATGTGATAGTTTAACTTACAATTACTTAGTATTGCTACACTGCACATAAATACATTTTATATCATTTTTGAGAGCTTTTTTTTCTGACCACTGGGTCATATTTACTATATGATTGGACAAAATTACCAACAATTGGTTTTTCTTATATTTATCTTTTATTTCTTTACCTTTAATAAAATATCCCACAATGATTTGTGTACTGTTCACTTGTAGCGTAATCCCTCAGAAACAACAATCTCACAATATTTGCTTATGAAAGGCACTTTAAACCCTCCACTTTAAAAAAAAAAATCCCTTAGTCATTGGTGGTTAGTGGCATTTTAACCCCCCAAACAATCCCACAATTATTGGTGGCTGGTGGCTTAAGGCACCACCTTTAAAGTGATTATCCAATTATTACTGATGGTTAGTTGCATAAGATTCCACCTTAAAAAATACATTCAGTCTATTTACAATGGAGGAAGGCTAGCTGCCTTCATTGTAAATTAGCTGATAGTTTGAAAACACTACAAGTGCTTACAGTTGGGATGGCTGTATTCGGTTCCCAATTGTCACAAGGTACAAAGCCACCCAAATTGGCTCTGCACATGGTGACAGTCATTTATAGGTACACTGGCCGGCACAGAATATTTTCTGAATTGCCATTTATGAACGCACTTTTAAAAATACATGTCGATCTCCCCACTTTTTTTTTTTACAATACATCAGCACAGAGGTGGTTTAAGAAAAAGACCCACTGGCTATAAAAATGCTAATAAGCTAGCCAAGGCTTTGCGAATTTAACATGTTGCAAATGAAAAATGATTACCATGCTGTATCTTTAATACTGAAGCATTTATCTTACTTTGTTTATCACAGTATGCTGTCCTTGTTTACAGATCACACAGCTTATTTCCAGGCTTTTCTGTAGAGCGTTACAGACAAAAGTGCACTATTTTATCATGAGTTTGTTTTGGATCTATTTTTCTCTTCATTTCACAATTTATATTAAGCATTGGCAAGATTACATCTGCTCTGAGCACAACATACAAAAAATTTAATTTATTTGTTGTAAAACATAGGGCAAAATAGGTTATACAAGATAAAATTATGATTGTGTTCAAGCCGATGCGGTGCGATTTTATCAGCAATGAATATTAGTTCAGCAATCCAATCTCAATTCAATCTGTGCTTGTATAGCTGTAGGACCTTTCTGTTTTAGATTTAAAATCATATTAAGATAAAAAGATATAAATTGGAACTGAGGCAAAATTCCAGATTAATAAAAAGGAAATGGGAAAAAGTGAAAGTGTTTTTTTTTTCTCAGTTCTATAAAACGATTTATAATTGCAGAGTCTGAGAACAAAAATGTTTCCTTTGTGCTGTTTGAACGAGTACTACAAGTTGTTGTCAAGTAAATAAGTCAAGAAGTGTTGATTGACCCTAGATCATGTTAGGGACTTAGGAGCTAAATTGAGGAAAAGGACCTCCAAGGTAGTATTCTTGATACTTGAAAAATGGGACAAGGATAAGAGGGGGAGGTGGCCAAGGGAGGCCTAAAGGGGTTACTATAAGCAACAATAATTGATCAAGGGGTATTCTGATACATGAATGAATGAATGAATGAATGAATGAATGAAAACTTATATAGCGCGGCACATGCGAACTGAATCGCCTCTGGGCGCTTGTTGTTCCTGTCTCCTTTGATATCAAAAGAGAAAAGTCTTGACCTTTTTCCTAAATGCTAGGTGGTTCTCCTCCAACCGAATGCTGGTTGGTAAAGTGTTCCATAGTCTGGGACCTTGGATCGCGAATCTTCTTTCTCCTTTGGACTTGAAGTTGGCTTTCGGAACCTGGAGCAGGTTCCGATTCGTGGATCGCAAAATGCGATTGGGATTATGCGCTTTTATTATTTCGCATAAATAAAGGGGGGCATTCCCATGGACACATCTATGCGTAAGACAGAGAGCTTTAAAAGTAATTCTGTCTTTGACTGGCAGCCAATGAAGGGCTCTCAGTGATGGTGAGATGGATTCCCAGGGTTTTTTCCCAGTCACAAGTCTGGCGGCCGTATTCTGAACGACTTGCAGACGAGCGATTTGGTACTTGGGGAGGCCGAGGTAAAGGGCATTTGCATAATCCAGCCTGGAGTTTACAATTGCTCCCACCACGACCGCTAAATCATATTTAGGGATGAACGGAGTGAGTCTGCGTAGTAGGCGCAGTAGATGGTTAGATCCGCTGACTACTGACCCTATTTGTGCGTCCATTGTCATAAAGGAGTCAAAAATGACCCCTAGGCTTTTGACTTTGGCGCTAGGGGTGATGAGCTTGCCCAAAATAGGCGGGGGGGTCCACGCTGTTGAAAGTTGATTCCTGCGCTTGGCGTGAAACAGGAGAAGTTCTGTTTTCGCTCCATTGAGTTTAAGATAACTCTTTGTCATCCAGTCCTCTATCAAAGAGAGACATGTCTCTAGATTGAGGTGGTGATCCTGACTGTTGCAGATGCGGAAATACAGTTGCGTGTCATCTGCATATGAGTGGTAGAGCAGTTTTTGGCTGCTGATAATCTCAAAGAGAGGACGAAGATATATGTTAAACAGCACTGGTGACAGAGGCGACCCTTGAGGGACTCCGCATGTTACTGTGCGTTTTTCAGACGTAAAAGGTCCTAACTTCACTGTTTGCGATCGGTTTTCCAGAAAAGAGGAGAACCAAGATAAATCGCCTTCTGCGACTTTGGCTACTTCAGCAAGCCGAGTCAGTAACAGATTGTGGTCTACAGTGTCGAAAGCGGCACTTAGGTCCAGCAGAACTAGAAGACAAGATTCTCCTTCGTCTGCGGCCTTGAGAACATCGTCCCATACTTTCAGCAATGCTGTTTCCGTCCCGTGTCCGGGACGGAAGCCTGATTGCAATGGGTCAAGTAGCTTGTAGGTATCTAGATGCTGTTGCAGCTGTTGTACCACTACTTTTTCCATTATCTTTGAGAGTACGTTGAGGCTTGTTATGGGACGGCGGTGGATGGGTTGGATTATACCCTCTTTCAACTGTGAGGGCACTATGCCCTCCAAGAAAGACTGGTTAATAAGCTGCGTGATGGGAGGAGCCAGGATGTAGGCGCATTCCTTCAGCAGTTTTGTGGGGATAATGTCATTTGGCGCTGTGCCATTACGCAAAGCGCCAATGACATTCTTAGTGGTCTCGATGGAGATGGGTTCCAGGGCGAACTTACCTGATATAGAAGAATTACTATGGGTGTTGTGTGAAAGGCTGCAGGGGGGGCTGAGGGGGGAATTGTTTTGCTGAATGCTTTCACGGATTACCTCGATTTTATTAATGAAGTAATCCGATAGTTCATTGCAAAATTCTTGTGTGTCCGAACTGGGGGCTTCAATGCATCCTGGTTTCATGGTCTGGGTGACCATCTTGAAGAGTTCGCGGGGGCGGTTTTGGGCGCCGTTGATAGCCTCCGAAAAATAATTTTTCTTGGCTTGGAAAATTCCTTTGTGGTATTTTCTTGTCGCCGCCTTGTAGATGGATAGGTTTAGCTCTAAAGAACATCTTTTCCAGGCAGATTCAGCCCTTCTGCGTTCTTGCTTCAGTAACGACAGCTGGTTGTTAAACCAGCTGCGGTTGTTTTTCCGAATGCGGGTTCGTCGTTTCGGCGCTACCAAGTCGGCTGACTGTAGCATGGCCGAGTTTATGGCTTCCAATGTTTCAACGGCCGTTTGATGCGGCTGAGTTGTTTCTATTTTTTTCCTTAAAGTCGTTTTGAAGAGTTCCGAGTGGAGCTTCTTCTGACATCTAGTCCAGTGTGTTGTCACTGGATTTGATGTTTTTGTTGCAGGGGGGATGGTGGAAATACTGAATATAATTGCATGGTGGTCTGTCCATGGCAATTTTTCATTTTCCCAAATTTTTATTTCCAGAGTTTGTCTGAAAATAGGATCAAGTGTGTGGCCTGAAGCATGTGTGGGTCCACATACTAGTTGCTGCAATCCTAATCCTTCGAGGTGGTCAATACAGGCGTCGGCAATGGGGTCTTGTGAGGAGTTGGCCCAGAGATTAAAATTCCCGAGCAGCAAAAGTTGTTTGCTGTTGAGGGTATAAGTGGAGAAGAAATCAGTCCATGATGATAGCAGCTGCGATTTTGGGCCGGGCGGCCTATAGCAGAGCAGAATGTGGACGGTCTCCTTTGAACTTGCTTGCAGTTGCAGAGTAAGGGTTTCCATGAATGGAAGAGGGTTTTGGCGGACTGGTTTGGTGATCGTAAGATGAGTCTTGTGGATCACCGCCAGGCCGCCTCCTCTTTGCCCTATTCTGTTTTCCGTTATGATACGGTAATTTTCTGGCACCAGTTCTCCTAGAATGGTGTTACAGTCGGCTGTGAGCCAGCTCTCTGTAATAAAAAGACAGTCTAGATCCTTTTGTTGAATGAAGTCGCGGATTTCAAGTCAGTGTTTTACTGCCGATCTTGTGTTGATCAGAGCACATGATATGTGCTTGAGCTGGGGTGAATGGCTGAAATGTCTGACCGTCGATCTATGATCGATTCTCAATAGTCGCTCAGTTCTTAGGGCCTTTTTGGTGATGGCTGGCAGTATTGCGGCGCATTGCCTCAAACTCCAAATGGTTTCGGCAGAATATTGCCTACATGCCATGATCGCCAATACACCGGGGGGGGGGGGGGATTTCGGGGCAGTGGGGAGAGGAATTGGCTAACTCCTCTCTCCTGGCTTGGTCCAGAGGAAGGCAAAAAACCCTGGCGGCGCTCGGCCAATATGCTCCGGTAGGGAAAAAATTCCTTCCTGACCCCTGTAAGAGGCGATCGGGTAACCCCTGGATCAAGCTTCTGTGCGTTGGGGAGACAGGGGGGGCTGGGGCTGAGAGGGGGACCCTGTTGCTGGTCTGATGGGATGGCTGCCTGCTCAGGCAGTGGGATGAGGGCTGACAGGGTGCTTTATTGAATAACTGGGGGCTGAGAGGGTGAAAGACAGGGCCGGGTAACTGTCCTTCTGGGGTAAGGGGGGTTTCCTGGAGGCTGAGTGGGGACCACAGAGGCGTGGGGAGTGGCGCGCCGTTAGGCCGCAAGTGAAGCCGCGGTCTTTCCTAGACCGCGGCCCCGCGATTCAGGGCGGCCTGGCGCGGTGCTCTCAAAAGAGCCCCAGAACGGCGAAAAATGTCCGGGCGGAGCATAGAGGAAGGGGCCCTTGGGGATGATGGAGGTGAGGGGGTGCAAGGAAACAAAAGAAGATCCGTATTGCTGCGGCTTTATCCTGAAAAGGACGGCCGTCAGCAGCTTTGGTGGAGGGCTCTTACCTGCATAGAGCCAGGGAGCTGAGCTGGAGGAGAGGAGAGATCAGGGGCACAGGACTTCCAGGGCTGGAACTGGAGGGTGGACTGGGTTAGCAGGGCTGGGAGGGACTCTGCCTGTCTGCCTCCTAAGCCTGCCTGGAGCTAAAGCACACACGCTCCTACTCCTAGGAGACGTGCGCCGTGTGGAGCTCCTGTAGCTAATCCGTCTGCCTCACTGACTGACTCAGGGTGTCAAAAAGTATTTATTAATTAATAGTATCAAAAATATGTATAAAAAGTACAGTAATTGATGAACTCTATGAAAATATTCATCATCATATGCGAAAGATTTGATTACCAAAGAACAATAAGACAAACAGGACTTACAATAGACAACACAAAACTCATGACACAAGTCCGAACGTGTATATATTCACTTCAGCCACAATAGGCCTGCACAACATGCAGTGCATGGGATGGTAATGTTTAACTGAGGGGACAAAGTGTATATCAGGATTAGTGTTGCTCACGAATATTCGCATTGCGAATATTCGCTACGAATATTGCATATTCAAGTATTCGCGAATAATTAAATATCACGGCGAATATTCGCTATAGCGAATATTCGTATTTTTTCAAATTTATTTTTAAAACAGATCACATCCTAGTGATCTCCATCGACATCTAAAAGCATTGCTGGTATGATTAGAGACCCTGGGCCGAGTAGCTGAGGCGATCCTTTTAGGCTGCCGAAAATTCGCATTGCAAATTTTCGGCAACATAAAAGAATCGCATCAGCTACTCGGCCCTTCTTTTGCATCAGAGCCAATCAGAATAACTTGAATATTCGGCAAAAGGAATATTGCGCGATATTCCTTTTGCCGAATATTCGAGTTATTCTGATTGGCTCTGATGCAAAAGAAGGGCGGAGAAGATAATCGCGCAATAGGAATATTGAGCGATTATCTTCTCCGCCCTTCTTTTGCCCCCTTATTCTCCTTTCTTTTAAGTAGAGTTAGTGTAGAGTTAGTGTTTAGTGCATATTAGTTTAGTAATACAGGAAATGATCTCCGTTTATGAGAATTTCGCAATCATTTTCGCATTAGCGAAATTTCGCAAATTTTTTTTTGGATAAAATATCACGAATATTCGATATTAGCGAATATTCGCGAATATTCTTCTATATATTCGCGCAATCGAATATGGCGTATTCCGCTCAACACTAATCAGGATCAAACCTGATAGCCCCTATTATATTAAGGCCAAATAAGTGCTGGTTACAAGTGGCTGAATACCGTGTGTGGGGGAGGGTGAGGGAGGGAAAGGAGGGCAGGGAGCGTTAGGAAAAACATATAGAAACAAAAAGGTATTCTTCATGTATAGAAGAAAAGAAAAATAAATAGATTAGGCCATGGAGGTACTCAAAAAATGAGGCCGCGTGAACAATTGGTTCTAAGGTGCAAATGCTTGGAGAGTGTTGGTTAATTCAGTTGGTACAAGATCCACAGGGATTGGTTAGTAGGTGGTTAGCAGGAGGAGTTAATCAACTCAAATTAGTTAGCCATGCAACAACAAGTCCATTTAGTAATAACAAAAAGAGGCAGGATTCCATGGATAAAGCATGATTAAATACATGTGCTATATTTGATTTCTGCAAGCAATTGCTAAGCACCGTGTAGCCACAATCACATTGGTATAAATGGATAGGATGTTACTGCATTTCCAGATAACTATTAATAAATTACCTACTTCTGCTTTGTTGTAGATCGGCTGGATCACCTGATCATTTTGATTGTGGGTAGGTTCCTGAAATGGTTGCCTCTATTGGTACGTGTCCATAAGTGAAGGATCCGTAACTGGCAGGATAAGCCACTCGTTTATAGATACTTGAATGTGCAGAGGATCCTCCAATCTGCTCGGTAATACTCCTCAGCGCTCAGGGGCTCAGCCGCCACTCATAAAGCCTCCGTTCCCCACACACACAGGTAACGTCACGTGACCGCGCCGGGTAGTGACATCAAATGCGTTTTGCTTGGCTAATAGCGTAGCTTCATCTCGGACGTTGCTAACCACCAGCGCCAGTGCGTATATATGCGCACATAACAGCTGGTGATGATCACCAAGGGAAAAGTTGAGTGATTAATTGAAGAGCAAATCAAGTCCCGTTCTAGAAGTTATTAGACTGTGGTGGAAATTTTTCCAAGTTCATTTTTATGATAGAACCGTTTAATAGATGAAAGTCTAAAATCTAAAAAGGAAGTAGCAATTCGCCGAAATTTAAGGCAGTCCCTGCTAGTTCCAACGATGCTATTATGCCAGATAGATAAATCACTTATTGGCAATTCAAACCAAGGGGTGTCTTACGTATTGGTAATATGGGAGAACATGAAGGTAGGGGACACAAGGAGATAACATAAGGAAATTACATTTAGGTAGAAAGCATAATTTTGGCCCACTGGAAGTACTAAGACTCAATGGACACTCAGAAAGAAACGTTGATTAAGAAAAAGCATACAGTGCAGCAAATTATGACCGATTATTGAGCAAAGAACAGTAGTGTTCAGGTTCAAGGATTAACAAAATTGAATTACAAAAACACCTGTAAATTTAGTTCGGTGTTAAGGCCAATGGGCACTAGGGATTTCAGGCTATAGACCCACCATTTCTCCTTTTGTAGGAGAATGTGGTCAAAGTCACTGCGTCTGTTTGGTAACTTTAGGGCATATATGCCTTTCAAAGTCAGACCCCTTGAGCACCTATCATGGCACTGCGCAAAGTGTTTCGCCAAGGGTTTCTCAGGTGTCTTCTCCTTATCATTGATTTCCCTTAGATTTTCGCCAATTAGAATTTTAATTGAGCGTTTTGTTTTGTTTTGCCCACATAAATCTTTGGGCAGGGACAAGTGATAACATAGATTACACGTGTAGTTGAACAGTTAATTAGGTTCCTGATCTCATAGGAGCCTTGACCAAGAGCATCTGTGAATGTCGATGTCCGATGAACATAGGGACATATCTGGCATTTATTGCATGGGAACATGCCTAACGTTTGCGGGTAATTGGATAGCCAGGAGGTATTGGGTTCCCTTACAAATTCGGACTTGATCAGCATGCCACCGATGCTCCTGGCGCAGCGTGACACTAGCTTAGGTGAATCACCAACTATTGCAGCCAGTGTTGGGGTATTCGTCAAGATGCCTCAATGTTTGTCCAGAACTGATCGGACGGAGTGCCACTGGGAACCAAAAGAAGTAATGATTCTGATCGGTTCAGTAGAGTTTTGGGAGAGTTTGTCAACTGAACTTTTTTTGGTCAATAAGTCAACTCGATCACGGATCGCCGCTCTTTTCTTAGCTTTTTTGATTTAGCTATGTGAGTAGCCACGTTCTCGGAATTGCGTGTACAACTCCTGGCTCTCCCGTCGGTAGTAATGCGGTGTCGAGCAGTTCCTCTTTATGCGCAGGAACTGACCCACGGGTATGCCATTCTTTAGCCAATGTGGGTGATGGCTAGTGGCATAAAGCAGGGTATTGGCCACAATGTGCTTGCGGAAAGTGCAGGTGTTAATTTGGCCCTGATTAATTGTGATCTGTAAGTCCAGGAATTTTTCAATATCGAAAGTATACGTTAAACGTATATTTAGTTTATTTTGGTTGAGTTCCAACATAAATTGGTGTAGTAGGTCAGTAGGTCCCTGCCACAACATCAGGACGTCATCGATGTACCGTCACCAGGTGAGTACATGGCGGCGGTACATCGGGGACGTGTACATGTCTTCCTCCTCCCATAGACCAAGATGGAGGCAGGTGTAGGCTGGAGCCCACACTGCCCCCCATAGAGGTCCCCCTAATCTGGTGATAGAAGTTGTTTAAAAATTGAAAAAAATTATTGTGGAATGCAAAGTCTAAGGCCGCGTATACACAACCAAATAAATCCGATCAAATCAGTCTGACAGACCGTTTTGATCGGATTTGTCTGCTGGGCTATTTTGGTCTGATCATGTACACACGATCAAACCAAAATCCCCGCCGGCAGACAGCGTGGTGAAGTAGCGGTGACGTTGACGTTTGCTTCTTGTTCATATTGCTCTTGACTGAGCAGGACCACATTACCCCCCTTATCACTTCTTGATGACCACTTTTTTGTTGTTTTGTAATTCTTTTAAAGCTTGGCGCTCTCCAGCGGTTAGGCTGTCAGTGGATTTGTGGGTCCAGTCGATCCTTTCCAAATCGGTCTGGACCATATCCAAGAATAGATGGAGCCACCTATTCTTGAATAATGGGGGCATTTTCAACGATTTGATTCGTAGGTTAGCGTGTCGTATTAGAGTAAGGGGTTCCTCATCAGGTATGGAATTCTCGTCAAGTAGGGAGCTCAAAATATTGAGCACCCTTTGATCATCGGTGCCTATTGGTTCAGTATTTATGGGCTCCAGGGCTGTTTGAGTATATAATGAGCGAAAAAATATTTTACGTAAAAATAAAGTTACGTCCTTAAAAAACGTGAATTCATCCATATTGGCAACAGGGAAAATGACATACCTTTTTGTAAAAGTTTTAAGTGGTCAGATGTTAGGGTAAAGTCAGAGAGATTGATGACCCTCCTTTCCCTCCCTCACCCTCCCCCACACACGGTATTTAGCCACTTGTAACCAGCATTTATTTGGCCTTAATATAATAGGGGCTATCAGGGTTGATCCTGATATACACTTTGTCCCCTCAGTTAACCATTACCATCCCATGCACTGCATGTTGTGTAGGCCTATTGTGGCTGAATATATAAACGTCCGGACTTAGATACAGTAGATACGCCGTCGTAAGTCCGAATCCACGCCGTCTTATCTTTAAGCGCATTCTCAAACTGAGATACGCTTAACTGTTGCTAAGATACGACCGGTGTAAGTCTCCTACGCCGTCGTATCTTAGCTGCATATTTACGCTGGCCGCTAGGGGATTTAGCCTAGAATATGTAAATTAGCTAGATACGCCTATTAACGAACGTAAGCTATGCCATTTACGTAAGGCGTTTTTCAGACGTAAAGATAAACCACCAAAAAGATGAATTTCACGTCGTTTACATCGTTTGCGTAAGCCGATTCAGAATGGGGCTGGGCGTAGGTTACCTTCACGGCGAAGGCATTGACTGTTTGTGACGTGATTTTGAGCATGCGCACTGGTATACGTCCACGGCTGGCACATGCGCCATTCGTTCGGCGCGTCATTTACGTGGGGTCACAAATTATTTACATGTATCACGCCCACATTCCACCTACTTTGAATTACGCGGACTTACGCCGGCCCATCTACGCTACACTGCCGTAACTTAGGGAGCAAGTGCTTTATGAATACAGCACTTGCCTCTCTAACTTGCGGCGGCGTAGCGTATATTCGATACGCTACGCCCGCTTACAAATACGCCACCCTACCTGAATCTAGCTAATAATTTCTTGGTATTGGAGGGCAAAAAAAAAAAAGACTGCTGGAAGTACTAAGTGCCGGTCTTGGGCACCAGAGCATGTGAGTGAGCATTCAAAGGGATGTGGATACTGTATGTTCTTAACTTGTTGCCAACAGCCCGCCGTCATTTTACTGCGGAAAGTCGGCACTGCTGGGCGAGAGCCCGTAGCTATACGTCCGCTCTAAAGCGGCCGCTAAACCCCTTCCCCGCCCCCTAGTGTTAACCCCTTCACTGCCAATGGCATTTTTATAGTAATACAATGCATTTTTATAGCATTGATCGCTAAAAAAATGCCAATAGTCCCAAAAATTTGTCAAAAGTGCCCGAAGTGCCCGCCATTATGTCGCAGTACTGAAAAAAAAATGCTGATCGCCGCTAGTAAAAAAAAATATTAATAAAAATGCCATAAAACTACCCCCTATTTTGTAAACGCTATAACTTTTGCGCAAACCAATGAATAAGCGCTTATTGCGATTTTTTTTACGAAAAATATCAAGAAGAATACGTATCATCCTAAACTGAGGAAAAAAATGTTTTTTATATATTTTTGGGGGATATTTATTATAGCAAAAAGTAAAAAATATTGATTTTTTTTCAGAATTGTCGCTCTATTTTTGTTTATAGCGCAAAAAATAAAAACCGCAGAGGTGAACAAATACCACCAAAAGAAAGCTCTATTTGTGGGAAAAAAAGAAAGCCAATTTTGTTTGGGATGAGATTGTGGTAGAGGGTGCTCTATAAATATAATATATAGTGACACATCAATTTATATAAATAACTATAAACAATGTGAGTTGATTGACAATATAGTGCAAAACATGCAAAATAAAGTGCATGGAGGATAGAACTAAAAAGTCCTAATGTGATTCTGGCAATGACAAACAGTGCAGTCCATAGAATTCAAAGGGGAGACACCAATAGGCTTCCAAAAAGAAATTCCACAGCTCCTTCACCAAGTAGATTGAAACACCAGCAATCGTGCTCAGAAAAAGATTGCGCTTACCAGATGGAAATGACCTCTTAATGAAAAGAAAGTCATTAACGATTGTGCAGGATAATGCCTGCATTCATTTCAGGGAAAGTTCTTCACTGACAAGCAAAACTAATCACTTCAGGGAGACGAGCATGGGATATGTAAACAGAGAGAGACTTCTCATAGTGCGATCAGTTTATTTAAAAAAAATTCAAAACAAACAGGCCAATTGGCCACTTACATTAGACAGTGCCCTTTCCCGGCACTGAGGCTGCAGGTAGTCATAAACTGAGGGTCAATAGCCGCACTCGCGTGGGGATGATCTCCGTTCAGAGTAGTCTAACAGGCAGTGTAATCCTCGTATTGCGTTGCTGTATCGAAACAGACGCCGGGATGGGAAGTATCTGGCATACACATGACCAGGCTGCGCCGACCGACATACGTTTCGTATGGATAACGTCTTCAGGGGGCGTGCGCCTGAAGAAGTTATCCATACGAAACGTACGTCGGAATTCTATGAATTCTATGGACTGCACTGTTTGTCATTGCCAGAATCACATTAGGACTTTTTAGTTCTATCCTCCATGCACTTTATTTTGCACGTTTTGCACTATATTGTCAATCAACTCACATTGTTTATAGTTATTTATATAAATTGATGTGTCACTATATATTATATTTATAGAGCGCCCTCTACCACAATCTCATCACATTGCAATACTAGTTTCCCACACTAATTTTTTTAGAGGAGCAGCCAATTTTGTTTAAGTAATTTTATAATTAATATATAATCAATTATCTATATGTAATTATTGGTGCGGAAAACCTCCCCTTTTTTTAAATTTTGTTTGGGAGCCACATCGCACGACCGCGCAATTGTCAGTTAAAGCGACGCACTGCCGAATCACAAAAAGTGCTCTGGTCATTGGGCAGCAATATGGTCCCGGGGTTAAGTGGTTAAGGGGATACTACAAGTATAAAAAAAGTGGGTGTACAATGTAATTTCTTTGCTCTTTCCTTATGCACTTACCATTGTGATCTCTGGACCTGGGGACTTGGGGTGGAGCCAGGGGGCCAGTTCTTTTGGAGAAAGGTGGCAGAGGTATATGATCTGTAACATAAATGTGTTTGACTCTAAGGCCACGTACACACGATTGGTTCAAACCGATGAGAATGGTCCGACGGACCATTTTCAGCGGTTCACCACTGAAGTGGCCTGATGGTGGCCTGATGGTCTGATGTGCGTACACATCCTGATCGGGTCAGAACGCGGTGACATAGAACACAACGACGTGCTGAAAAAATGAAGTTCAATGCTTCCAAGAATACATCGACTTGATTCTGAGCATGCGCTGGTTTTTAGATGCTTTTGCATACTAACCATCGGTTTGGCCCCGGCCTTATAGTCTCAGGGTCACATTGTTCTGGTCAGTCCATAGTGTTAAGGGAGCATGTGGCATTAATAAGGTTTGGAGCATTTTAAATATTGTCACCTGTAAGCACATGCAGAATGAAGATTTATTCATCACTGCAAGAGAAATGTTTCTCTTTAACCACTTGAGATCCGCGCTATGAACAAAAGACGTCCACGGTGCGGCTCTCAAGTGTCGGGTAGACGTCTTTGGACGACCTGTCATGTAATTCCACGCGCTCGCCACTGGGTGGCGTGCAGCGAGGAAAAACAGTGCACAGCGCATCGCTGAGGAGCCGATGCGTGTGCCTGGCGGCCGTGATGTCCGACGGGTACACGCGATCGGCGGTGACACAGCAGGGACGTGGAGCTCTGTGTGTAAACAAAGAGCTCCACGTCCTGTCAGGGAGAGGAGACAGATGCTGTGTCCCTTGTACATAGGGACACAGCATCGGTCACCTCCCCCTGTCAGTCCCCTCCCCCCACACAGTTAGAACACACCCAGGGAATACATTTAACCCCTTCATCACCCCCTAGTGTTAACCCCTTCAATGCCAGTCACATTTATACAGTAATTAGTGAATTTTTATAGCACTGGTTGCTGTATGAATGTGAATGGTCCCAAAAATGTGTCAAGTGTCCAATGTGTCCGCCGTAATGTCGCAGTCCCAATAAAAATCGCAGATCGCCGCCATTACTAGTTAAAAAAAAATAATAAATAATAATAATAATTTTGTCCCATGAATAAGTCGGTATCGATGAAACATGTCGGGGCGTGGCCTAAGTGAGAGTGTTTGAACTAACGTGACACTATTTTGAGCATCCTGAGTGGCGTTTTGAGTTTGTTTGCTTTGCTTCCATCTTTCAACTTATCTACCCAGCAACCTTTCCACCAGATGTATACTGCGGAGCGGTGAGACTTTAGTTTAGTGGGGGTCCGCCGTGACCGAACTGCCAACCAACGAGGACCTGTCACTCTGTGTGTTTGGAAGCGTTACCTGGACAAGTGATGTGATTCCATGCCATTTGTACACGGGCGTTTGTGAGTGTAACTTTGTTTATTTTAGTGTATTAAATTGGTTTACGGTATTACACTATTGTGCTTCATTTTTTATCTCACTTTATGTGGAATGGTGTGGATCATCCCTGGATCGTGAATTTAAAGAGATTTGTTGTTACAAGCTGGCTTGCTTGCACACGAGAGTGTGCGGCATTTTTATTTGGTGAGTGAGCACTCTGACGGGTGACGGATGCACTGAACACTGGAGGTGTGGTGGAAGATTTTTTGAAGATTTATTATCTGAAACATATGGACTTTTTTTCTTTATTTATTCACTCTTTTTGTGCACGGGTTCATTGTTTAATTTATTGCCTACACTGTTAATTTATGTTGGTAGTTCATTTTACACTTTTATTGTCATTTAATTTTTTGTGATTTGTACATTTCCCAGCGCTGTTTATAGGTACACACTTCACCTTAAGTGACTTTACCTATATCTACTAGATCTACTCTATTCTGTCCCCTATTTTGTAGGCACAATAACTTTTGCGAAAACCAGTCGTATTTTGTATTTACAAAAATACGTAGAAGAATACGTATCGGCCTTAACCGAGAAAAAAAAATAAAAAATTTAAAAAAAAAACTGGGATATTTATTATAGCAACAAGTAAAAAAAAAAAATATTTTTTTATATTGTCGTTCCTTTTTTGTTTATAGCGCAAAAAATTAAAGCCGCAGAGGTGATCAAATACCACCAGAATAAAGCTCTATTAGTGGGGAAATAAGGAAGTCAATTTTGTTTGGGACCCACGTCGCACGACTGCAAAAATGTCAGTTAAAGCGACACAGTGCCGGAAGCTGAAATTTCGCCTGGGCACGAAGGGGGTTTATGTGCCCAGTAAGCAAGTGGTTAAAAGGGTACGCACTTATGATAGAACAGCTATCTGTGGTTCACACATATATTTTAGTGCTCTCCTTGGTGCAGGGTATATACAGTGCAGGTTTATTTGCTACTTTACCTGGCAATTGCTCGGTCATGCAACACTGTATGCAAATTTTATTTATATAATTCTTTTTAACACAAATAGAGATTTCTTTTGGTGGTATTTGATCACCACTGGGTTTCTTATTTGTTATTATTTAAATGAAAAAAGAACATTTTGAAAAAAAAAATATTTTTTACTTTCTGTTATAGAACATACCCAATTAAAAAAAATGGAATTCCTTTGTAAATTTAGCTACGTGTCTTTGGTAAATAAAATAAAATAAAAAAATATACCAATAAGTGTATATTAAATGTGTAGCGCTGGTCTTAGATGGTTGTATTGAATAGGGATCTAGTGGGTTGCTGAGGAGGGGGGGAGCCACCACTGTCTTCGTGCAGTTTCCCGGGAGGAGTCCGGTATATGGTGACAGGTCCCTGCGGGGCTAGTTCTCTTTTTGTATGTTTTACCCAACAGTTGAGTGTTAAATGTTTATAGCTCCTTCAGGCCGCTCCCCGATGTTTAGGGGAGATTGGCACCCTGCCTTGCTCGCTGACCCCTTTTTTAAGTCGGGGGCAGGGGAGGATGGAATGACATACGGAGGACACTCCTAATCTGCATATGGTCCAGGTTAATCAGCACAACATTGCCTTTAGGTACCACTGTATAACTGTTTCTAGACATAGTGGATGGAACAAATGCGATACTGGAGAGTATAACTGTGTTGTATTGATTTTTCTGTGTCCCCCGACAATATGTGGCTATTGTATTGTATTTTGTAGTGCATTTTAAAAAATGTCTGTGTATGTGTTTTTTGTGTTTGTTTTCAATAAAGATTATCTGATTTTAAAAAAAAATGTGTAGCGTTGAAAAAAGTCACATCTTGCCAAAATGATTCAAAAACAATTTTAACAAAAGTAGTGTCCAATAAAGGTGAATGAAGTTCATATGGGAAATATTCCCACGAGAAAGATGTAATCCTGTGTTACTCCAATGTTATTCCAAAATATGTGAAGACCCATCACCAGTGAATGTAAAGGGAGGCTTACCAGCTAGCCTGTCACTGCCCTTTTTCAGGGGGGTCAGTACAGGCTCTGCAGAGATACAGATGATCGTGGATGGTGTCCTGTGGAGTCCTCCAGGAATGATTGTTTATCTATCCCCTCGGTAGCGATGATCAGTGCAATCACTCAGGTGCTCCAGTGACAGGTGTTCCAGGACAACAAAAGCAATGATGATCCAGATTTTGAAAATTTAGTAAAGCCAAATGGTATACGAAAAAAAGAGAAAGGGCTTCCAATAGTGCAGACGTTATAAAAATGTATTGTAAAATGCACAATAGCAGGTAAAAAACTCTCTATATAGAGTTGCAGACAATTTCCTTGCAAGGATGTATAAAAAAGAAGAAGCTCCGTTCGTGCCAGTACACGGGATGCCGTTTCGTGCATGTGCAGTGCAAAAAAAACGTGACGCCCTATGGCCATTTCGTCATAATCTGACATCATCAGGGCTCACCGGTGGTACCCACCACCAGTTGCATTATTTTGAAATAACATTGGAGTAACACAGGATTACATTTTTCTCGCGGGAATATTTCCAATATGAAACTTAATTCACCTTTATTGGACACTATTTTTGTTATAATTGTTTTTGAATAATTTTGATAACATGTGACTTTTTTCAGAGCTACACATGTTTTATCCACATTTGGTTTTTGCTTTGTATCTAGCTTTTGTGTTTAGAAGCAGAACCTTTCACTAGTATTATATGTATTTTCCTTTATTCACGTAGCGCAAATTTTACTTCCTTTTACCCAATAAGTGTATATTAATTGGTTTGTGTGAAAGTGTCTACAAATTATGGTGTGTGTGTGTGTATATTATATATATACACACACACACACCATAATTTGTAGACATAAAATATGACGCGCCGCCGCAAGTACGCTTGGGAATCGCCGTAAATAGCTAATTTGCATATTTTCACGTAAACCGCCGTAAGCGCCACCTAGCGGCCAGCGTAAATATGCAACTAAGATACGACGGTGTAAGCGAATTACGCCGCTCGTATCTTAGAAGAAAGCTGGTGTATCTTCTTTTCTGAATAGCAAAAAAAGATACGCCGGCTATTCTTAGTATTTACGCAGCGTATCTCGAGATACGCTGACGTAAATGCTTTCTGAATCCGGCCCATACAGTATATATATATACATTGGAATATACACAGCTATGACACTATACTGGTAATGGCGTGGATAAGCGACTCTAATAACTGTGACAGAACCCACTGTCACCATGTGTTTTGGAGGTGGCTGTGGGCTGGCCTCCTACCCACAGACTATATCCCAGCAGAGAATGAGAGACTTGGGGACAAAATGGCATTTGGATAATGTAATTATGTCTCTATTTATGTTGCATACCTTCTCCCCATCCTCTCCCTCTTGTTATTGTGTTTAATAATGTTAGGTCAGGGCACGTACACAAAAGGTGTGGAGACCCACCCCATGGGAGATGTGTGAAGAGGGGCTGCCTGCTTATCATAATCTCTTTATGTGTTTCAACTGTAGTTTCTGTTTAAATGTACAAGTGTCGAGTTCCCATTGGTTCTTTCTTGTCCCCTACCCCTCTATGACAAGGCTAAGGGGAGTGTCCCTAACTGTGTTTAAAGGTGTATGTTTTGTACTTAAAGTGGATGTAAACCCCCCATTTTTTTTTATGTCACAATGTAGAGTATAAGATTTCCTATCATCATATGCCCAGTCTTGCCACACAGAGTTAATCCAGCGCTGAGTAATCCTCTTTTAAAGTTCAGTGCAAATTAACAGAATTACAGATAAAAACTTGCCAAATTATAAAGTCAGTTTCTCTGTTATTGCTTTCAGTAACAGGTTATTTACATATCTAGCTAGGACATGTTTATCATAACAAGAGGTGATCCAAAGTTCATTGTATATTACTAGGATGTGTTATGATGTTATATCACCTCATGTTATGATAAACAAAACATAACATATGATAAACATGTCCTAGCTAGATATGTAAATAACCTCTCACTCAAAGCAAGAAAGAGAAAACAGACTTTTTATCTAGGCAGGGTTTTATCTGGAAGGCTGTTCATTTTCATTGAACATAAAATAGGATTTCTCAGATCTGGATTAACTCTGTGTGGCAAGACTGGGCACAGATGATAGGAAATCTTATACTCTACATTGTGACAAAAAATTATAATATTTTTTTGGGTTTACATCCACTTTAATAAACAGTTTATGCTCTGCATATTTAAGCCTCAACATTCGTGTGGTTTGCTCTGTGATTGGAGAGTTAAGAGCTTGTTATGATGAGTCTAGCAGGAGACACAGGTCTGGCGGTGGTGCCCAGTCGGGGTATGTGAGGACCGTCACAATAACTAATACAGTGTGTAACGGAATGACCCGTGACGCCCAGAGACTTTTGATGGATGGGGGATACTTCTGTGCCAGCGTCACTAGGGACTCTTGGGTCTAAGGTCACCCTGTGCCCCTTTTGGGCATAGGGTGACTGATAAATGATAATTCATGTTTTACAGGAGATCTGGACATATTACAAGCTGTGAAGGTCAATGTTTCATTCAAGGTGGGGACACATGCTGTTGAGATGCTAATTGAGTCTGCTTCTGAAAGACCTTTTATTGTGTGATGCTAACCCTGTTTAAAGCCTATTGATTATCAGGTGTGAATACCTTTTTGTCGGAGACAGAACGTCTAACATAGGAATGTGTATTCTGCAGGTAAATCACTTATTGGCAGAGTCGAGACGTCTGGGGGATAATTACCTCAACTGAATGTCATTAACTAAAATAATGTGATTGAAGCCCCCATTGTGTGATGAGGGGGGTGGAGAGTTTCATTGTCCCTGTGATTAACTGTGACATGTTTGTAACTGTACGTCTCTCTGAGGGAATTCTTATGGATCGGGTCTGCTGGCTTGTCGGATAAGCTGTCGTGGTTGGGGCGATGGAATGGATATCGAATATGGTGGTGACCGTTACACAGTGATTTGATATAATACTGTACACCAAATTAATGACACTGGCTGGGAAGGGCATAACATTAAGGGGAAATACATTGGTTAACTGTGTGCCAACAAGTCTAATGTGTGCAGAGCCGATCCACCCTATACGCTCACTACGCAAGCTGCGTACGCCCCCGCAAATTACTCGAGACCCCACCACCCCCTCGTGGGTGCAGGGGCGGCACCGGTGGAATGGGAGTCCTTCTCCCAGCGATCGTGGAGGGGAAGAGAGAGAGCCGCCTGGATGTTTAGGGCACAGCGCACGCAGGTAACACAGTGATAACCGTTTTTATTTCAATTGCTGTGTTCCCCGCCGCTCGCTGTCAGATACAACCCTTCCTCCTGGTCCCAGGGACTTTGAACCCCGACCAGGGGGTGGTGCTGTATATGACATTAAGCGGTGGGAACGCAGCAATTGAAATGAAAGCTGTTATCGCTGTGTTCCCTGCAATCTGCTCTGATCATCTGTGCGGCTTTCCTGTTCCTCTCCTTTCCTTCCCTGCACAGGTAGGCTGAATGGTGGGCACAAGGCTGCATTTGTGGGCACTGGGCACAAGGCTGCATTGGTGGGCAGAAGGCTGCATCATGGTCGGCACAAGGCTGCATTTGGTGGGCACAAGGCTGCATTTGGTGGTCACTGGGCACAAGGCTGCATTGTGTACACTGGGCACAAGGCAGTGATAAGTTAGTCTCTTCACGTAAGACATCAACGACAGACAAGTTGCATTCGTCTTAGATGTATGTTTACTTCAGAATACACTGTAGTACAGAGGATCACTCCTTTCATAAGGATAGTGATAATGATTACAAAGTGTTACAGGCTTTTATAGAAAAGGCTAACATGGAAGTCTATGGAGGGCACAAGCCCAAATTTCAGATTACACAATCTTGCACAATACACATATACATGTCATTATTTATTATTTTGATAACTTCACATCTGGTCATCCGGTCATCGTGACCTAACTAGGGCGTTAAGTGAAAGGTTGTTTTGACAACCAAAAGACAAGAGGGAAAGATACATTACATGCTGGGACTAATTAATTGATAATTATAAGGGAAGGGGCTTTCCAACAAACAACCTTTTCCGAGAGTTCTCACAAAAATATTGGCTGAACATTCTATGTGAGAAAAGGGAAAAACAACAAGTTGCAACACCAAAAGAATTCAGAAACATTGAATCATTTTAGTGGAAAAAAACATCTTCATACTAGGGGAACTCTTCATAGCAATATATGATTATACAGGGATATACAGATACAGATATAGGTACATATATTCCTATCTTCTCAGTCCCTCCTGTGTTTAGAATTCTTTGGTGCATTCTTCTTATGCTCCAGCAGGGTTTTCAGGGTCAGATGGTAGAGCCACGGGGTCCACGGGCGAAACCACAGGGAGCCGGGTTACCATCTCATGAACTGTTTTAACACGGGACCTTGAGGGCTCAAAAGAACCAGCATTACTACAGACTTCACAACATGCGTCACAAGCATGGGTGGTCATTTTCATGCAACATTTACATAACATAGGTGCACATTTGATTATAAGGATTATAAGTACAATAATTCCGACAACATACAGAATACCATGCAGAATACCAGAAAACCATTGGAGACCTAAAAGGCAAAAGTTCAGAATAATTCTTGCCAGCGTCACACTGGCTGTCTTTTGGAGCTACTGTTCTCTTACAATGGGAACCGTGCACCCAGTATTTATAATCTTTCAACTTTACAGCGGTTGGGGATACCAGAATGATCTGGAAAGGTCCTTTCCACTTAGGGGACAGAGTGGTCCCAGGAGTGTGATTCTTGATATACACCCAATCTCCTGAGTTTAGTCCATGAGTCGCTTCACTTGTGTCCACCGGTTGTCCTGCTTTGGCTCTGGAAAAGGTATCAGAAAACACGTTTGCCAATTTGTGCACATATTCAATCATGGCATCTTGACCATTACCTAGAGTCACTGTTTCAGGATGTACCAATGTGGCAGGAAGTCTTTTAGGTGGACGTCCAAACAAAATGTCAAAAGGTGACAACCCATGTTTCTCTTTGGGGGTGGTCCTAATAGTTGCCAGGGCTATTGGCAAGGCCTCCACCCATGAGCTTTCCCCATTAGCTGTTATCTTAGCTAAGTATCTTTTGATTGTTTGATTTGTGCGTTCCACCATTCCACTAGCTTGTGGCCTATAGGGGGTATGTAGCTGTTGTTTTATCCCTAAAATATCTACCACCCTGGCCATAAGTTTATTGTCAAAGTGGGTACCTCTATCTGATGAGAATACAGCTCCTATCCCGAATCTGGGGATAAGCTCTCTCGTAAGGCACTTTACAACTGTTATGGCATCATTCCTCACCGTTGGGTATGCTTCTACCCAGCCCGAAAACTGATCCACACACACTAACAAATACTTGAAACGACCACAAGGAGGCATATCTGAGAAGTCTATTTGCACAATTTGAAACGGCTCCTCAGTATGCGGAATATGCTTCATTGGAGTGGGAACTGGTCTCCCGACATTATGCATTTGACATATTGCACATTCATTAATTTGTTTAGCAGCATATGCATGAAATCCAGGTGCCCACCATTGTTTGGTCACTGCCCGACACATCCCTCCTGTTGAGACATGGCAAGGCCCATGGCTCAAAGCAAATAGAGAAGGAAAAAGAGTCGGAGGAGCGACCAACTTATCTTTCATCCTCCACAGGCCATCCTCACCACGAAATGCTCCCTTTTTAGACCAGGAGCCCCTGTGGGGAGAACTTTCCTCTAGGGCTGAAAGGACAACTGGGTCTACCTGGAGATCCATTACTTGGAAAGTAGGTAAAAGTTGAGTAGTCGGCTGATAAGAATAGATAGTTTCTTTTGCATATTTATCAGCCAAGGCGTTTCCTGTGGAAACGCAGTCATCAGACCCTGTATGGGCTTTACACTTAATTACTGCAACCTGTAGGGGTAGTTGAACAGCGGCTAACAAGCAAATGATAAGACTTTTGTGCTGTATTGCTGTTCCCGCCGCTGTCAAGTACCCTCGCTCCTGCCATAGCTGAGCAAAGCTGTGCAGAACGCCTATAGCATATGCTGAATCACTGTATATATTCACTGTATCACCATCAGCTAATTCCAAAGCCACACACAGAGCAGTGAGCTCCGCTGCCTGTGCAGACCTGGAATCCCCAAGTACGTCAGCATACAGTAGGTTGCCCTCACCGTTCACCACTGCACACGCAGCTAGTGTGAGACCATCTGACCTCCGGATAGAGGACCCATCTACAAAGAGGTCTGCACATGGAGGCAGGCCTGAGATGGGCTCATCTCGCAAGTCAGGTCTGGGTTTAGTTACCTCTTCAATTGAGTTAACACAATCATGGGAAGAATACTCATATTCCTCAACATCCTCACTGTCTTCCTCTGGCAAAAATGTGGCCGGATTTAAAGTTTGACAGCGTTGGATCTTGAGGTTTGAGGCGGATAACAGGACCAAGTGGTAATGAGTTATCCTTTGTACAGAAAAAATGTTTTGTGTAGGCACTATTCAACATAGCCTCCAAGTCATGAGGGCACATCAAATACAAAGTGTTACCTAACACAATGTCAGTAGTTTTTTCTACCAGCAGGGCCGCCGCTGCTACTGACTTCAAGCAGCCTGGCAAGCCTCTTGCCACACTGTCCAGTGGGTAGCTATAGTACCCTACCGGGCGATGGCGGGCACAAAAATGCTGTGTCAGAACACCATTTGCATGTCCGTTGACCTCGGTGCAAAACAAGTAGTAATCCTTGCTGTAGTCAGGCAAACCCAAGCTAGGTACAGTAAGCAAAGAAGTTTTTATTAGCTTGAAAGCTTCCTGAACTGCCGGGGTCAATTCTTCCGTTGTGAATTTGTAATTACTTTTTGTGTGTCCTTTTAGTAATTCCTGTAATGGGCCCACAACTGTAGAGTACTGGGGCAAAAACTGCCTACAATATCCTACCAACCCCAGGAAGGCTCGTAATTGTTTTAAGGTTTTGAGCATTTGTTGTTTGGCAATTACCTTCTTACGCTTATCTGTAAGATGTTTTATTCCTTGCGAAATACAATGGCCCAAATACTGGACCCTTGTCTTTACCCATTGAACCTTTGTAGGATCCTCCTTTTGACCAATCCTGGCCAGGAAGTTCATCAGAGAAACTGAATCCTCAGTGCAAGCCTGTGCGTTCGGAGAAGCAAGCAAGAGGTCATCTACATACTGGACCAAAATTGATTCTCCGGACGGCTGCCATTCATCCAGCTTATCTTTCAGCGCTTGAGAAAAGCAGCTAGGGGAATCATGATACCCCATTGGCAACCGAGTCCAAGTAAGCTGTCTTTTCTCAAACGTGAAGGCCAATAACCATTGATCTTCTGGATGGATGGGTACACTGACAAATGCTGAGGCAAGATCAATTACAGTAAAGTGTGTAGCAGTAGGAGGTATAGTGGCCAAAATTGTTGAAGGATTTGGTACTACTGGTACTGATGGTATAATTACCTTGTTTACCGCTCGGAGATCATGTACTAATCTCCAGCGGCAGCTGTCTTCTCCCTGCTTTATTGGCTTTGGTACTGGGTAAATTGGAGTATTAGCTTGGCTTCTACAAGGGGTTAAGACTCCCTCCTGTAGCAAGTCCTCTATAACTGGTCTGATTCCCTCAACTGAATCTGGGGATAAGGGATATTGAGGTAATCTAGGTACTGGCAGTGTTGGGTCCCTTTGCAACCGTACCGGGGTAACTTGCATGAGCCCAGGATTGTTGGCTCCCGTTACCCACAACAAGGGATCAATCCTTTGCTTGTCCAACTCCGGAATCTCACTCTCCATGTCTGTAGTAAATAGAGGCATGAAGAGGAGATCCACAGCTTCTTCACTCGTTTGGTTTGGTATATCAATAATAGATTTAGTAGGGGACAAGGCTATGGTAACTCCCATTTTTGAAAGTAAATCCCGGCCTAATAGATTACAGGGGGAATGTGGAGACAATACAAAAGAATGCTCTGTCGAATGTTCACCAATCGTCACTGGTAAATTCTTAGTAACCCCTGCGGTAATAACATTATTACTCACACCCACCAGGGAAACTCTTTCCCCGGAGAGTGGGAGGTTAGAGTCATGAACATTCAACAGGCTCCGCGCCGCCCCCGTATCTTACGAGACCTGGGAGGGCGATACCATTTACATTTACCTCGATCATTGGTTCACAAGTAGAATCAACTTCAATTACAGCCAGAGCAGCATAAACATTTAACAAATTTTCAGTATTATCCCCACATTCCACCTCATCCTAGCGTCTCCTACAATCCCTTGCCAGGTGGCCCCCCATGCCGCACTTGAAGCAAGTGGGGGGTGGACGGGCTTGCATCGGCTGAGGGGCAGGAAACCTAGGCTGATCTGGAATAACCTGTTGATATCTTGGCTGGACACTAGGGGCCCTACGCTGATCCCCATTCTGTCTCCAAGCATTGCGCTTATTCTGGGGTGTCCCAAAATTGGAAATGTACACTATTCCCGAGGGAGGATAGGGAGGTGCCGCCACTGGCACTCCCTGTGGTGTCACTTGTACTGTGGACACTGGTACCCCTTTGGCCTCAGAAATCTTTTCTTTGACCTCCGGGGTTTGCATGTTCATGATTTTAGTTTTCTCTTTCTTTTCTAGCTTATCTTAACTTTTCTGCAAAACATCATATGCTACTTGCGCTATCTCAATCAATTCTGGAGCAGCCTTTTTCCTCCAACCTATAGTACGCAACTCTATTTCCTCTCTTATTTCTGGCAACAATCCACCCACCAACAGCATCTTTAAACCTGTTCCAATACTCTAACACATCTTCACCTTTCTTCTGTATCACATCCATCAACACTCGCATATCCTGTCCCTTATCAAAAGTAGCTGTAACCCACAATCTTAAAAACTCATTTAGGCGAACAGTATCCTTCTCATACTCTGGCTGAGCGACACGTTCATCCTTCACTATTCCCTGTTCTGTTATGGCTTTAGTTTTAGCAAATGCATTCCACGCATCCACATACTTCTCAGGTACAGCACAATCAATCAGGATATACATATCTATAAAATTGGCTTGCTGCGTCTTTTCCATCCACATCAGTCTTTTTAACCATTTCTTAGGACATTTCTCAATATCGGGTAGTTCACTGACTATAGCCCTTATTTCATTAGGTTTCCATGGGACATAGACTTTCGCTATCTTTGGGACATACACATCATCTTCCATTTCACCTGGCAGTGCTACTTCTCTCAGAGGCAACTGGGTTATGGGGCCGCCGGGTGAAATACTACTTAGAGCAGACTTAATATATTGTCTTCTCCTTTGTTTAATCTCTGGGGTATGAAAGGCATCTATTATTTTAATCCCTTGCTCTTTCGCTTTCCGTCTTGTCATAATCGGAGTAGATGGGGGTGCTAAAACTGATCTTATACCTGACTCTTCTGTCCCTTCAAGGTATAACCCATCTAATTCGGGCACCCGCATAAATTTTGCGGGTTCCATCTCAGTTGGGTCTACATACTGCCAAGCTTTACCTTGTGGGTCATATGACAACTTTGCCCCTGGTCTCAGAAGCGCTCTGATATCAGGGGGCATACCTATGCTACGCCTCCGCCCCATTCCACCTTCTATAGCTGATCTATCCAATAGATCAGTGATTTGTCTATGCGCAACTGTGCTGGGCAAAGTGATCATCTCATCCCCTCCCCATCGTGCTCCAGCCCGCTCCCTACCTATAGTAGGAGCTGGCTCCAAGCGGGGGGCTGATGCTAAAGCTAGATCCCTTCTGAGTAAACCATAAGGGGAAGCCCAGGTATTGGGCAGCTCCTCATCATCATCAAAGGGAAGGGCAGCTTTTTCTGAACACATTTTATACGGCGGGGGTTTACTGTTCTTTCTAGATGCCTCTTCCCAAGCTACCAAACACTCGATCCCCCCACAATCAGACATTTTAAAAAGCAAATTGAATAATGCATCAATATTAGGAGTACTAAGAGACCCCTCAGGTGGCCACCATTTCTTGGGATCATCCCTGTACTCCTTTTTAGTAATCTTACACCACTTAACATGATGTTTAAGGGCATCCGGGTCCCCACTCACCATCATTTTGATGATTAGGGCACTCGGAGTTAATTTAGCAACACTTAACCCTGTAGCTTTTGCTATCTTCAATAACCTTTTGGCTCTATCTTTAGTCAGCCCAAGGCTATTCATGACAGGCAAAACGTTTTTGTCAAATACATTCCCCATGATTTTCTTTTTTACCCCTCGAGAAATGACAATATCTTTTGGAACTCCGGGATGTTGAGCTCCTAATTCTATCACCACGGCTGTGTACCAGCAGCCTATTTCAGTACTTCATACTGTCTATCTCGTTCTATGCTCAGAAGGACGTCTCCTTGCTGAGTGGAAAAAGGCTAGTCCCTGACTAGGCTCCCTAATCCAAAGAACATACAGCAGGTCAATCACCCGTTTGTGGCTATCCGCTGAAGGCAAACCTATCCGCCTTAGGACCACAAACGTTCAAAAATCATTCATACAAAAATTCAACATCCATCAACTTCTATACTCTCATAGAAAATTGTGGTACCTGCATTTATTCATCCCTTGTAACAGAAAAGTTACATACGTATGTTAATTCTATTAGCATGCACATTTTTAAATGGTACCATATTTCATTCTAAGTAACCATACATAGACTGAATGCATTTTAAAAGTTTTCAAAAGAAAAACGCGTTACCTTCTGTGAGCGCACTCCCCATCCGGCACCTCAGAACCGCACAGAAAAGACAGTTTTTATATGAGAAAAAAGTTTCTCACCTGAGGCCTCTGTGTAGCTGTCCTTCCTGCGACGGTCCGATAGCCGGAGAAGGAGCCGCGATCAAGAAGACACGATTCGGGGTCACCAATTGATAAGTTAGTCTCTTCACGTAAGACATCAACGACAGACAAGTTGCATTCGTCTTAGATGTATGTTTACTTCAGAATACACTGTAGTACAGAGGATCACTCCTTTCATAAGGATAGTGATAATGATTACAAAGTGTTACAGGCTTTTATAGAAAAGGCTAACATGGAAGTCTATGGAGGGCACAAGCCCAAATTTCAGATTACACAATCTTGCACAATACACATATACATGTCATTATTTATTATTTTGATAACTTCACATCTGGTCATCCGGTCATCGTGACCTAACTAGGGCGTTAAGTGAAAGGTTGTTTTGACAACCAAAAGACAAGAGGGAAAGATACATTACATGCTGGGACTAATTAATTGATAATTATAAGGGAAGGGGCTTTCCAACAAACAACCTTTTCCGAGAGTTCTCACAAAAATATTGGCTGAACATTCTATGTGAGAAAAGGGAAAAACAACAAGTTGCAACACCAAAAGAATTCAGAAACATTGAATCATTTTAGTGGAAAAAACATCTTCATACTAGGGGAACTCTTCATAGCAATATATGATTATACAGGGATATACAGATACAGATATAGGTACATATATTCCTATCTTCTCAGTCCCTCCTGTGTTTAGAATTCTTTGGTGCATTCTTCTTATGCTCCAGCAGGGTTTTCAGGGTCAGATGGTAGAGCCACGGGGTCCATGGGCGAAACCACAGGGAGCCGGGTTACCATCTCATGAACTGTTTTAACACGGGACCTTGAGGGCTCAAAAGAACCAGCATTACTACAGACTTCACAACATGCGTCACAAGCATGGGTGGTCATTTTCATGCAACATTTACATAACATAGGTGCACATTTGATTATAAGGATTATAAGTACAATAATTCCGACAACATTGAGAATACCATGCAGAATACCAGAAAACCATTGGAGAACCAAAAAGGCAAAGGTACAGAATAATTCTTGCCAGCGTCACACTGGCTGTCTTTTGGAGCTACTGTTCTCTTACAATGGGAACCGTGCACCCAGTATTTATAATCTTTCAACTTTACAGCGGTTGGGGATACCAGAATGATCTGGAAAGGTCCTTTCCACTTAGGGGACAGAGTGATCCCAGGAGTGTGATTCTTGATATACACCCAATCTCCTGAGTTTAGTCCATGAGTCGCTTCACTTGTGTCCACCGGTTGTCCTGCTTTGGCTCTGGAAAAGGTATCAGAAAACACGTTTGCCAATTTGTGCACATATTCAATCATGGCATCTTGACCATTACCTAGAGTCACTGTTTCAGGATGTACCAATGTGGCAGGAAGTCTTTTAGGTGGACGTCCAAACAAAATGTCAAAAGGTGACAACCCATGTTTCTCTTTGGGGGTGGTCCTAATAGTTGCCAGGGCTATTGGCAAGGCCTCCACCCATGAGCTTTCCCCATTAGCTGTTATCTTAGCTAAGTATCTTTTGATTGTTTGATTTGTGCGTTCCACCATTCCACTAGCTTGTGGCCTATAGGGGGTATGTAGCTGTTGTTTTATCCCTAAAATATCTACCACCCTGGCCATAAGTTTATTGTCAAAGTGGGTACCTCTATCTGATGAGAATACAGCTCCTATCCCGAATCTGGGGATAAGCTCTCTCGTAAGGCACTTTACAACTGTTATGGCATCATTCCTCACCGTTGGGTATGCTTCTACCCAGCCCGAAAACTGATCCACACACACTAACAAATACTTGAAACGACCACAAGGAGGCATATCTGAGAAGTCTATTTGCACAATTTGAAACGGCTCCTCAGTATGCGGAATATGCTTCATTGGAGTGGGAACTGGTCTCCCGACATTATGCATTTGACATATTGCACATTCATTAATTTGTTTAGCAGCATATGCATGAAATCCAGGTGCCCACCATTGTTTGGTCACTGCCCGACACATCCCTCCTGTTGAGACATGGCAAGGCCCATGGCTCAAAGCAAATAGAGAAGGAAAAAGAGTCGGAGGAGCGACCAACTTATCTTTCATCCTCCACAGGCCATCCTCACCATGAAATGCTCCCTTTTTAGACCAGGAGCCCCTGTGGGGAGAACTTTCCTGTAGGGCTGAAAGGACAACTGGGTCTACCTGGAGATCCATTACTTGGAAAGTAGGTAAAAGTTGAGTAGTCGGCTGATAAGAATAGATAGTTTCTTTTGCATATTTATCAGCCAAGGCGTTTCCTGTGGAAACGCAGTCATCAGACCCTGTATGGGCTTTACACTTAATTACTGCAACCTGTAGGGGTAGTTGAACAGCGGCTAACAAGCGAATGATAAGACTTTTGTGCTGTATTGCTGTTCCCGCCGCTGTCAAGTACCCTCGCTCTTGCCATAGCTGAGCAAAGCTGTGCAGAACGCCTATAGCATATGCTGAATCACTGTATATATTCACTGTATCACCATCAGCTAATTCCAAAGCCACACACAGAGCAGTGAGCTCCGCTGCCTGTGCAGACCTGGAATCCCCAAGTACGTCAGCATACAGTAGGTTGCCCTCACCGTTCACCACTGCACACGCAGCTAGTGTGAGACCATCTGACCTCCGGATAGAGGACCCATCTACAAAGAGGTCTGCACATGGAGGCAGGCCTGAGATGGGCTCATCTCGCAAGTCAGGTCTGGGTTTAGTTACCTCTTCAATTGAGTTAACACAATCATGGGAAGAATACTCATATTCCTCAACATCCTCGCTGTCTTCCTCTGGCAAAAATGTGGCCGGATTTAAAGTTTGACAGCGTTGGATCTTGAGGTTTGAGGCGGATAACAGGACCAAGTGGTAATGAGTTATCCTTTGTACAGAAAAAATGTTTTGTGTAGGCACTATTCAACATAGCCTCCAAGTCATGAGGGCACATCAAATACAAAGTGTTACCTAACACAATGTCAGTAGTTTTTTCTACCAGCAGGGCCGCCGCTGCTACTGACTTCAAGCAGCCTGGCAAGCCTCTTGCCACACTGTCCAGTGGGTAGCTATAGTACCCTACCGGGCGATGGCGGGCACAAAAATGCTGTGTCAGAACACCATTTGCATGTCCGTTGACCTCGGTGCAAAACAAGTAGTAATCCTTGCTGTAGTCAGGCAAACCCAAGCTAGGTACAGTAAGCCGGAGAAGGAGCCGCGAATGCAGATATGTGCTATTTACAGGTTGCAGAATGCAGATATGTGCTATTTACAGGGTGTAGAATGCAGATCTGTGCTATTTATAGGTTGCAGAATGCAGATCTGTGCTATTTACAGGGTGTAGAATGCAAATCTGTGCTATTTACAGGGTGTAGAATGCAGATCTGTGCTATTTACAGGGTGCAGAATGCAGATCTGTGCTATTTATAGGGTGCAGAATGCAGATCTGTGCTATTTACAGGGTGCAGAATGCAGATCTGTGCTATTTATAGGTTGCAGGATGCAGATCTGTGCTATTTACAGGGTGCAGAATGCAGATCTGTGCTATGCAGATCTGTGCTATTTATAGGGTGCAGGGTGTAGAATGCAGATCTGTGCTATTTACAGTGTAGAATGCAAATCTGTGCTATTTACAGGGTGTAGAATGCAGATCTGTGCTATGGGTGTAGAATGCAGATCTGTGCTATGTGTAGAATGCTATTTACAGGGTGCAGAATGCAGATATGTGCTATTTACAGGGTGCAGAATGCAGATCTGTGCTATTTACAGGGTGCAGAATGCAGATCTGTGCTATTTACAGGGTGCAGAATGCAGATCTGTGCTATTTACAGGGTGCAGATATGTGCTATTTACAGGGTGCAGAATGCAGATATGTGCGATGTACAGGTGGCAACCCCTCATTATGGGCACAGGGAGGCTGCATATGATGTGCACAGTGAGGCTGCATTTGAAGAATGAAGAAGAAATAGAACTTGCATTTGGCTGCCGTACCTATCTGTCTTTTAAACTTACCCAGATTCTCATTTGACTCATAGGTACTGATCATTGCGGTTTTTTCTTTTTTTCAAAATGACTGGAAATTTGGTTCCATCTTTGAAACTATTTCCCTTCACAAGGCGTTCTTATGAAGAAAAAAAAGAGGATAAAGGAGCTTGGACCAAATCAACCCAAAATGAAAATACAGCAGAGGTCAAGTGATCGTGGTTGAGTTTACACTCGAAGCTTTTCCTCCACTTTATATAAGAAATGGAGTTGGCTGGATGTGATGTGACTAATGCCTATTATTGTTTTCCCTGTTTGCTCTTTCAAAGACCTGGCACTGACAAATTGTGGATTTCAACAAGGGTTTGCGACCTAAAACATCTCACCGACAAGTGTAAGCAGCATCAAATTACCCAAAGCCATAGGGACAACCGTGTGAAGCTTGAGTTTTTTTGGGAATAGTAGCATTAGCGAACAGCTAAATGAGGGCAACAGAATTGCCGTTATAAGACACAATGAAGAGGTCACAAAAAATCGTCACATCCTGTCTAGAATAATAGACTGCGTGAAATTTTGTGGTGCATTTGAGCTGGCTTTGCGTGGCCATGACGAGAGCGAGAGATCAGAGAATCCTGGGATATTCCGTGGCTTGGTAGATTTTGTTGCTTCTCTTGATGGAGTTTTGAAAGAGCACCTTAAGAATGCCACTGTTTTTAAGGGAACTTCAAAAACTGTGCAGAACGAGCTGTTGGACTGTATGTTGTCTGTTGTGAAGGAGCACATTATTGAAGAAGCACGGAGCAGTGATTTTATCTCAATCCAGGCAGACGAGACCATGGATATTGCCACTTATTGCCAACTTGTAATTGTACTACGCTACATTGATGCCAAAAACCACGTGCAGGAGAGGTTTTTGGAGTTTATTCCTCTGCAGTCTACTACAGCAGATTCCATCGCTACAGCACTACAAGAGCGCCTTGCTGTCATACTTCCAGAGGATCAGAAACATAAGCTGATCTCCCAAGCGTATGATGGAGCCAGCGTGATGAGAGGTGCCACTGAAGGTGTTCAGAAGAAGATACAAGATGTGTACCCAAATGCCCATTATATCCACTGCTATGCACATCAGCTGAACCTAATAATGCAACAAGCCACTTCTCAAATGCCCAAAGTAAGACTATTTTTTGGAAACCTTGGAGGATTTGCCAGCTTTTTTTCCAGATCACCCAAGCACATAGATGTGCTTGATAAAATAGTTGCCCATAGACTACCGACATCAAGCAGTGTCAGATGGAACTTCCACAGCCGTGCCATCAATACGGTGTTTGAGCAGAGAGAGGACCTCATTCGTAGTGATGAGCGGAATACACCATATTCGATTTCGCGATATTTCACAAATATATAGAAGAATATTCGCAAAATATTCTTTAATATCGAATATTCGTGATCTTTTATCAAAAAAAATTTTTTTGCGAAATTTCGCTAAGGCGAATGCGAAATTGATTGCGAAATTCTCATCAACACGCGAAAACGGAGATCATTTCCTGGATTACTAAACTAATATGCACTAAACACTAAGGGCCAGATACTCAGCGGCGATACGCCGGAGTATCTCAGATACCCCGTCGTATCGCCTTTTTTTTTGCCTCGTATCTATGCACGTGATGCTTAGCATCACTTTTGCATAGATACGCTGCAACATCCGACAAGTGTAAAACCATTACACTTGCGGATCGTAGGTGTAATGACAACTCCGGCCTTCACGTTGTTTTCTCATTTGCCTATGCAAATGAGGCTAGTACGAAGATTCCCGATCGCTTTTACGCCGCCCCGTCGTCACGTACGTCGTTTTCGCCCGCGTAAGGTGACCCAAGCTTCTATGTGGAGTAACCTTACGAAGTTCCGTCGGATGCCGTCGGGTGCCGTCGGATGCCATGTTAAGTATGGCGTCGGGTCAGCGTGGGCTTTTTCCGTCGCTTACGTCGTTTTACTAACTCGTTCGCGAATAGGGAGTTGCGTAAATGACGCTCACGTCGTTTTGACGTCGGTTTCAACGACGCTTTCCGACGTGAGCTGGAGCATGCGCACTGGGCTTTTTCCCCGGCTGGCGCATGCGCAGTTCACAGAGGGGCAGAGAAAGTATTCGCGAACATGTGGACCTTCTCTACGCCAAACTCCAGAAGAAGGACATAGATTCAGTCCACATTAAGGGGATCATCCAGCAGTTCCAGAAGGACATACAGAAGATCAGGTAGTAGCTGTATTCCTCCTTTTACATGTGTTGTTGTTGTTTTATTATTATTATTATTTTTATTATTATTATTGTTCATAAATTTTGCAGAGATTCTATCCCATCCCTGGTTGACCCAAGCAGTCAAGGTATTTCTCAACCGAGGAGGCGGTGCTCGCTGAATACGGGAGAACATAAACGCATTGCATCTGAGGTGAGTTTTTATTGCAATATTTTTCTTAGCTGTTATAGATATGAAGATTGTAAAGAAAAATATTTTTCTTACAATATTCATATATAAAAATGATGTGATCTAAAAGGATTTGTTGTTCCCTCTAGTGGATAACATGAGTATTACAGCCTTCATCTGTGTTAGCTGCTTGAGCATCAGAAATGCATGAAACCTGACATATTTACTAAGAATGTCTTGTTCATGTGTATTTAGTTCTGAGAAGTTATGGATTCAAAACCACTGAAACTGATCTCCCTTTATAACTTAAAACTGAACATTTAAAAGGCAGGTGGGGCTCATTGTATCCAGGGCTCCTTCCGATTGGGAGTTTTCAGACCGCTGTGAAAAGCGGAGTTCCACCCATATTTATGTTCACAGCGCCGGCAGAAGCAATTACTCTGCTGCCATCTAGTGGCGGTAGATGTAATTGCGGTAATGCCGCCCAAGTAATGGGAACTGCGTTACCATGAGTGGAAGAGTAATCTTTTTTTCCTCCCTCTCTCTCTCTTCTGATCCGTGGTTATTCATGGACAGAGGAGGAGGAGGAGTTGTGGATATGGGGGTCTTGAAGAGGGGATAAGGGGATAGGGAATGAGGGAAAGAAAGGGGAAGGAAGAGTGACGGAGACAGGGAGGGAATTAGCCTAATCAAGATATATATGTATGGAATATATGGACAACTAGGGTGGAGAGATAATAACTGGGAAGAAGGAAATTAAGTGATAGCAGGAATAGTAACTTGGGTAGGATATCTCTCCATTGGGGTAATGGATTTAAAATTACCGGTGATATTATATACTATAATTTTCTCTCTGAGGTAAACTATGAAGTGTTAATATAGTTGAAGAGAGAGACGTAATATAATATCCATTTTTGTTGTCTTATTGGATTTTGCTTGTTTCTTTTCAATGTTTCCTGAATTGCTTTCTTGCTAAAAAAAATAAAAACAGAGAATATAAAAAAAAAGGAATTCTTCCTTGGATTTTATCTCCTGTAGTGACATAATCTTACCCTTTTTAATAATATCCCTTAGTTGAATTATCTTTCTAATCCAGTTCCCACCAACCCCTTTTGTCCCTGGTGCAACTAAATTCTTTTTTTCTTAGCACAATATATATATATACACATACACACACACACATACACACTGTAGTATCCTGGGTCCTGGACAGACGCTATGTTGCACCAATATTTGGAGTGTGGTCCCTTTAAGGCAATTGGATAGTGTTCAGGAGGTCACCCAGAGGGGGTAAGAAATGCCGGGCAATAAAAGTTGATCTAGAGAGGTCGGGTCTACAGTCCTCTCTGTCCTTGTTAGTGTCATTTGGGGCCTGAAATTTCAGAGGCTCTAAAGTGACATTCGAAAGGGGAAAGAGCCTCCTCTCCTGACCACTGGCAGTCAAGCTCACAGGGGGTTAAGAACTTCCAGGAAACCAGCTTAAAAGACAGCCTCGTACACACGAGGGGATATGTCCGCTGAAAACGGTCCGATGGACCGTTTCAGCAGACATCTCCGATCGTGTGTATGGGCTAGCGGACAGATTTGTCCATCGGACAAATTTCAAAGCATGCTTTGAAATTTGTCCGCTACAAACCTGTCCGTCGGATATGTCCGCTGGTTAGTACGGTAAACCAGCGGACATATCCTCCCACACATGCGTCGTATCCTGTGAATGGATCCGACGCATGCGCGCGGAAGTGTTTACTTCCTGGTGCGTGACGTAGCGGTGACGTGGCGGCGTCAACGTCACCGCCGCGTCACCGACACGTCACCGCGCCGTCCGCCGGCGGGGAATTTGATCCGATGGTGTGTACATGCCATCGGATCAAACTCCAGATCGGACATATCCGATGGAAATGGTCCGCGGACCGTTTTCATCGGATATGTCCGATCGTGTGTACGAGGCCTAAGTCCTGGTAGAGGGGGTGGAGGAGTATGGGAGAGCACCTGTCTGAATAAGCTGTGTACCTCTGAGAAGCTGACAGAGTGTCAGTAAGGACTGGAAGTTCTGGGGGAGACCTGCCTAAAACCGTATGTGCCTTTGCTTTTGATTTACTGCTGTGCTGAAGAAAAACAGCCTTTTTGTTTATGATGTAAACAAGCAGACTTTTACTTTAATGTTTTTCCCCGTGTGCTGAATAAAGGTGCTGTTTTTGGTTTGATCACAAATAAAAACCCTTTTTGTTCAAAGTTACGGGTTTACGCACTTAATCCAGCAGAGCTAAACAACCCCAAAAATGTTCACAATATATATATATATATATATATACACACACACACATATATATATATATATATATATATATATATATATATACAAAAAATGTTTTTTTATTTATTATTTGGGGATATTTGTTGTAGCAAAAAGTAAAAAAAAAAAAATATTTTTTTTTCAAAATTGTCACAATTTTTTTTTTCAAAACCGCAAAGGTGATTAAATACCACCAAAAGAAAGCTTAATTTGAGGGAAAAAAGGTTGTCAATTATGTTTGGGTACAATGTTGCACGACCGCGCAATTATCAGCTAAAGTGACGCAGTGCCGAAATTGCACAAAATCCTCTGGTCAGGAAGAGGGTTAAAGGCTCGTCATTTCATGAATGTCTAACAGCAGGGGTCCCCAATCTTTTTTATACTGGGGACCGGCTGCATGGAAGAAAATTATGCCAACGCCCGGGGGTGGAGAATGTGTTTTTCCGTGGGCGATTTGTTGAGGAAATGGCTGGTATTTGCGCTTCAATCATCATGGCACCCTGGTTGATATGGTGTCAGAATGATTGATGCTCATAATTTTCATTATTACATTGTAATAAAAAATAAATTGTTCAACTCACTATAATGCAGAATCAGTGGGAACACTGAGTGTGTCCCTTGCCACCAAATTCAGCTTGTCACCATCACCTGCCAACAGATGCAGCTTGCCACCATCGCCCACCAACAGATGCAGATTGTCACTTGAAAAATGCAGCTTGTCATTTACCAGATGCAGATTATCACTTGCCAGATGCGAATTGTCACTTGACAGATGCCGATTGTCACTTGCCAGATGCAGATTGTCACCTACCAACAGATGCAGCTTGTAACTTCCCACCATCGCCCACCAACAGATGCAGATTGTCACTTGCAAAATGCAGCTTGTCACTTGCCAGATGCGAATTGTCACTTGCCAGATGCGAATTGTCACTTGCCAGATGCAAATTGTCACTTGCCAGATGCAAATTGTCACCTACTTACAGATGCAGCTTGTAACTTGCCACCGTCGCCCACCAACAGATGCAGATTGTCACTTGCCAGGTGCAGATTGTCACCTGTCAACAGATTCAGCTTGCCACTTGCCAGATGCAGATTGTCACTTGCCACCATTGCCTGCCAACAGATGCACCTTGTCACTTGCCAGATACGGATTGTCACTTGCCAGGTGCAGCTTGTCAATTGCCAGATGTGGATTGTCACTTGCCATTGGGGGGGAATGTCACTTGCCATGGGGCAGATTTGGCATTGTCACTTGCCAGATGCGGATTGCGGAATCTCAACGATTTTTTCTTTATTCAACCTTACCTGCTATGTAACTAGGTCTAGAACTAGAAAAATAACAGACTTTACAGCCTTAGTACCTCACAATATTCAGTACTATTTGATCTAAAGTAATGTACGGACAAATACTTAATCTACAGTCATAGCACTGTAAATTTTATAAATAATACCAAAATACATCCAGGCTGATCCCTTTGAAGATTTGAAAAACGTGAGCAACAACTATTAAATGTATTTTCCATGTTTTAATCAAGTTTTAATAATTGCTCATTGTCATCTATCTTATAAATTTTTTTGGTTTTTGTTTTTGTTTGTTTTTTATGAAAATGTACTGAGACCTATTATTTATTTTGTTTGTTGTAATTTGAAAACCACTCAAATGAAAATGTATCAAAACAAAAATAATAATAATAATTTTTGTAATTATTATTATTTTAAATGCCATCTTTATCTTAATTATGATCAAATATTACAGCCTGCAACTTTCACATTTCTGCAGCTACATTTACTTAGATTAGCTTAAGAAATAATTCCCATGGTTTTCTTCTATAGATACAAAACTGTACTGCAGAGAATGAAAAAAAAAAACAAAAAAAAAAAACGAATGTAAATGTTCACTGGATGAGACATTGTGGAAAATTACTAAGCCATGGGCATTGGTAGTGAGCCAAATGGCCTGCTTTGCAACAACCCAGTCACTCTCCAAGTGACTGACACTAAAATGTTAAGCTGCAATTTATATTCAGTTCAGTGCTGTTACACTACAGAGTGGTTAATGATAATATAAATTAGATATGGAGCCCAAAGCTAAAATATAAGCTGGTTAGCATGCCTGACCAGTCATTAAAGTGTCACTTGCCAAAAATAAATACCTCCATTAAACGATACTGTGCTGTTACATATGCAGTATATGTAACCTCAATAAGAAGGTCGTCTGTAGTTTTCACCCTTAAGGAAGTGTAATGTCAAAGAAATGATAACATGAAGAAGACCATGTTCCATTGCAGCAAAGCTTCATAAATTATTTACAACAGTCCCAAGTATTTTTATGAGGCAAATGTATGGTGCTAACACTTGTATGCCTGAGGTGCAGTCTTCTCAACATTTATAATCTTTAAAAGGCTCTAGAATTCAAGCCTGCACCACAAATCTGTTTATAAATATATCTTCCCTTTTCACTCCATATGATAACATATTGCTGCCACCATCAGGATCTATGTTTCTTTAATTGCCAATCACTTTCTTTCACAAAGTAAACCTTTTCTGACCTAAAACCCCAAAACTATAACAAAAGGTTTTTGGGACTCTATACCTATTCACATAATGGCCAAACACATGCTGTATGAAGTTTAGGGTTGCCACCTTTTCTTCAAACCAAATAAAAACACTTTAGTGATGCAGGGCAATTTTTTTTTTTTTTACGTAGTATACACTATAGGATTATAAAAGACCCAGGACACCTTTGGGTGACCCAAGTAAAGTATTAATGTGGAAGATGCCACCCGACAGCCACCCACAGCTCCCGAACGGCAACAGATTTGTGTGTGGCTATCTTAGTTTCTTGGAGAGCCACAGCCTGGTCTGATTATGTGTGTCTGGGTTTCAGGCAAACTGAAACCTGGTCACGTAATTCAAAACCCGGACTGTCTGGGTGAATCCTGGACATCTGGCAACCCTAAAGTAGTATGAAGACCCTCACATACGGTACATACACATAAGGTAGATATACTCAAGGAAATACACAAATGCATACAGTGGTGACGTTTTAAGATGGTGTGGCGCTAGACCCTGTTCTTCCTTTTTGACCCCTCCCACTGCTCATAAGCCCCACCTGGTATAGGCTCCACCCACTCCATCCCCTGTATTCCACTTGCTTGAACACTTATCACATCAATAAAATGGTATACAAATATAAATAAATAAGCAACATCCATTTTAAGCAACTTTTTTTAAAATATAATCTTAATTTAAATTATAACTTAGCTTATTTTAAAACATAAATTACAGGTATATATAAATAAAATAAAGAACACATAAGAAAGAGAACAAATGAAAGTGCTGCATAATTAAAAGAACACTGCAAGCAGCATAATCACTAGAGTCTGCAGTAGTGAGGTGTGTCCTGGCATCATCCTATAGTTAAGTAGTCAAATCACTTTTGTATGGTTTGACAACTTACCTGGAGTCCTCTGACCACATACACTGCTTCTCTTCTTTATGAAGATCTGGTTATCACTACAGAGCTAATTAGGACTAAGCTCATTACTTAAGACTGGAAGCAGGGTATGCAACTGCAGGTACCTGGTGGATGCAAGGTACCGTAAGTTGTCAAAGCATATTAAAATGGTTTACTTACATGGGATTGTGCCAGGGCACTTCTAGCACCATTACCACCATAGCAGACTGTAGTGGTTATTGTGCTTGGAGTGTACCTTTAAAGTGCAAATAGAGGGTGCAATCAGCGCAAAAATATGTATGATCAACGTGATTAATATAGCATAAAAAATATAAATAAGTAAATAAATAAATAAAGTGAAAATATGTATCACTACAAATTAATCCATAGAAAAGATGCAGAAACCAAACAGTTAATGTATCTAGGGAATGCAAGCTAAGCACAAAAAGGACCTTCACACAAATCCCAAGTAGTACAATATATATATATATATAGTGCAGCGCAAACCATGTAAAATATAGAATATAATAAGAATATAGAAAGAAAATTGGTAAAGTCCAAACAATTCGTGACAAAAGGAGAAAAACTTCTGTAGAACATTCAGTGAGATGAATGATTGAATGAAGATCTTCACCACGTGAGAGAAAGCTATGGTAGCAGGTATTGAAACTTATCCCTCCACCAGTGTAGATGGCTACTCTCACCTTAGGTTAAGACCACTGGGTTAGCAGATGGTCATTAGAGCATTAGGAAAACAGGATGTGAAGTAGGTCTCCTATTGATGGTCTCAGCATGGATACCGGAGCAAGGGGACATGGAAGAAAAAACCAGGAATGACACCGAGCGACGTGTAGGCTCCAAAACCCCTGGACGCGTTGCGTGAAAACACTTCCTCAGCAGGGTGGAGTGCTGCTGAGGAAGTGTTTTCACGCAACGCGTCCAGGGGTTTTGGAGCCTACACGTCGCTCGGTGTCATTCCTGGTGAACTCCGTGAGCTGTGTTACATATATGTACATGCCTGTTTACATCTGAAGAAATGTGAGTAGCCTGTCAAATGTCTATTTGATTAAAGCAGTGATCAAGCGGAAGCTCTTAGATGGTTGTTTTTTCTTCCATGTCCCCTTACTCCGGTATCCATGCTGAGACCATCAATAGGAGACCTACTTCACATCCTGTTTTCCTAATGCTCCTAATGATACATGTCCCAGGGGACATGTATCAATGCAAATAAAGTTTTAAAAACGTCAGTTTTTCCAGGAGCAGTAAATTTAACACTAAAAGTGAAATATTCCTTTACATTTTGTACCGGGGGGTGGGGTGTATAGTATGCCTGTGAAGTAGCGCTTGTTTCCCGTGCTTAGAACTGTCCCTACACAAAGTGTCATTTCTGAAGGAAAAAAGTAATTTAAAACCACTCGCAGCTATAATGAATTATCGGCTCCCAGCATTACAGAGAAAAGTCATTGATAAAAAAAAAAAAAATGCGTGGGGGTCCCCCCAAATTCAATTACCAGGCCCTTCAGGTCTGGTGTGGATATTAAGGGAAACCCTGCGCCAAATTAAAAAAAAAAATGTGGTGTTCCCCCAAATATCCATACCAGACCCTCCAGGTCTGGTATGGATTTTAACGGGAACTCCACCCCAAATAAAAAAATGGCATGGAGTTCCCCCCAAAAATACATACCAGACCCTTTATCCGAGCACGCAACCTGGCAGGAAAAGAGGAGGGGACAAGTGAGCGCCCCCCTAAACCATACCAGGCCACATGCCCTCAACATTGGGAAGATGCTTTAGGGGTCTGTGACCCCTCAAATCACCATATCCCCATGTTGATGGGGACAAGGGCCTCATCCCCACAACCCTTGCCCGGTGGTTGTGGGGGTCTGTGGGCGGGGGGCTTATCGGAATATGGAAGACCCCTTTAACAAAGGGGACCCCCAGATCCCGGCCCCCCATGTGAATTGGTAATGGGGTACATTGTACCCCTACCATTTCAGAAAGAAAGTGTAACAAATTGTAAAAAAAAAAGACACCATTGGAAAAGTCCTTTATTAAAAATAAAAAAATAAAAAAAAGATTCCAGCGTTGGTAATCCACTCTCGGACTCCGCTCCAAGTGCGTCGGTATCCTGCGTGGGTGATCTCGTCTCCGGGGAGAAGAAGATCTTCTCTTCGTCCAGGTCCAGGATCCAGCGATGAGATGTCCACAGCGGGGTCACATCAGAGGGGGGCGGGGTCACCCACACATCACTGAGAAAGCCTGGTGTAACAGAATCATAATTCATATATTACATGAGATGGGACATTAATAATAATTCATATTGCAGGACTGGAATATTACAAAGTAGATGTCTTGAGATATCACACGCTGTTGCCTATTCAATATGGGCACACATGCTTTTGAAAGGTGTCAATTTGCTACAGGGCCTGAAAGACCTTTTGATTGTGTGATTCATTGTGTGTTAAATTCTCCATTCAGATGTACTGAATTAGCACGTCATTGTCTACTGGAATGTCATGCTCTCTGAGTTAAGGCTAATGATGATGCGGTGCCGACGTGTCTACATAATTAGCTTACCTGAATGCTTTTTAGAATGTGATTAAAGCCCCCCCCCATGGTGTGAAGTGGGGTGGAGATTGTATTGTCCTGTGATTACTGCCATATGCTTGTAAACTGTATAAGAAGCTGAGAAAATACCATTAAAGTGTCATATCTTTTGAAGCAAGTACGGAGCTGAGTCTCGTCTTGTTCTGGGAAAGGATATGGATCGTGTATGCAAGATTGTCGCGGTGTGTCAGATAAGCTTGTCGTGGTTGGATGGAAGGTCGTAAGCGGTGGTGACCGTTACACCTGGGTTTTCCCTTGCGCCAGAGGGGGACGGATCATGTGACGGGTGGCCCCTACATAAGAGCTGTCACTGCGCTCCTGCCGCATCATTCCTGGGGTGTCTCCGGTGGAGACAGGTGATGCGCTGCAGACATCTTATCGCTGGATTAAAAAAAAAATTACCTTTTTCCCTTCAAAAATGACACTTTGTGCAGGAACAGTTCTAAGCATGGAAAACAAGTGCTGCTTTACAGGCACACCTTATTGTTTCACTTTAAGCATTATTAAAATCACTGCTCCCAAAAAAACTGCCGTTTTTAAAACTTTTTTTGCATTTATACAGGACCCAGGTCCCCAAACACTTTTTATGACAATAACTTGCATATAAGCCTTTAAAATTAGCACTTTAGATTTCTCCCAGACTTTTACAGGGTGCTCCGCAGCTTTTCTAATTTTCTGCGAACACCCCAAATTGTTGGCTGTTCGAGTTGAACATGAGATAGCCTCAAATTCGAAGCTCATCCATACTTGTTACAGGTCTTGCGGAAGTTTGGGTCTTTGGGGTCGAGGTTGGGCTTCTTTTGGAGGGGTTTGATTATGCCTTGCTACAGCGAGATCGGAACGATTCCTTCTTTAAATGATTGGTTTATGAGGTGTGTTATGGTGGGTCCCAAGATATCGGTACATTCTCTCAGAAGTTTTGTAGGAATAATGTTGTTTGGTGATGTGAGTAAATCTCAGTGATTTGTATTTGTATGTTTTTTGTCTTCTTGCTCTGGCCGAGTGAGGCTGCCTGTTATTTTTCTGCTGAATTATTTTCAGAATGTTTGCAATTTTGTCAATAAAGAAATCAGATAGCTCATTGCAGAATTCTTGTGTTTCATTTGCTGGAGGCTCTAGACAAGTGGGGTTTTTACTACTGCTTCCATATAGTCCATGGCACCCTGTCAAATGCCTTCTCTGTGTCCAGAGATAGGAAGAGGCCCTTTTGATTTGTTTGTGTCATTATGTAGTGCACAATACTGGCCTTGATGGTGTTGTCTCTAGCCGCTTGGCGACCGACTCACGCCAATATACGTCGACATTGTGGGCGTGCACGCCTGCCGCAAGCTCTGTGAGTCCTTGCAGACTCTATGTGTGCAGGGATACCTGCGATTGTCTCACGGAGAGGAAGAAGGGGGAAATGCTGATGTAAACAAGCTTCCTAGTGACAGGACACTGATCACAGCTTCCTGTATTCGGGAGCGGTGATCAGTGTTGTGTCACACACAGCCCTATCTCCCTACAGTTAGAAGCACTCCCTAGGACACATGTAACCCCTTCAGCACCCCCTACTTTATAACCCCTTCACTGCCAGTTGTAATTTTTACAGTAATCCGTGCATTTTTATAGCACTATTCGCTGTATCAATGACAGTGGTCCCAAAATGGTATCAAAAGTGTCCGCCATAATGTCGCAGTCATGATAAAAATCGCTGATCGCCGCCATTACTAGTAAAAAATATATATTAATAGAAATGCCATAAAACTATCCCCTATTTTGTAGACGCTATAACTTTTGGGCAAACCAATCAATAAACGCTTATTGCGTTTTTTTTTTTTACCAAAAATATGTAGAAGAATACTTATCGGCCTAAACTGAGGAAAAAAATGTTTTATATATATTTTTTGGGGATATTTGTTACAGTGCCTTGCGAAAGTATTCGGCCACCTTGAACTTTGCGACCTTTTGCCACATTTTAGGCTTCAAACATAAAGATATAAAACTGTAATTTTTTGTGCAGAATCAACAAGTGGGACACAATCATGAAGTGGAACAAAATTTATTGGATATTTCAAACTTTTTTAACAAATAAAAAACTGAAGAATTGGGCGTTCAAAATTATTCAGCCCCTTTACTTTCAGTGCAGCAAACTCTCTCTTCGGAAGTTCAGTGAGGATCTCTGAATGATCCAATGTTGACCTAAATGACTAATGATGATAAATAGAATCCACCTGTGTGTAATCAAGTCTCCGTATAAATGCACCCGCACTGTGATAGTCTCAGAGATCCGTTTAAAGCGCAGAGAGCATCATGAAGAACAAGGAACACACCAGGCAGGTCCGAGATACTGTTGTGGAGAAGTTTAAAGCCGGATTTGAATACAAAATGATTTCACAAGCTTTAAACATCCCAAGGAGCACTGTGCAAGCGATAATATTGAAATGGAAGGAGTATCGGACCACTGCAAATTTACGAAGACCTGGCCGTCCCCCTAAACTTTCAGCTCATAAAAGGAGAAGACTGATCAGAGATGCAGCCAAGAGGCCCATGATCACTCTGGATGAACTGCAGAGATCTACAGCTGAGGTCGGAGACTCTGTCCATAGGACAACAATCAGTCGTATACTGCACAAATCTGGCCTTTATGGAAGAGTGGCAAGAAGAAAGCCATTTCTTAAAGATATCCATAAAAAGTGTCATTTAAAGTTTGCCACAAGCCACCTGGGAGACACACCAAACATGTGGAAGAAGGTGCTCTGGTCAGATGAAACCAAAATTGAACTTTTTGGCAACAATGCAAACGTTATGTTTTGTGTAAAAGCAACACAGCTCATCACCCTGAACACACTATCCCCACTGTGAAACATGGTGGTGGCAGCATCATGGTTTGGGCCTGCTTTTCTTCAGCAGGGACAGGGAAGATGGTTAAAATTGATGGGAAGATGGATGGAGCGAAATACAGGACCATTTTGGAAGAAAGGGGAAACAAGAAGTGCAGCGCAAGAAAAAACTGTAGAGGTACTGTCATAAGCATATGACATGCAAAAATATAGTCCAAGAGGACAATGCAAACAATGTGAGGTGCTATGAAGAAATAGAAACATCACCTAGCAAACAGGTATTATAATAAAAAGTCCATTGGTATGATTCCAAACAGGTGAGTGAAAACACTAAGCAGGTGCAGTGGACAATGTGAATAGTTTATGAGTGTGGTTCCCAAGGAAAAGATCAAAACACTTCACATATGATGCCAATTCAGATGAATGAAAGCAATAAGTGTAGCTTGTCTGTAGTAATCTTCAAAGTATCAAATGAAGGAAATAGGTACTCAGCGGACCCTGGGCTCTGTGGAGGTGGATCTGTGATGGTGGTCACTCCGGTTTAGGATGATGGAACCAGTCTGGTCAAATGCCTCCCCTCCGAAACAGGACCCCAAGTGGATAAGGCCAATGGTGAAAGGCCAGACTCAAGAGTCAACTTAGCAGGTATGGATGTATATAGAAAAAAAAAGGAAATGCTCCCAATGGTGCAGATCAAAAATAAACCTGTGAAGGCTTTATTTAAAATAAATGGATAAAATCACGTGATAATTATGGTAAAAAGCAGTATGGGGTACTCAGCATGTAAAAAGCAGTATTGGGTTACATGGAGTGACCACCATCACAGATCCACCTCCACAGAGCCCAGGGTCTGCTGAGACCACAATGCCTTGTCTGACTTGCTGTTAGTATTAACAAGTAAGTCCACCACAGCTGAGTACCTATTTCCTTAATTTGATACTTTGAAGATTACTACAGACAAGCTACACTTATTGCTTTCATTCATCTGCATTGGCATCATATGTGAAGTGTTTTGATCTTTTCCTTGGGAACCACACTCATGAACTATTCACATTGTCCACTTCACCTGCTTAGTGTTTTCACTCATCCGTTTGGAATCATACCAATGGACTTTTTATTATAATACCTGTTTGCTAGGTGATGTTTCCTTTTCCTTCATAGCACCTCACATTGTTTGCATTGTCCCCTTGGACTATATTTTTGCATGTCATATGACAGTACCTCTACAGTTTTTTCTAGCGCTGCACTTCTTGTTTCCCATTTACCACTGACTTTGTTTGTGTGCCGGCTGCTACATTGTTTTATTGTTTTTCTTACATGTTTGGTTAGCTAGCACAGTTGTTTCCCCCACATTTCCATTCTGGAAGAAAACCTGATGGAGTCTGAAAAAGACCTGAGACTGGGACGGGGATTTGTCTTCCAACAAGACAATGATCCAAAACATAAAGCAAAATCTACAATGGAATGGTTCACAAATAAACATATCCAGGTGTTAGAATGGCCAAGTCAAAGTCCAGACCTGAATCCAATCGAGAATCTGTGGAAAGAACTGAAAACTGCTGTTCACAAACGCTCTCCATCCAACCTCACTGAGCTCGAGCTGTTTTGCAGGGAGGAATGGGCAAAAATGTCAGTCTCTCGATGTGCAAAACTGATAGAGACATACCCCAAGCGACTTACAGCTGTAATCGCAGCAAAAGGTGGCGCTACAAAGTATTAACTTAAGGGGGATGAATAATTTTGCACGCCCAGTTCTTCAGTTTTTTATTTGTTAAAAAAGTTTGAAATATCCAATACATTTCATTCCACTTCATGATTGTGTCCCACTTGTTGATTCTTCACAAAAAAATTACAGTTTAATATCGTTGTGTTTGAAGCCTGAAATGTGGCAAAAGGTCGCAAAGTTCAAGGGGGCCGAATACTTTCGCAAGGCACTGCATAGCAAAAAGTAAAAAATATTGTTTTTTTTTCAGAATTGTAGAGGTGATCAAATACCACCAAAAAAAAGGACGTCAATTTTGTTTGGGAGCTATGTCGGAGGACCGCACCATTATCAGTGAAATTGACGCAGTGCTGAATTGTAAAACGGGCTCTGGTCTTTGGCCAGCAAAATTATCCGGGGCTTAAGTGGCTAGCCTCGCTTCCAGGTATAAAACCGACTTGGTCTCGAGAGATAATTGTTGGTAGGAGTCTATTAGCTAGTATCTTGGAAAAACAAATGATGTCCACATTTAGTAATGATATCAGTCTGTAGTTTGTGGTTTGTGTGGGGCCTTTCTCTTCTTTTGGGATGACCGGTATGTGTGCCTTGCGCATCCTGGGTGTGAATCCTATAATATATATTGGTTGGTGTGGGACTCACATGACTATATTTAAAGGCATTTATTTACAATATCTCATGTCAAGAAACTTAAAGGAGTTGTAAATAAAAAAAAAGTATGCTGAAATTACTGTTTACAGGGTATAGAGATATAATAGTTAACTGATTCCTTTTAAAAACGATTAAAAATAGATAAAAATCAATCATATAATGTACCTGCAGTTTCTAGTTTCGTTTTTGCATGTTGTTTTCTGCCTCTGCTGTAAAGAGCCACAGAGCCAATACAGGGCAGTGATGGTTTGGAAAACGAAACTGATTGGTGCTGAGGGGTTTTAGACACACAGTAATCACACCTCCTTGAAGTTAGTGACCACAGAGAGAAAGCTCCCAGCACTGTAGTTAACAGGAAACAGACAACCAGGAAGTGTGGAGATCAGAGAAGAATTACAGCAACTTAAAAACTAAAACGAACAATGAGGACATGAAAACAGCACTCCATTAAGGTAAAGGAAGCTATTAAGATAAAAAAAAATCCTTTACAAAACCTTTAAGGGGACAGACATTCAAGCACACCAGGGTCAAACAACTCTTCGCTGAGATCACATGACCAAATGCCCAATCTTCTAGAGACTTGACCAACCACTGAGGGATAATTCATTACTGTAGATATTTTATTCTATTATTTCTTCTAGTAAGGAAATGGGTTGTTCAAAGAGGGGGAAGCTTTTCCACATAGGTCTGTTTTTTCATATGAAACCAAATGTATGAAAAAATATATTTTATTCTGAAAAATCAGCAACAACACTTTATTAATTCTTTGCATACATGCCTCTTTTTACTACCAAAATTGAAATGTTATCTTGCCTAAGGTGGAATAAATGTCTCTAAATTTAAATAATAAAAGGAAATGTTTTGTTTTTAGTGCTGAACAGCTATTATAATATTAACAAAAAACTGTTGAACAATGATTATTTTTCCTAAAAGGCTAATGCCTTGCAGTTGATTTTCTATTTTACAGAATTGAAATTGCATTTTCTTAAGTGTAATACATAACATATCATTTTATGAAAGGGTACAAATAAACAAAGGCTGACAGTGGTATTCACAAACATAACTCTCTGTTGAAGTGTTTGGGTTGTGCACAGTCCAGAAATGTCATAGTGGAAGTCTCTTAAGGGAATCCTTCAGCAGTATGAAATTAGCCTCAGGATGCTCTTCACAAGTTCCTGTCAAATATATTTTACATTGCAGTCAAGGTGGCCATGACTGCCCATCAGCAGACTGACTGTCATTAATCTTCTCACCTTAACATCCAAATGTAAGTCTCTTATCTTTTCAATGCAATAACCACATTTCATTCACCTGTAACTATCTCTTCTATGTCATGCCAGGCAGGCTTATTCAATAAATGGTCTCTTGTGTATATCAGGTACAAAATTTATCAGTGCTAAAAATAACCTGGGGGAGGATAACAAAATCCAAATAATTCCCTTAAATTCGTTTTTTGTTTTAGGATTGTACTATTTTCTCCCCAACCAAATAGAGCGAGTACAAAGAAGGGCAACAAAGCTAAGGAAGGGTCTGGAGGATGTTAGTTATGAAGAAAGGTTGCAAGCACTGAACTTATTCTCTCTGGAGAAGAGACGCTTGAAAGGCGATATAATTTCACTTTACAAATACCGTACTGGAGGTGACTCCACAATAGAGATAAAACTTTTTCGTGGAAAGGGAGTTTAGCCACTTAAGGACCGCCTACTGCACATATACGTCGTCAGAATGGCACGGCTGGGCACATCAACGTATATATACGTTGATTTTAGTACCCAGCCATGGGTCACGGGCGCGCGCCCGCGGCGCGCTCCCGTGACCCGGTCCGAAGCTCCAGGACCGGGACCTCGGGACTCGCGGACCCGATCGCCGCTGCAGTGCGGCGATCCGTCCCTGGAGCTGAAGAACGGGGAGAGCCGTGTGTAAACACGGCTTCCCTGTGCTTCTCTGTGGCCGCAGCATCGATCGCGTCATCCCTGTTATAGGGGGACGCGATCGATGACGTCACACCTACAGCCACACACCCCTACAGTTGTAACCACGCACACAGGGAACACTCAAAATCACAGCCCCCCCTGTGGTTAACTCCCAAACTGCAACTGTCATTTCCACAGTAAACAATGCAATTTAAATGCATTTTTTGCTGTGAAAATGACAATTGTCCCAAAAATGTGTCAAAATTGTTTGAAGTGTCCGCCATAATGTCGCAGTCCCGAAAAAAAATCGCTGATCGCCGCTATTAGTAGTAAAAAAAAAAAAAAAAAAATGCAATAAAACTATCCCTTATTTTGTAAACGCTATAAATTTTGCGAAAACCAACCGATAAACGCTTATTGTAATTTTTTTTACCAAAAATATGTAGACGAATACGTATCGGCCTAAACTGAGGAAAAAAAAAGTTTTTTTATGTTTTTTGGGGAATATTTATTATAGCAAAAAGTAAAAAATATTGCATTTTTTTTTAAATTGTCGCTCTATTTTTGTTTATAGCACAAAAAATAAAAACCGCAGAGGTGATCAAATACCACCAAAAGAAAGCTCTATTTGTGGGGAAAAAAGGACGCCAATTTTGTTTGGTAGCCACGTCGCACGATCGCGCAAGTTAAAACGATGCAGTGCCGAATCGCAAAAAGGGGCAAGGTCCTTTACCTCCATTTTGGTCCGGGTCTTAAGTGGTTAACAAGACACGTGGCCTAGAAAGTGTAGTATCTCGCGCCAATTAAAAATTAAAAAAATTAAAAAATTAAATAAATAAATGAATGTGATATACAACACATAATATTTGGTAGATAAGCAGCTCCCCTAAATTGAGACCTCAGTCAAAGGTCAGAATTGAATAGTAGTGGTATATGGAGGGGGCGCTATGACTAGATAATTAAAGAATAAGTGATTAAGTGATACCTAGAAACTAATAATACGATCAGATGGTCCGTCTAAACCAACAAAGGTGAGCTGGTGAACATAAACACAATTTGCTAAATAAATAAATAAGTGAATAGATAAAAAAATATTAATAAAAATGGATGAATAAATAAATAAATAAATAAATAAATAGATAAAGTCCATTCAAAAGGGTTGGATAAAGTCCATTCAAAGATGTTCTTATCAGATTAAACCGAGAGAACAATGTTGAAAATTCAGTGTGAAAGGTGTCCACCTCCACCAAGAAGATCCCCCAAAAGTGCGTTAATGGATGGCTTCTTACCACAAGGCGTTGACCTAATTGTTTGAAAAAGGTCAAATAAAGCAGTTGGTCACTAAACCAGTTCAGAGATTCAGCTGCGCGGCTCTACGTTTCCTAGACTCAGGTACTCTCATAAAGAAGGGAGAGGGAAACCACCATAGTGAAGTACTATTTATTAAAATATATCACAAATATAAACAGCGTAGCCAAATGGCCTCTTACTTTTGTAGTGCCTTGGACCCGGCACTGAGGCTAGTCAGCATGGCAGGTAAAACTGTGATGAAAGTTCCTTGCTGGGGAACTAGTGTGCGTTCCAAGCCAAATGAGAGTTCCTCGCTGGGGAGCTAGCGTGCGTTCCAAGCCAGAGAGCCAGCGGAACCGGAAGTGCGTCGTTCGTACGTAACCAGGGGCCTCGACGTACGTTTCATGTTTAACACGTCGTCAGGGCACGTGGCCACTCATTAAAATTAGAAGAAAAGAGGTTTAATCTTAAACTACTTAGAGGGTTCTTTACTGTAATGCCACGTACACACGATCGGTTCATCCGATGAAAACGAACCGATGGATTTTTTCATCAGATATCCGATGAAGCCGACTGATGATCAGTCTGGTGTTTTCCCTACCCCACGCTGAAGAAGTCCCGCCCACGGGACGTAATGCGTACAGGGGGGGGAGCCACGCAGGACGTCACCCATGATCGCCACAGACTGTTAATGCTTTACACGCTGGTACAGCTAACACTCAGCGTTTAGAGTGTCTGCAAATGTGAGTGTAATTTTTGCTTATTTGTCCTATTAAATGAAGTATACCAGAGAGCACTAGATCTCCTTTGTTTCTTCCTTATTACATGCTGGTTTACTGCTGGAAAGTGATCAGGCTAGGACCTGTGGTGCCATCTACAGCCATTTTGTTTCCTATGGACGTTTCAATCTGACCCTTGGTTTTATTGATATGCTCTATGACCCGGCAGGGTCGAAGTCGTAAGGTGAGTGGCCATCTTGCACATGGTGGTGGATATCTTTTGGTGTCACTTTTTCATCTACACTTTATCTGGATTGTTTGGAGTTGGATCTCTGCATTTATCAGTATATGGACTTTCATTCACATGGACACTTTTTTCTTTATTCATATGATTTATCTTATATGAAATTATTACATGAGTATATATTTAGTTTAGTTTTTTTCACCTTTGCGCTGCACTGTTTTCACCTTATAATGATCAGTCTTGCCTACACACCATCAGATAAAAATCCGTTTGGGTTAGAACACGGTGACGTAAAAAAAAGTTCAGTGCTTCCGAGCATGCATCGACTTGATTTTGAGCATGGGAAAAGGGAATAGCCACTCCAGGTGGGAACCCAGATGAATATCCTCCGTTGCAGACAACTCAGGTGCAGGCAATGAACTTAGCAAAGCAGGAACAAAGATTGTCTCTGGACAGCAGCACTCTGAACAAATTGTAGACTTTTTGTTAAAAGAAGGACAGCACTACAAGTCACAGCAAAATAAAACCTGACTGCTGACGCGTTTCGCAGTGAAACTAGTGCTTAGTCATAGCCATGACTAAGGCCGCGTACACACGAAGAGAAATGTCCGATGAAAACGCGGTGACGTGGCGGTGACGTTGACGCCGCCACGTCACCAAACCAGGAAGTAAAATGCTTCCACGCATGTGTCAAATCCATTCAACGCATGCGGGGGATTTCGGTCCGCTGGTTAGGCGTACTAACCAGCGGACATGTCCGACGGACAGGTTTCCAGCGGACAAGTTTTAAAGCATGCTTTAAAACTTTTGTCGGCTGGAAAACTGTCCGCTAGGCCGTACACACGATCGGATATGTCTGCTGAAACTGGTCTGCGGACCAGTTTCAGCGGACATGTTCGATCGTGTGTATGCGGTCTAAGTCCTTCTTTTAATAAAAGGCTACAATTTGTTCAGAGTGTGGCTGTCCAGAGACAATCTTTGTTCTTGATTCTGAGCATGCATGGATTTTTAACCGATGGACTTGCCCACAGACGATCGTTTTTTTCTATCGATTTTTTAACCATCAGATCATTTTAAAACAGGTTCTACGTTTTTTCACCGATGGGAAAAAAAAACGATGGGGCCCACACACAATCAGTTTGTCCGATGAAAATGATCCATCGGACCGTTTTTATCGGATGAACCGATCGGGTGTACAGGGCATTAGAGTTGCAAGGATGTGGAATTCCCTTCCAGAGGCGGTGGTCTCAGCAGGGGGGCATCGATAGTTTCAAAAAACGATTAGATAAGCACCTGAACGACCACAACATACAGGGATATACTGACATATAATCACACACATAGGTTGGACTTGATAGACTTGTGTCTTTTTTCAACCTCACCTACTATGTAACTATGATTCACTAAATGTCTTAAAGTGGTTGTAAACTTTTTAAATGCAAAATTAGCAAAGTATATCCTTTTATATTGTGTACCTGTATCAATCTATATCACTTTGGCCGCGTACACGATCAAATTTGTCTGCTCAAACTGGTCCGACGGACCAGTTCAGCAGACAAATCCGATCGTGTGTATGGGCTAGCGGACATGTCTGACCGGCGGACAAATTTTAAAACATGCTTTAAAATTTGTCCGCTGGAGACATGTCCGTCGGATATGTCCACTGGTCAGTACACTCACCAGCGGACATATCTTCCCGCACATGCATCGAATGGATTTGACGCATGCGCGGAAGTATTTTTCTTCCTGGTGCGCTGATGCGGCGGCGTCAATGTCACCGCTACGTCACCGTGCTGTCTGCCGGCGGGGACTTTGATCCAATGGTGTGTACACGCCATTGGACCAAAATCTGATGAGACATGTCCGCTCTAAACTGTCCGTCGGACAAGTTTGAGCGGACATATCTCATCGTGTGTACGCAGCCTTAGAGTGGATCATAAACCAAAATGTGACAAAATACCCTTGCAAACACCCTTACTGTTGACTCAAATCAAATGTGACTACAAAATATATATAAAACGTGCTGCTGCTGCTAAAATCTGTAAGGCCACGTACACACAATCAGTCCATCTGATGAGAATGGTCCGAAAAGACCGTTTCCATCGGTTAACCAATGAAGCTGACTGATGGTCTGATGTGCCTACACACCATCGGATAAAAAAACGATGGTGTTAAAACACGTAAACGTCACCGCGTTCTAACACAACAACCTACTGAAAAAACAAAGTTCAATGCTTCCAAGCATGCGTCGACTTGATTTTGAGCATGAGCGGCCTTTTAACCGATGCTTTTGCATACTAACGATCGGTTTTGACCCATCGGTCAGGTGTCCATCGGTCAAATTTTAAAGCAAGTTCTCTTTTTTTTGACCAAAGGATAACTGACCAATGGGGCCCACACACGATCGGTTTGGACCGATGAAACTGTCCTTCAGTCCGTTTTCATCGGTTTTGACCGATTGTGTGTACACGGCCTAAATGTGTCACACACTTTAACATTGAAAAATATTAATAAAAAGTGATTCAGTGCTTCACTATATCCAGCATATGTTTGTGAAAACATATGAATGAAAATTACCAAAACCAACAAATTATATTTAAAGTCCACGTGTATGTGTTAGATTAGTGCCTAATCTTCCACTGTTCATGTCCTCCATAATATAAAAAAAAAACACTTAATGCTGCATACCCCATCACCACTAGCAGCTCACCTCAGTTTATGACCCAGACTCGGGCTCGCCTCGCTGAGTGCACAGACAGGGTTTACTTACCTTGTCCCTGGATCCAGCGATGCCAACACGCTGTGTGAGCAAGCGGGTGCTTGCTCGATTCACACAGCGTCTCCGTGTGCAGTCGATCTCCGTTCCCTGCGACGTTACGACGCACGGGGGCGGAGAAACGGCGCCATATTCAAAAAAGTAAACAAACACATTACATACAGTATACTGTAATCTTATAGATTACAGTACTGTATGTAAAAAATACACACCCCCTTGCCCCTAGTGGTCTGCCCAGTGCCCTACATGTCCTTTTATATAATAAAAAGTGTTCTTTCTCCCTGCAAACTGTAGATTGTCCATAGCAACCAAAAGTGTCCCTTTATGTCAAAAATGGTTTTAGATCAGCTAAAAAAACAGCGATAATAACTTATAATCACTTGCAGAATTTAGCGATAGCGATTTGTGGGGAAATTCATCATAAAAAAAATAAAAATAATGACAGCGACAATTCTGCAACTGAGCAAATTTCAGTGATTTTGATTTCAGTACATTATTGAATAATTTTTACTAAAATTATATTATTATTTGTTATAATTATTTATAATTATTTATTATATTATAATTTATATATATATATATATATATATATATATATATATATATATATATATATATATATATATATATATATGTTTTAAATGTCATACCTGGGATGCCTATTAGACTTTTGTTTGGTCAGATTTAAGTAAGTTATTCCTAAGAATTACAAGCCTACAGTATAAAACGCCAAATTTCCTTGCAAATAATGGTACCGCTTTCAGCACCTAAAATCTGAAAGAATCATACCGCCAAGGAGGTTAAGGGATGTATTAGTAATTAGAGACTCAACTCAATGTAATCCAATTAAGAGGACACTACAGGAAATGTAGAAATAATACACAGAAATCAAAGCATAAAGACAATCATAGTGCTTTTTATTAAATGTCAATATTTAATAAAATGTTGAAAATACCCTCACATTAAAATGTGCACTATCGCTGGTGCACTACAGGTAAATAGAATAAGACCACCTTCAGAACACCACTGGGGGTAATATACAACATGAAGGCTGCAGCTTGTGGAGCAAGTGCTGTATATTATGTATAATGTTTAACTGTGCTCTTAAGTGCTGGGCTCGCTTACTCAAATCTTTGGCATTCTCTTACAGACTATTCTCCGTAGACAATGTTCTACATCACCAGCTCCACCCCTTAAATGTTACGTCACTGGGCAAGGCTTCATCAGAGGGATAGGAGATTGGTGACGCTTAGCTGGAATATAAGCAGTGAGATAGTGTACATGTTACGAAGGATACTTCTCCTCTTTAGGCATATTCATATTGACTACATGCCCCACATCTCCTTAACTATGTGAATGACAATGCAATGATGCAAGGAATAGTACGGACTACTGCAGTTTCCTACCTAATCTCCGATCTGGGATCATACATCAACTGTTCACCTATCTACCACTAAAACAAAAATTGTAATATGTTAATACAATAAACATGTACTACAAATTGGGCATTAAAGCGTTTGTTAACCACTTGCCGACTGGCTCATGCCAATATACATCGGCAGAATGGCTCGGCTGGGCAGATTAATGTATATATATATATATATATATATATATATATATATGTTGCCTTTTAAGACTCAGTGTCAGTGTGACCACGGGTCTGGCGGACTTGATGTTCGCTGGGATGCCTGCGATCGTCTCACGGAGAGAAAGAATGGGGAAATGCTGATGAACAAGCATTTCCCTGTTCTGCCTAGTGACAAGGACACTGATCACAGCTCCCAGTGATCAGTGTTGTGTCACACGTAGCCCCCCCAGTGTAATTTTTACAGTAATCAGTGCATTTTTATAGCACTGATCGCTGTAAAAATGACAGTGTCAAAAGTGTCCGATGTGTGCGCCATAAAGTCGCAGTCATGATAAAAATCTATTTTTTTTTTACCAAAAATATGTACAAGAATACATATAGGCCTAAACGGAGGGGAAAAAAATAATGTACATAATATATATATATATATATACACAGTATATATATATATATATATATATATATATATATATATATATATATATATATATATATATATATATATATATATATATATATATATATATTTGGGGGATATTTATTATAGTAAAAAGTGCTCTTTTTTTTTTTTACAACGCAGTTAGAAGCACTCCCTAGGACACATTTAACCCCTTCAGCGTTATATATTTTTGCCTGATATTCATTATAGCAAAAAGTAAAAGATATTGCTTTCTTTTCAAAATTGTCGCTCTTTTTTGTTTACAACGCAGTTAGAAGCACTCCCTAGGACACATTTAACCCATTCAGCGTCCCCTACTGGTTAACCCGTTCACTGCCAGTGTCATTCTTACAGTAATCAGTGCATTTTTATAGCACTATTCGCTGTATCAATGACATTGGTCCCAAAATGGTGTCAAAAGTGTCTGATGTGTCTGCCGCAATGTCGCAGTCACGATAAAAATCGCAGATCACCGCCATTACTATTGAAAAAAATATATTAATAAAAATGCCATAAAACTATCCCTTATTTTGTAGACGCTTTTACTTTTGCGCAAATCAATAAACGCTTATTGTGATTTTTTTTCCCAAAAATATGTAGAAGAATACGTATCGGCCTAGTTTGTGACACAAGCCTGCTGTACTGTGTATTTGTGTGAGAAAGTATCCAGTTCTCTTTGTAATGCTTCCTTTGTGTGAAATCCCTGGTGATACTACCAGCCCCTCTGCTTTCCTAATAAAAACTAATCACACTAAGCAGGAGAACACCCGTGGTCAGTTTTCTAGTTGTGCTGAGAGGTCATTGTGCTCTACTCCAGTGACCAGACTTGTCCTGACATGCCCCCTCTTTACAGCCATTCACTGGGGAGTTCAGCATGCTGCTGCTTCTTCTCCCCCCAGCTCTTATACAAAACAGAGGGAATGCGATCACTTATAAAAAAGGGGAAAAAAATTATATATATATATCTATATATATATATATATATATATATATATATATATATATATATATATATATATATATATATATATATATATATATATATATATATATATATATATATATATATATATATATATATATATATATATTGTGGGAGATTAGCTTGTGGGGATCACCTTTTCTGAATGATAGTCCACAAGCAGGCACTTTCTTTTTAAGTCTGGCGGATGACAGGTTTTATTTATAAACGGTTTGCAGGTTAAAAATAAACAATATAATAAATTAAATCCTTGCCGTCTGGCGCTAACTAAACAAATAGTCTCCTCTCTATACAGTGCAGAGCTGGTCCCCGTCACCCACAAAACATGCAGTAAAGCAAACCTTTTTAGTCCAGCACTCAGCGCTCCCCTCACTCAGGTCCCTTCCTGAGTCACAAAGCCAGAGCACTCCTGTGCTCTCTTCCTAGTCATTTAAAGTCCAGCTGCCTGTGGACTCCAGTGGACCCAAACATCCGGCCCGGAACCCTAGCCAGGCCCAGAGGCTGTAAAACCCGGACCGGATTCCGGTTCAGTCCCTCATACTGGAACGAATGCGAGGTGAAATGTACCTATTATCATGTATGGCACCTCACATACCGTCACAATATATATATCATAGTTGCCAACTGTCCCGTTTTTAACGGGACAGTCCCGTCAAATAGGACCTAGTCCCGGCTAATTTAGCCTGCCGGGACTTGTCCCGGCTTTTCTGCACATCCACCTCCTCACAGATCAGCGAGCTCAACAACCGCTCCGTGCGGTCACGCCCCCGGAGTCACGTGTGCCGGGGCTGCTGTTGTCAGAGCTATTCCCTGTACTAGGATGTGTGAGGAGAGCGCTCTCCGCCAGTACTAGTGCTTCTTGCCGCTACTCATGTCAGCTGTCCGTCCTTTTCTCTAGTATATCTCCAGCCAGGAATGAGAAGCAGGGCCGATCCTGGCCGGGGTGCAGAGGGTGCGTAGCACTCCAGTGCTTGCAGCTGAGGCAGAGGAAGGGGCGCAATTAGGGGGGACAGCCCAGGCTGCTTTGCCTTCTGTACGAGGCAATTTTCTAGGTATGGAGCCGGGAGCGGTGGGTGGAGGCAGAGAGAAGACTGGGCGCCTCGATCTCCAGCAATTAAAAAAAAAAAAGGGCTAAGAGTAGAGGACTCTTTGTTCACTTTCGGGCTGCACAGTGATCTTGACAGTCACGCACGGCTATATCAATCCGCCGGTGCCAGCCATGTGCTTGCTAGCAGCTCACAGCTGACACTTGTGGAGTTCGGTCCTGTGTTTTCAAGCAGAGAGACAGCAAGGCGCTCCCAGTAGCTCACAGTCCAATAGAGGAGGGGGCGGCCAGTGGGGGAGGTACCTCACAGTGTTTCCTCGTGTTTGAAAGTGCAGTCTCCAAATTACCGACTTCGGCAGGCAGGACAGGTGGGGGTGATCTGACATGCAGGAACAGAGTGAGCATACTGCAGGCACTCTGCTCTCTTCTCCTCTCTAGTTTGCACAGCTGCATTGTGACTTATGTGCAATGTTTCCACTAGTAGTGTAGGCACAACATTTGGGGGATGAAATTCTGCGTCAGCTAGGCTCTGTCCTCCTATTTTCTATTTCCTGTGTCCCTGCGCTCTGGTCACTCAGCCTGAGACAGAACAGGGACACAGGAAATATAAATTAGGAGCTGACCTGAGAGTGACAGACGCTGACAACTGGGCGAATGGGGTCATGTGCGGTCATGTCTCCACTTCATTGTGAGCTGCTGCTGTCTTCTCCTCCGGATCTGTTTCCCTATTGTGTCAGCCAGTCTGCCAGTGTGACAGAGGCCGCAGAGCAGATGGAAAAAAGGCAGGTGGTCAGTAAAGGAATACTGTTGGTAGGTCAGTGTAGTGGTCAGTATAGGAGTTAGATAGGTCAGTGTAGGAATCAGGTAGGTTAGTGTAGTGGTCAGTATAGGAGTTAGATAGGTCAGAGTAGTGGTAGGTCAGTGACTCAGTGTAGTGGAGAGTATAGAAATCAGATAGGTTAGTGTAGTGGACAGGTAGGTCAGTGTAGGAGTCAGGTAGGGCAGTGAAGGAATCGAGTCGTGTATTGGACAGGTAAGTCAGTGACTTTGTGTAGTGGCCAGTATAGGAGTCAGGTAGGTTAGCGTATTGGTCAGTGTAGGAATCAGGCTGGCCAGTACTATTGTAGCAAGGGACTTGGGGAGTGCTAAAAGTCCACAGGTTAGGGAGCGCAATTTACGTGCCTTGCCCCGGCCACTGACATCCCACACTACGCCACTGGTCATGGCATCAAAAAGAAAGGGCTTTCCACACAGCAGAAGACCGGGGGAGTAAGATACAGTAAGTTTTTACAGTGTGTATGGGTATATGGCTCAGCTGTTTCTTTGAGAGCAGAGGTATCCAAACTGTGGCCCTTTGCTTGTTTTTTTTACGGCCCTTGGGCATTTTTTCTTCCACTATCGGCAACAGTGGTGCGTAGTTCCTGCTACTAACACAGACATGGGGCACTAGTCTATTTTCTGACATTATGATACCAATGATGGGGCACTATTCCTCACCATGATACCAATGATGGGGCATTATACCTCCCCATGACACCAATGATGGGACACTATGCCTCCCCATGATACCAATGATGGGACATTATTCCTCCCACTGATACCAATGATGGGACATTATTCCTCCCACTGACACCAATGATGGGACATTATTCCTCCCACTGACACCAATGATGGGACATTATTCCTCCCACTGACACCAATGATGGGACATTATTCCTCCCACTGACACCAATGATGGGGCACTATTCCTCCCACTGACACCAATGATGGGACACTATTCCTCCCACTGACACCAATGATGGGACATTATTCCTCCCACTAACACCAATGATGGGGCACTGTTTCTCCCGTTGATGCCAAAGATGGGGCACTATTACTGTATACCACCACAGTGACACTGTCAGACTGATATTTTTCTGGATAACCATACAAGTGATGGGCTTATTTAGGCAAGTTGTCAGACAGTCTGAATTTGTACTGTGTCCAATGGCCCTCTACTGGCTCAGAATGCCTTTCCAGCTGCAGAGACTTACTTCTGTGGTGAGCACTGCATAATTGTGAAGTAGGAATAACCTGCCCAGGGTTATCACTGGAGATTGCAGCCACCACAACAGGGAGGAGAAAAGGTTCCATGTCCGGGAAAACAGTCCCGATTTCGGCGCGATTTAGGGGACATTTAGGGGACATCTGTGCAGGGTTTTGCACAGATGTCAATGTAAATCGCGTCCTGAAATTGCAAAAAGTAGTACAGGAACTACTTTTTGAAATCGGTGCAGCGCCGGCGTCGCACCGATTAGGACGGTGTCATTGCCGGCAAGTGCCGCCGATTTGAAATCACACGTGAAATCGCATCTCAAATCAAACTAAATCGTACCCAGTGTGAACCTGGGCTTATAGGTAGATGGGTAGTAATGGGTAGATGCTGGACAGGTGCACCTCCTTCGGGCTTCGAGCTTTGGGGAAGTGAGTGTGGTAATTAATTAATAGCTGTGCTGCAAAGTGTCCCTGGAATTTTTTTCAAATGTTGGCAACTATGATATATATATATATATATATATATATATATATATATATATATATATATACAGGGCTTTTTTTCAGGGGGAACTTGGGGGAACTCAGTTCCACCACCTCTGGCTCAGATCCTTTGGTGCCTACTCACCACAATCAATTGTAAACACAGAAGTTTTTGTGTTTACAAGTGCCAGCTCTACACTCTGTGTGTAACCCCCTGAACTCTGCACTCTGTATGTAATGCAATCCTGGTGTTTAATGCCCCTTTAAGACCCTTCTATTGTTTGTAAAATCTGAACGGGGTCGTGGTTGAGTTCCTGCACCTATTTTCTGAGAAAAAAAGCTCTGTATATATATATATATATATATATATATACACAGTATATATATATTGTGGGAGATTAGCTCGTGGGGATCAACTTTTCTGAATGATAGTCCACAAGCAGGCACTTTCTTTTTAAGTCTGGCGGATGCCAGGTTTTATTTAGAAATGGTTTGCAGGTTAAAAAACAAAACAATAAATTAAATCCTTGCCGTCTGGCGCTAACTAAACAAATAGTCTCCTCTCTATACAGTGCAGGGCTGGTCCCCGTCACCCACAAAAACATGAGGTAAAGCAAATCTTTTTTTTTAGTCCAGCACTCAGCGCTCCACTCACTCAGGTCCCTTCCTGAGTCTCAAAACCAGAGCACTGTTGAGCTCTCTTCCTGGTCGTTTTAAAGTCCAGCTGACATTGGACTCCAGTGGACCCAAACATCTGGACTGGAACCCTAGCCAGCCCCAGAGGCTGTAAAACCCGGAGCGGATTCTGGTTCAGTCCCTCAAAATAGAACGAATGTGAGGTGAAATATACCTGTTGTCATGTATCGCACCTCACATACCGTCAAAATATATATATAAACATGTTTGCCTTTCAATTCTATTTCAAGCTCAATATGTTGTTTTACAACCTCTTCTCCAGGGAGAATATTTGTAATGTTTTTTTCCTCATAACCAAGATCCTTCAGACCCCTTAATAGCTTTCACCTCTAAATATTATTGCTTTTCAATGCATTGTTTTCCTGATGCTCTGCAATGACCATGTGTGTTTTTTGCTTATGCTTTTGTATTGACAGTGTGCAGTTATTAAGGCTACCCTGTCTCTTTGAACCTCTTGTTTTAAAAATAAACACAAACAAATAGTATGTGCCTGCTGTATTATGTACTTGAGTTGTTTAACAAGGTGATCATTTACAATCACTTTAATTAACTCTGTAAGTGGCGTAAACTAAGAATATGCACAAAAACGCTAGGTTAGGCAAAGAAAAAAAAAAAAAAGTATTATATGTGCCACATATTGCCGCCCTCTATGATTAGCTAATAGCGCAAATAAAGAAATGGATACATCATACATAAGATTACAAAAAATAGTTAAATATGATGTATATACACATAATTTTAAAATAATTAAAAACAGTCTCTAAAAACAGTGGGCCATATTCTTGTACATACTGTGGCGGCGTCGCGTAAGCTATTTACACTACACCGCCGCAACTTACAGGAGCAAGTGCCGTATTCTCAAAGCTCTTGCTCCATAATTTGCGGCGGCGTAGTGTAAATGGCCCGGCGTATCCCAGCGTAATTCAAAGGGGGCGGCTTGTATTTAAATTAAGCGTGCCCCCGTGCCGAACGAACTGCGCATGCTCCGGCCTTAAACGTAGGCCACTGCGCATGCTCCATAGTTCGCCGCAAATAGATTGATTACGACGGCAACTTAATTAACGTACAGGCCTATTCGCGAACGAGTTACTTAAACGACGTAAACGACGGAAAAAGACAACGCTGTCCCGACGCCATACTTAACATGGCATACGACGGACCTTCGTAAGCCTACCCCTCATATAGCAGGGGTAGGTTTACGTTTATGGAAATGATGTAATCGACAACGAGGCGGCGCAAAAACGTTCGGGAATCGGCGTATCAGGCTCATTTGCCTAGTCAAATGAGAAAACAACGTAAACGCCACCTAGCGGCCAGAGAAAAAATTACATCTAAGATCCGACGGTGTAAGTGTCTTACGCTTGTCGGATGTACGCTGTATCTATGCCTAAGTGATTCTAGGAATCACACGCATAGATACCCGGGCAAAAAAATAGAGATACGACGGTGTTTCTTGCGATACACCGTTGTTTCTCTTTTGAGAATATGGCCCAGTGTCTATATAAAATATACACAACAACATCCAGATTAAAAATCATTATTAAAACATTGGTATTAAAATCCACATTTAGACCTTTTGTGACATTTTTAAGATTATGTGTGTAGTGCTCTGCTCCTGTTGAGTAGGCGCTATGTGTAAATTTAGGGGTTATCTGAGCTGGAAATTGCTCAGAGTGATTATGTAAATTGTTGCTTCTGTTCCAATTCAGCTGTGTGCATTTCCCACTTGACAGTCAGTGTCGCTGTCACCACAGGTCAGTGTTGGAAATACAGCAGGCTGGGTGCATTGAGGCAGCCCAGTGGGAGTTTTCTTGCCGCTATGCATTCTGGGAAATTATACTTAAGGGACAGATGCCATTTTCTGGGTCTCTCTGACCTGACGGCCCTCCTGGCCTAAGGTATGTCATAGCTGTGCTTCTGCTTCTGGGCTGTGTTACTGTGTTAGTAGGCCCAGGAGTTCTGGGGTCTACTGGTCCAGAGGTGGTCCTGTGCTGTCTTGCCTGCGCGAAGAAGCTGAGCAATTGGAGGAGCCAGGAAAGGACCTTTTCTGGGAGAGGATCGAGCGAACGGTTGGTATCTCAGGAAGGGGCCTGGTGACTCAATTGGAGGACGCATCCCAACCAATCTACCTCACAGTACTGCTGGAAGGATTAAAGACTCTGGTACTGTGTAGCTGTGCTTAAACTTGGAAAAACTGTTTGATTAAGCAGTCCTGTGTCAGAGGATTGTGCAACAACCCCATTGTATTCGCTAAATCTGTGGCAGAGACTTTGTCCGCACATCGCACCGGCTGTTGGGTCGGTGAGAGAGGCCTATCCGCTGGTTGCGAGATCCAGAGCTGGAAGCTGTTTGTCCTCTGGATCCTAAAAAGTATCTGTGACCTGAATCTCCCCTAACCCTCCATCCCTCTATTGCCGCAAGTTGTTTAATAAAAGCATTGGAAAGTAACAAGACTAAGTGCTTGACTAAGACTAAGACTAAGTGCTTGGTGCATACATCTGTGGACGTATTTTCCAATACAGACTTCTAGTTACGATGGCGGTGAACAGTGAAGTAATCACAGACCCAAATGTAATCCAGCAGCTTCTACGGGGGTAGTGCTACATGTGTATATACATCATATTTGGTTCTCTTTTAACCACTTAGCAACCACCTGCCGAAAAATAACGGCGGCAAGGTGGTTGCTTAACTCTGGGATCACGTTATATAACGTGATTCCAGAGTCGCGCTCCCGCGCGCCCCCTGGGGCGCGCACACGGGAATGTCCGTGACCGCCGGGTCCAGAGGACCCGGCGGGTCACGAATCACGGTAAATCGCCGCTGATAGCGGCGGTTTACCACGTGATCGCGCCGTCCAATGACGGCGCGATCAGATGTAAACAGACCGGCGTCATTTGATGACGCCGGTTCCTCCCTCCTCTCTCTGTACCGATCGGTACAGTGTGAGAGGAGAGGGGAGGGAGCGGATGGCAGCGCCAGTGCTGCGGGATGGATCTGTGACAAATGTAGTCACAGATCCATCCATCCATCCCTCCCTGCTCAGCCATCCCTGCTGCACATACTCTGCAATGCTGGGCAATACTCTGGGGGGGGGGGCAATACTCTGGGGGGGGGGGGGGGCAATACTCTGGGGGGGGGGGGCAATACTCTGGGCATACTCTGGGCATACTCTGGTGGGCATACTCCGCAATACTCTGGGCATACTCTGGTGGGCATACTCCGCAATACTCTGGGCATACTCTGGTGGGCATACTCCGCAATACTCTGGGCATACTCTGGTGGGCATACTCCGCAATACTCTGGGCATACTCTGGGCATACTCTGGTGGGCATACTCCGCAATACTCTGGGCATACTCTGGTGGGCATACTCCGCAATACTCTGGGCATACTCTGGTGGGCATACTCTGGGCATACTCTGGTGGGCATACTCCGCAATACTCTGGGCATACTCCGCAATACTCTGGGCATACTCCGCAATACTCTGGGCATACTCTGGGCATACTCTGGTGGGCATACTCTGGGCATACTCTGGTGGGCATACTCTGGGCATACTCTGGTGGGCATACTCCGCAATACTCTGGGCATACTTCCGCAATACTCTGGGCATACTTCCGCAATACTCTGGGCATACTCTGCAATACTCTGGGCATACTCTGCAATACTCTGGGCATACTCTGCAATACTCTGGGCATACTCTGCAATACTCTGGGCATACTCCGCAATACTCTGGGCATACAGCGCCCCTGTCCCCGTGAGCTCGCATGCAGAAGCGAACGCATACGCAAGTCCCGCCCACATATGAAAACGGTGTTCAAACCACACATGTGAGGTATCGCTGCGAACGTTAGAGCGAGAGCAATAATTTTGGCCCTAGACCTCTTCTCCAACTAAAATGATGTAACCAGTAAAAATATTTAAAGCGTCACCTATGGGGATTTTTAAGTCGCAAAGTTTGGCGCCATTCCATGTGGCCACGCTGTGTAAAAGTCCCACACATGGGGTATCGCCATACTCGGGAGGAATAGCAGAATGTGTTTTGGGGTGTAATTTGTGGTATGCATATGCTGTGTGTGAGAAATAACCCGCTAATATGAACATTTTGTGGAAAGAAAATAAAAATGAAAAAAATCTTGATTTTGCAAAGAATTGTGGGAAAAATTACAACTTCAAAAAACTCACCAGGCCTCTTTCTAAATACCTTGGAATGTCTTCTTTCCAAAAAGGGGTCATTTGGGGGGTATTTGTACTTTTCTGGCATGTTAGGGTCTCAAGAAATGAGAGAGGATGTCAGTACATCAGGTGTGATCAAATTGATCAATTTTCAGTAATTGGTACCATAGCTTTTAGACCCTATAACTTTCACCCAGACTAAATAATATCTAAATTTTTTTTGTTTTGTTACCAAAGATATGTAGCAGTATACATTTTAGGCCAAATTTATGAAGAAAAATTACTTTTTTGCAAAATTTTATAATAGAAATTAAGAAAAATTCTTTTTTTTACAAAATTTTCGTTCTTTTTTCATTTATAGTGAAAAAAATAAAAACCGCAGAGGTGATAAAATACCACCAAAAGAAAGCTCTATTTGTGGGAAAAAAAGGACAAAAATGTCATTTGGTTATAGTGTTGTATGACTGAGTTATTGTCATTCAAAATGTGAGAGCACCGAAAGCTGAAAATTGGTCTGGTTATTAAGTGGGTTTAAGTGCCCAGTAGTCAAGTGGTTAATATTACGTATATGTATTATGTGTGATATTTTGTGTTTTGATCGGTTTTGTGCATATTTCTAGTTTATGCCACTTACAGGGTTAATTAATGCCTGATTTGCGGTGCATTTTTTATTGTAGTTCATAGTATTTATAATTTTGTTTTAGTGGTAGATAGACGAACAGTTAATGTATTAGGTAGAAATCTGCAGCAGTCTGTATTATTCCCTGCATCATTGTATCAGGATTCATGTAGTTAGGGAGATATGGTGAGTGTGGTGGAAATTGGTGGAAAGTGGTGAGTGTGACTCTTTTAAAAGTTCCCCAGTGATCTGCGTTGAGTGCCTGAACCTTCCCCTGACCCTCCATCCCTCTACCTGTACAAGTTTGAGCGAAATAAATCTTAACCAGAAAGGATTTACAACTTGTGTGGACATTGAGGTTTCTATAGTCTCTCATCCCCTAGACAACGAATAGTGAGGTAACGTGCAGGACCAAATCTAAACCAGCAGCCTCTTTTGGGGGTAGTGCTACACGTGGGGGGTCGTACGGGATTTGCCATTACCTCTGGAATATTTTAGTTTTACTGAGAGTCTGCAATTAAGAGGGCGCTGGACTGTGTTCTTGAAAGAAAGGGGTTAAGTGTGTAGATCCCTTTGGTAACTGCGTAGGCTCCGGGTGGAGCTAGGAAAATTCAGGAGCTACATGCCAGGAAGACCAAGGGGGAGGAGTTCCTGCCTCCTGCGTGAGATGCGCGTGTGTGTCTGGCGCCAGAGAGAAGAAGCTGCGGGATCACAGTGAGAGGATCGAAGAGCAGCCATGTCACTGTATTCATTGGCACCGTCCGTGTCGGGGCCTCGGATGTTCCCTTTCAATGTTAGTACGAGTGTTACACAAGCCATAACACTTGTTTACCCATACAGGCATCCGAATGAAGCCTCATGGGCGTTTCATCTTGTATACTAGCGGAGATGTGGAAGCGCTGGGCATGTTGTGCCCTAAATGTGAGGGACTGGCCATGCAGCTGCGCCTGTTTGCCCGATTTATGCACTGCGGGAGTACTTATTCGCAGTGGACCAACCTACTGAATCGCCCCGTGCTTACCATATAGACTGGGCCGCAGGCATCGATACGTTGGAAGATGCTACCCTCGGCTCTGGGGCAAAATCTGCACTCATCACGCCTGTTGCAGTAAGTGACCCTGGAAGGGATGTCGCTATTACGGTTGCTGCGGAGCCATCAGTGCATATCGCTCCGGACACTACCACTGCTGCACCTGTCCCCGTTGCACCCACCCAGAGGAAGCTAGGGTATGTGAAGGCTCCCCGCGGCCGCGGGCAAGGCTTACCTTAAAAACTACCGGGACCGGATCTTGAGAGAGGTGTTACCCCCAGAAGGTCCACGTCAGGAACCGGTAAGACATCTGGGGAAAAAGTACCCGGGACTGCACACGACTGTTTGCTGACAGAGAAGATGAAGTCCTTATCATATCTCTGTGGAAACATAGTCAAGGCCATGTCTCAGGAGTTGTTGTGGAGCAACAGGGAGGATGTTGCCTCAGCACACAGTTTGTCAGAGTGGACAGCTATGGACTCCGGGGAGACAACACCCAGGGTGGAAACCCTGGACAATGATAAAGATACTTTGTCTAAAGCAGGCCATACACGGTCGAATTTCGAACAAATTTTTTTTTCAAAATCAGAAAGTTTTTTTTTTTTTTTGTGATCCGATGATGCCACCATTGATTTTCGAAATTCGGCCGACCAAAGCTTTCATGTTGCCGGGAATATTCGTTTCTCTCCGGCTGATGTCCATTGACATCTATGGGACTCGAACGTTCAAATTCAAAAGTGCTCATTTCAAAGACTAATATGCAAGTATTGTCGTAAAACTTCTTTGAAAACCCGGGTCTTGCCCCAGGGAACATGGTAAAAAGATTAAAAAAACTGAAGTTTTTTCAGGAGCAGTTTTTAAAACTTTTTTCCATTGATACATGTTCCCTCGGGCAAGACCCGGGTTCTCAAAGATGTTTTCAGAGGCAAACTATAGACACCCAGCAGGTACAACATTTAAAGTATTTTAATAATGCTTAAATAACAAAAAAAAAATCATGAAAAATTATTTTAAATGATGTACTACCTGCTGGGTGTCTATTCCTGTGATAACATCTTTAAACAGCACAATCACCTACCTGCCAGTAAATTAGGAAGAACTGATCTAGCTAACAGTGTATAAATACATGTACAACACCTGGGATGTATATATATCCTCTACACACTAACATTAACCACTTAAGGACCGCCGCATGTACATTTACGTCGGCAGAATGGCACCGACAGGCACATCAACGTATATATACGTTGGTGCCTTGGGGGGGATCGGGGGTCCGATCGGACCCCCCCCCCGTACATGCGGCGGTCCGCGCGGCTGCAGGAGCGATCCGACGAGTGGGGGCGGCTATCCGTTTTCATCCGCCCCCTCCGGATCGCTCCCAGCCAATGCGCGCGCCCGCCTGACCTGTCACTTCCTCCTCCTGTGTAAACACAGGAAGGAGGAAGCGACGTGATCTCTCCCTCGGCGTTTGTTTCAAGCGCCGCTGAGGAGAGATCACCACACTACAAGTAAGTCTGCACTAACACTACACTACACTACACACAAAATCACATTTAACCCCCGCGATCGCCCCCCCCCTCCCCCCTGTCACAGTGTCACTGAATGCAGTAATCATACATGTATGATTACTGTATTTAGTGTCAGTGTGACAGACAGTGTGACAGTCACTCAGTGTTAGTGTCAGGGTAGCCCCCCCCACCCCCCCCAATAAAGTTTTAACCCCTTGATCACTGCCCTAGTTAACCCTTTCACTCCCTATTGCCAGCGTCACTAAGCGATCATTTTTCTGATCGCTGTATTAGTGTCGCTGTTCCCGCTAGGTAGCTAATTTTTTTTTAATGCGATTTTTTTTTACTAAAGACATGTGGCTAAATAAATTTTGGCCTAAATGTTTGACTAAAATTTAGTTTATTGGTTTTTTATTATAACAAAAACTAAAAAATATTGTTTTTTTTTCAAAAATGTCGCTCTATTTTTGTATATAGCGCAAAAAATAAAAATCGCAGAGGCGATCAAATACCACCAAAAGAAAGCTCTATTTGTGGGAAAAAAAGGACGCAAATTTTGTTTGGGAGCCACGTCGCACGACCGCGCAATTGTCTGTTAAAGCGACGCAGTGCCGAATCGCAAAAACCCCTTGGGTCATTTGCCAGCGTATTGGTCCGGGTCTTAAGTGGTTAACTGACTAGCCTGCCTGCTCTATCTACCTGCAAAAAATGACACTCTTTCTGTCTCTCTCTGTTCTATGTTAACTGCCGCAACACACTACACAAGGCCGCCCTGCAGGCGGCCTTTTATAGTGTGGGGCGTGTACCAAACCCCTTGAGCCATAATTGGCCAAAGCCACCCTGGCTTTGGCCAATTATGGCTCTCCAGTTTTTGCATGCTGTGATTGGCCAAGCAGGTTATAGTGCATGCCTGGCCAATCATCAGCGCGCAATGCCGCAGTGAATTATGGACTGTGACGCGCCACTCGAACGGCCTATAACGTTCGAATTTCGACGAACGGTCAAACAGACGATGTTCAAGTCGAACATATGATCAAACCGAACGTGGAGCTCATCCCTAATCCCCACCCTGGATGAGCAAGGATAACCACTGCTGGATCCCAAGTGTCTGTTTTGCCCTCATATTCTTTTTTTTCTTCACTACAGAAAAAGAATCCCAAGTGATACAAGTTTTTTTTCCTCCTTTTTTTTGCTGAGCTAACTGGACTCAGTTAGGATTAGGGTTGCTGAAGACTTCCGGATAATGATGTTCAGCCCTTGGATTTAAAGGACTTTTGTGTGCTACCTCTGTTATTAGGTTGCAGCGGCCTGTAGCGTAGAGAGAGACTTTTCAAGTTTGGTTATTTATTCAGGAAAAAAAATGAGAAGGAAAGTTCCATCTCCTAGGACTAGGAGATGCAGCTCTGCTTCTTTTGTAGTACCTTGATGCTGTCATGTTTATTCATTTGTGTGTCTTTGTTTTTCTTTTCAGGTGAACCAGATCTTCTGTCAAGGAAAAGAGTGGGTGGTCTACTCTAGACAGTTAATGAGGGATTGTAATGTTTACGCTATTGGGACCCCACGCCTTTTTTTTTTGCATGTAATTTTTTTTTACATTCAACTGTCAGTGGGGAACCTCCTCTGTTAAGGACGCAGGGGCTGTTTTTCCAGGCCGCTCCTTAAAAACTTGCAAAACACATCAAAAATCTAATTACAAACACAACATTTGCTTTTTTGGTGTGATTCTATTGAAAACACGGGGTAAAAAAGTCCCTGACCCTTTCCAAAAGTGCAGGTTAAATTATTTTGTTGTTACATCTGTTATATATCTATCTGTTTAATGTGGTAGTCCTGGTTCCTGCTCACCACTGACTGACATTCCAGCGGTGGTTGGTTGCTAGGTCCGCCCAGCGTCTAGCAACCAACTATGTGACTCCGCCCCTGGCATTCAGCTTTCCTGGCTTGCAATCTTGTCCTGGGTTGTCTGCTGACACACCTCCTGGCTCACTGTCTCCTCAGTGGTTGGTTGCTATCAACCAACCAACCACAGTTTGTCTAACTTCACTCGCTTCCAGTGTGGAACCTTCTCATTTAGACCTGACTGCTGCCAGTACCCGCCTCCCCATCAAGGTAAGAAACTTTAGGAGGCTTTTGTTTAATGCTAGAGGAGAGCAGCTCTGGGGACCCTCATGTAAAGGGGGGGGGGGAGGGCCGGTTTAGGCCGATATGTATTCTTCTACATATTTTTGGTAAAAAAATCGCAATAAACGTCTATTGATTGGTTTGCACAAAAATTATAGCGTCTACAAAATAGGGGATAGTTTTATTGCATTTTTACTTGTTTTTATTTTTTTTACTAGTAATGGCGGCGATCTGCGATTTTTATTGTGACCGCGACAGACATATCGGACACTTTTGAATTTTTTTTGGGACCATTCATGCATCATCCGCTAACGGACGCGATCCCATAGGGATGCATGTAAAAAACGGACGAACGGTCTGCACATGTGAAAGAGGCCTAACTTGAAGTGGTCAAGTGTGATTACTTGGGGCACACTTTGATGTCGATCAAAGATAATCAACAAGGGGACACCTAGGACGATTTTTTTTATTGCCACATTTTGAAACCTCTGTTTTTAGAGCTCCACAAACAGAAAGCTGTAGACTGTCAGTCAGAGATGTATCTAGGGCGGCACTTTGCAGGGGGCGGCCATGTTTCGCGGCTCCCCACGCACAAAATTCCCCAAACGTCTTCCCGAATAGTGAGGCAGCCATCTGCAGAGATTGCTTGCCTTGCCGCGGAGCTGCCGCCTGTGACTGTCACAGTGTCACCGCCGCATACTGTGGGGAGAGGACATGTGGACGGATGATGTGATGTGACCAAGCAGCTTCATATAACAGGTACACATCGATGAGAGCTCAGAGCTGTATACAGATGTCTGTCTACTGCACACCCCCCCCCCCCCCGCTTATTATTCTAAGTCTAAATCAACTGACACCCCCCCCCCCCCCCTCCGCGCTTATTAACTTTTTTTTTACATGTGAATACATACATACAGCATGATGTCTATAAGTCTAAATCATCCACCTTCCCCCTCCCCGCTTATTTTACATGTGAATGTACAGCATGATGTTTAAGCCCAAATCAACCCCCCCCCCCCCCCTGCTTATTAACTTTTTTTTACATGTGAATACATACAGGCTGTATGTATTCACATGTAAAAAAAAGTTAATAAGCAGGGAGGGGGGATGATTTAGACTAGGGTTGTCCCGATACCACTTTTTTAGGACAGAGTACAAGTACCGATACTTTTTTTCAAGTAGTCGCCGATACAGAATACCGATACTTTTTTTTACGTGTCCCCAAATGCAGCCATGTCCCCCCACATATTGCAGCCATGTCCCCCCACATATTGCAGCCATGTATGGTCCCCCACATATTGCAGCCATGTATGGTCCCCTACATATTGCAGCCATGTATGGTCCCCCACATATTGCAGCCATGTATGGTCCCCCACATATTGCAGCCATGTATGGTCCCCCACATATTGCAGCCATGTATGGTCCCCCACATATTGCAGCCATGTATGGTCCCCCACATATTGCAGCCATGTATGGTCCCCCACATATTGCAACCATGTATGGCCCCCCATATTGCTGCCATGTATGGTCCCCCATATTGCAGCCATGTATGTCTCCCATATAATGCAGTGACTGACAACTTCTGGCAGTGGCAAGGCAACCAACTACACATAGCTTGCCTCTGTGTGCACTACTGTATTACTAGACATTCGGTATTCCTATTCAATTCATTCAGCTTATTTATCACTGTCTCACTCTCTAGTCTTTACAATTCTACATTAAATCTTACTTGCTCGGCGAGGGCTGGCGAGGGCTGACTGCTGCTATGATGTTCGTCCTGGTCCTGCTCTCCGCCTGCTCTCCTCCCTCTCTCCGCCCACTCTCCTCCCTCTCTCCGCCCACTCTCCACCCCTCATAATTAAGCAGCACGAGGCGAGGAGGGAAACTAACAACAATTGGCTGCTCTTTGGCGCTCTCTCCACCCCTCAGCTGCTGCTGCTCTCCGCCCCCAGTATGCACGCTCGAGCGAGGTGAGTTAAAAAAAAGTCACAGACATACCTCCCAATGTTTTGCCGCCGCTCTATCCAGTGTCCACCCCTTGTCAGCTGCCGCTATTACGCCCGCTTACCAGGAAGTTCAGAAAACAGTCACACCAACCAATTAGGATGTCGCTGCCGCTCGCTCCACTCCCTTCTAAACTGCCGCAACCAATTAGGAATAGGATGATCGCTCGCCAGTCACCACCCCTTCTAAGCTCCCGTTCTAACGCTCAGCACTCAGCAGCCTGCTCGCCTGTTTGTTTTAACGAAAAAAAAAAAAAAGGATTCTATTTTGGTATCGGCGGTATTTGCGGGAGTACGAGTACTCCTGCAAATACTCGGTATCGGTACCGATACCGGTATCGGGACAACCCTAATTTAGACTCAGACATCATGCTGTATGTAATAAGCGGGGGGGGGGGAGATAAAGGAGGGTGTGGGTTAGACATCATGCTGTATGAAACTTTTTTTACATGTGAATACATACAGCATGATGTCTAATTTACACCCAACACCCCCCTCGCTTACTAACTTTTTTTTAAATGTGAATACATACTGCACAATGTCTGATGTAAAAACATGTATATAACATTACATTCTGCATACTTCAATACTTCCAACATGTACAGTATGTTGTGTTTTTTTTTTGGCTCTACATACCGTATTATTGCTATTTTCCACCCGGCTTCCAGGTACTCGCTCTCGCGGGAGTAGGCGTTCCTATGCAGAGGCGCAGTGTCATGTGGGACTTCGCCCAGATGATTGACATACTTGAGAAAAACTTCCCCCGCCAGATAAGGCGAGTTTCCGAAAGTAGCCGAACGACGAGTCAGCTCTATAGGGCGCCTGCTCACCGACTAGAAGCCGTGTAGAGCTGACTGCGCAAGCGCCATATAGAGCCGACTCGCAGTTCGGCTACTTTCGAAAACTCGTGACGCGCCTTATCTGCCGGGGGGAAGTTTTTATCAAGAACGTCAATCATCTGGGCGAAGTCCCACATGACATTGCGCCTCTGCATAGGAACGCTTACTCCCACGGGAGTGAGTACCCAGAAGCCGGGTTGAAAATACTGATAATACGGTATGTAGAGCCATGTGATTGATGTAAGTATGGAGTAAATGGTGTGTGATTGTGTGTGCGAATTCAGAGATGAAGAGGTGGAGCTTAAATATGAAGGGGTGTGGTTTACAGATGACAGGGCGGGTCTTAAATAGGAAGGGGTGTGTCCTTAACAGGAAGGGTGGGTCTTATTTAAATTAGGGGCTGCATGAGTTTAGTCAGGCCTATCGCAGCACAAAACCTAAATACAGCTCTGCTGTCAGTCACAGCTCTCTGCTCTCTCCTTGCTCATTGAAGCACTGGGCTTTGAAGGTGGCGGGGGTGGCTGACTCAGGCTCTCAGTGCCTTGCTGAGAGGCTGACCTAGGTGTCAGTCCAGGGTTCTGATGGATACCGACTCTGTGGTCATGATGACATGGAGCCAATGAGCTTTGGCTGGACTTCTCACTTAATTAACTAGGCATCTACCTGTAAGAGCCAATGACAACAATTACCTGATCAAGAAGCCGTCTATGCTTTCCTGGGCTAGCAGCAAGGGGTTAATGCTGAGAATTATAACACGCAGATTTTGTTCACTGACTTCTCTAACCATGTGGACTCTATGGGGATACTGTTCTGCCTTGTGCATTCTATGCATCTGAAGAGTCTAGCGATATTTAGAAATGTCAAATAGGGATGAGCCGAACATACCCGCGTTCAGTTCGCACCAGAACCGTCAAACAGACCGACCGTTCATGCGAACATTAAGAACCCCATTGAAGTCTATGGGACTCGAACGTTCAAATTCAAAAACGCTCATTTTAAAGACCAATATTCAAGTTATTGTTGGAAAACGTCTTTGAGAAAGCGGGTCTTGCACCAGGGAACATGTATCAATGGAAAAAAGTTTAAAAAACGGTCGTTTTTTCAGGAGCAGGACTCCTGAAAAAGTGACTGTTTATAAAACTTTTTTCCATTGATACTAGAGCTGTTACTGATCAAAATATTTGTGTTCGATTAATCGTTTTTTTTTTAATCGATTAATCGACTAATTTCGATTAATTATAACGCACATACAGATCCAACTACTTTTAGCTGATCTCCTTGCAGGCTGATTCCCAGTGCAGCTCCCAACCACTGGAAAAATGGATAGCAGGATACAAAAAACACACAAAGGCAGCACTTGATGGGAATAGCATTAAAACTTTTATAGTCTTCAAGTAGGTAACCAAATAAATATTGCACTGGAGATAAAATCGATGTAGCTACATAAACTGTAAAAATAGTGCGAATAATACCAAACGGTAGCAAAAGCAGTCATAAAAACATGTAGCCAAGTATGATACTGGTATAAAAATGTGTACAACGATTCCACTGCTGAATCCAGATGAGGAGGGGTTAACATCAGTCCATCGGCATGTAGATGCCCCGTGAAGGGAACTATCACAACTCCCAGTGGATGGTTGTAGAATCCCAGGTTGATAGAGGGAAGTGTAACAGTGGCAGATAGTAAGGTCCCGTCGGCATGCAGATATGAAGGTACAGCAAAGGAGCCCTTCAGATGGACACGGCAAGCCCCGCCGGTGTCTGTGATGTTACGGGATCTCCGACGGAACTCCCTGAAGGCCCAGAAGCCGACGGACAGGTGAGTACCAATCAAAAGAATTTTAATCGATCAAAAAGATTTTGATAGATCAAATAAATTAAAGATTAATCGATCAATTAAAAGTTAATTTGCACAGCCCTAATTGATACATGTTCCCTCGGGCAAGACCCAGGTTCTCAAAGACGTTTTCACAGGCAAGCTATAGACACCCAGCAGGTACAATATTTTAAGGATTTTTTTTATTCAATTTTTTTTAATTTAAGCATTATTAAAATCACTGCTCCAGGAGCAGTGATTTTAATAATGTTTAAAGCGGAGCTCCAGCCGCGAAATTTTTTTTTTTTAAAGTCAGCAGCTACTAACAGTGTAGCTGCTGACTTTAAATAATGACACTTACCTGTCCTAGGCGACGGCGCTGATGGGCCCCCCTGATGCCGGTCCCGCGATCGCTCCGAGTCCCGAGCCGCCATTCACACTATGGGAAACAGGCAGTGAAGCCGTACGGTTTTTAAACAACATGGCAAAATGTTGTTTTCATGGGTGGAGCTCCGCTTTAAATAAAAAAATGAAAAATTCCTTTAAATATTGTACCTGCAGTGCTGGGTGTCTATAGTTTGCCTGTGAAAACGTCTTTAAGAAACCGGGGTTTTGCCCGAGGGAACATGTATCAATGGAAAAAAGTTTTAAAAATGGTCGTTTTTTTTCAGGAGTCCATTGATACATGTTCCCTCGGGCAAGACCCGGGTTCTCAAAGACGTTTTCACAGGCAAACTCTATAGTACCCAGCACGTACAATATTTAAAGGAATCTTTCATTTTTTTAAATTTAAACATTATTAAAATCACTGCTCCAGGAGCAGTGATTTTAATGATGCTTAAATAAAAAAAAATAAAAAAAATTCCTTTAAATATTGTACCTGTTGGGTGTCTATACATGTGATAACGTCTTTAAATAGCACAATCACCTGCCTGCCAGTAAATTAGGAAGAACTAATCTATCTAAGCCATGCAGTGTATAAATATATGTACAACTCCTAGGGATGTATATATATTCTCTACACACTCTAAATTAAGCTAAACTGACTAGCCTGCCTGCCTACTCTATCTAGCTATCTAAAAAGACAATCTCTCTGTCTCTCTGACTGCTCTCATTAACAAGCCGGAACACATTACACAAGGCTGCCCAGCAGGCGGCCTTATATAGTGTGGGGCGTGTGCTAAAGCCCTGAGCCATAATTGGCCAAAGCCACCCAGGCTTTGGCCAATTATGGCTCTTCGTTTTTTGCACGCTGTGATTGGCCAAGCATGCGGGACATACAGCATGCTTGGCCAATCATCAGCGCGCAATGCGGCAGTGAATTATGGGCCGTTTTGCGTCACTCGAATTTGGCGCGAACGACCGCTTTTGTTCGAATTTCGACGAACGTACGAACAGACAATGTTCGATTCGAACATATGTTCTTATCGAACGCGAAGCTCATCCCTAATGTCAAATACATGTTATCTTTAGGGTCTTAATTTTGTGATAAGAAGGTTTCCCCAAGAACTGCAAGGTGAAACATTTTTATAGTCTGTGGATAAACTGTACTCATAAATTAGGAATTTGGGCTTTCGGGTGAAATGTTTAAAGGAAAAGTACGTAAAAAAAAACCATATATGTTCACCTGTGTGGCGACAGCATCGACTCAGTGCTGCAGCTGTCAACAGCCAGCTCTAAGTCTGAGAAATTAGTGATCACATTATCGCTGCTAGCTCAGTTCTGTTTTTCCACTGAGCAGAGAGAAATGACTATCAGTCACCGTCTGTCTGTTTTGCCCCTCCAGCCTGGAATGGCTCTGGGACATTAGCCCAAAGTGGGCTTTTAGCTGATTCTGCATCACAGGAGTGCAGGAATAAGTGCACTTCTTTGACACACATGCAAACTAGATTTCCTGTTTAACCACTTAACCCCCGGACCATATTGCTGGTCAAAGACTAGATCACTTTTTGCAATTCGGCACTGCGTCAATTTAACTGACAATTGCGCGGTCGTGCGACGTGGCTCCCAAACAAAATTGGCGTCCTTTTTTTCCCACAAATAGAGCTTTCTTTTGGTGGTATTTGATCACCTCTGTAGTTTTTAGTTTTTGCGCCATAAACAAAAATAGAGCGAAAATTTTGAATTTTTTTTTTACTTTTTGCTATAATAAATATCCCCCAAAAATATATAAAAAAAATATTTCTTTCCTCTATTTAGGCCGATACGTTTTCTTCTACATATTTTTCATTAAAAAAAATCGCAATAAGCGTTTATTGATTGGTTTGCGCAAAAGTTATAGCGTTTACAAAATAGGGGGTAGTTTTATGGCATTTTTATTAATTTTTTTTTTTTACTAGTAATGGCAGTGATCAGGGTTTTTTTTTTTCAGTACTGTGACATTATGGCGAACACTTCAGACACTCTTGACACATTTTTGGGACTATTGGCATTTTTATAGTGATCAGTGCTATAAAAATGCATTGATTACTATAAAAATGCCACTGGCAGTGACGAGGTTAACACTAGGGGGCAGGGAAGGGGTTAAATGTGTAACCTGGGAGTGTTCTTACTGTAGGGGGGTGGGGCTGATTGACGGAAATCACTGATCTTCTGTTCATACATTGTATGAACAGAAGATCAGCATTTCTCTCCCTGACAGGACCGGAAAGCTGTGTGTTTACGCACACAGCTTCCGGTCCCCGCTCTGTAGCGAGCGATCGCGTGTGCCCGGCAGCGATCGAGCCTGATGCGCACGGGACTCAGGGGTGAGTGGGGGGGACTGCAAGAGCCGACGCAGAGCTACGGGCTCTCGCGCAGGGGAGCCGACCTGCTGCCGTAGAACTGTGGCGGCTGGTCGGCAGGTAGTTAAGAACATTACCCCAACCCCAGTTTTTTTTCCTTTCTTCTTAAATCATGAATCTGGCAAAAGAACTTACCAGGATTCCTGACTGAGTCTCACCAGACATCTCCAATTATTGGGCATACTTGCTGTTGACCCCAGCAATAATAATTCAGCATAAAAACTGAATGAGGTGCTTAAACCACAGAGACAGAGTTTCTCACTGGATTACTGCACAGATCTGAAAGGAATACACAAAACACACCAAGATTCAAGTAAGAATACACATAATATAAAGAGAAATCTTGCGCTAAAACCTTGTCCAGTGTGTATTATGACCTCCACGATGGATCAAACAGCCTGCAGATAAGCTTCTCAGCCCAGCACACTCCAATCCAGACTCACTCTGCACTTACCATTCGATATACTGTATGTATAAGATTAAGAACAGAGGGAAGGTTAATTGCGTAATGTATATAAACATGGGGGATTTATTGGGCTAAAATATGCATTTACAGCAATGTGAAATACTACAAGGAGTAGAGAGAGGATAATCCAACCTAGGGATCACCAATAGGTCTGGATCATATTCACATCACAACTCACGTATCCTTCCAAAGCGTTTCCCCATAACAGGCTACGTCTAGGAATGAAGGATGGAGCTGGGATGTCTAGCACTGATCTTAAAGCAACTGAGACACCGGAAGTCACTTGTATAACCATGTTGACTGGGGTCATGACAATATATGATGTAAAGTGGTAGGTTATTCGTTGCCAAATATAAATATTCATGTAAATGTTATTGAAACCTTACAAGTAACTGGATAATGTATATTTTTTCTAAATTAATAATAAAAATTATTATCCGTAAAAAACTGTCACATGCTTCCCTTAAAGCAGGGATCTCCAAACTAAGGCCCTCCAGCTGACCCAGGACTACACATCCCATAAGGCATTGTAAAACTCTGACATTCATAGACATGACTAGGCATGATGGGAATCCTAGTTCCTGAACAACTGGAGGGCCGTAGTTTGGAGACCCCTGCCTTGAACAACACTTATATTATAGTAACCCACTAGATGTATGTCTTTCTCCGATTAAATAGTACATCAATTATACATCAAAGTTTACATATAACATTTTTTACAACTAGTATAGAAATTATTACAGAAACATAATTTCCATCTATACACATATACCTAAATAAAGGATAATACATATGTATATGGAATTTTTCAAAAATGTCAAAAATAGCAATATAGGAGTAGGAATTTCAGCTGTTATTCGAAAGGAAGTTGATATCTCACTCCACATTGAGACCATAAGGTCGGAAAGTACAGAGGTCGAAAATACAGCGAGTTTCATGTCTGGATATTTCTGGATCATTTTCTAATGCTTTTAAAAAGTCTATTTATCCTATGGTATTGAGTGGAAAAAGTGGTCTAACATGGCCATTCATAACAGTTGTTAGTTCTGTCAGGTTTAGCCTGAGGCACCAAGAGAGTCTGTTGATCTAATTCAGTTACTTTTTTTTTTTTTTTTTTTTTAGGATGCCACAATTGTTCATTTGAAGTTACAAGACAGATCTCACAGCAGCAGTTCTATTGTTCCATAAAACTATCAGTGTTCAATAAAGATTCCTGTTATTATAAACATTAATTAATTAATTCCACCATCATCGGCTAGTTGTATTAAATTGGTGAAAATAAGCATCTGTTGGCGGGTTAGTGAAGACCTCTTTGTTCAAGTAATTTTTCTGGGCTTCGTGGGCCTGTACCAACTGCAGGTTCATGTGATCCTGTTCTGACGTTTTTGTTGTCTTTCAAGTAGCACCATGGCTCGGGCTTCTTGTACCCTCCTGCGGTCCCACTCTGCCTGCCTTTGTCTCTCTTCTTCCTTCAGTCTCATCTTTTCCTGTATCTGTTGCTGCTGGACATTAATAACTTCCTCCAGTTGTTCTGGTCTCATTCCTTTCCAGCGATCAGTAACTATGCGGTGCGGGCCAAAAGCACTTATTGCTTGGGCGGGGTTTTCAGAAAGGAGGTCTCCTTCCACGAGGTTGGAGATTTCTACAGAATTGTCCTCTTCTTGTTGCTTCTTGAACTTTCTTCTTGCTAATGATTCTTCTGCCTGGGCTTTGTTGAATTCCTTTGTTGAAAAGTACAGACATCACGTATGGCTTTTTCTTCCATTCTTTGTAATTCCATTGCCTTCTTGTCCAGCTCAATCCTGCGTTTGTCATAGAGACCATCAGCAAGCCTCTTGTCTTCTAATGCTTTTTGTTGCTCCCTCTGTTGCTGGAGAGACCATTCCCTAAGCTGCTCTTGCTGTGCTTTCCTTCTGTTATTTTCTGTTAAATCCTCTCCCAGAAGCTTCTGGACCCCAGAAACAGTGCAACGAGGATCATCATCAGACACCCGCGCTGGCAGATCTTTCTTTAAGGCCTGTGGATCATATAAGTCAAACTCCATGCAGTCCTCTATTTGCTGTAAGCAGAATCTAAACTCATTGATGGCTTTGTTTAGATTTTGGATGTCTTCCTTTTGCTGGTCATCTAATAAGCAGGTGATCTTGTCATTCTGTACCATCTGTGCATCAAATGCCTCTTGTCTTTTGTTGTCTGTCTCCTTCCTGGTTTTCCTATTCTGGATTTGGTGGTCCAAAGCATCCTTATCAACCCCGACGGTCCGGACTCTGGCATCGAAGTCTCGGCTCTGCCTCTGCTGCTCGGCATCCCTTCTCCTCTGCAGCACGGCGGCTTCCTTCAGATCCACAGGCAGATCCAGCTTGTACATGTCTCTCGGCAAGGTCCTTCCACAGGACACACACAGTTACTTTCACTAATTCAGTTACTTTCTCCATCTCTTGTTCTAAACCATCATAGGAATAATCTTTCTGGAGAAATCTGTCTTTCAACATATTAGCTTGAACCATAAAGTCATCCCGTTTTGAACAGTTGCGCCAAAGTTGGCAAAACTGTTCTTTAGGGATGGGTCTCAGCCATGTAGGATGATGACAACTGTCCTGAGGTATAAAACCATTCCCGTCGGTGCTTTTGAAGTGTATTCTAGTAAGAAGTTGATTTCCTTCACTAAATATTACAAGATCAAGAAAATTAATGGCTGAATAACTGTATTCATAGGTAAAATTAATACTTCATGTATTTGAATCGACCATAAAACTATTTAACCCCTTAAGGACCGCCGCATGTACATTAACGTCAGCAGAATGGCACGGACAGGCACATCAACGTACCTGTACGTGGCTGCCTTGACGTGGGTCGGGGGTCCGATAGGGACTCCCCCCGGTACATACGGCGGTCCCGGTGGCTGTAGGAGCGATCCGTGCTGAGGGGGCGGCGGTTCATTTTTGTCCGCCCGCTCCGGATCGCTCCCAGCCAATGCGCGCGCTCGCCTGTGTGTCATTTCCTCCTCCTGTGTAAACACAGGAAGGGGGAAGTGATGTGATCTCTGCTCTCTGCGTTTTTTTCAACCGCCGCTGAGGAGAGATCACATCACATAGTAAGTCTGCACAACACTACACTGACACCAGTACACGCAGGCACATTTAACCCCTTGCGATCACCTCCCCTCCCCCCTGTCACAGTGTCATTGAATACAGTGATCATATATGTATGATCACTGTATTTAGTGTCAGTGTGACAGGCAGTGTGACAGGCAGTTAGTGTTAGGTCCAGGGTAGCCCCCGTATCCCCCTAATAAAGTTTTAACCATTTTTTTTTACTAAAGACATGTGGCTAAATACATTTTGGCTTAAATGTTTGACTAAAATTTAGTTTATTTGATTTTTTTTATAACATAAAGTAAAAAATATTGTTTTTTTTTCAGAAATGTCGCTCTATTTTTGTATATAGCCCAAAAAATAAAAATCGCAGAGGCGATCAAATACCACCAAAAGAAAGATCTATTTGTGGGAAGCAAAGGACGCAAATTTTGTTTGGGAGCCATGACGCACGACCACGCAATTGTCAGTTAAAGCGACACAGTGCCAAATCGCAAAAAGGGACCTGGTCCTTTACCTGCATTTTGGTCCGGGTCTTAAGTGGTTAAAGAATCAATATCACCTTTCCAGATGAAGAAGGCGTCATTAATAAAGCGACACCAAAATTGTAAATTCTCATCCCTGTTGATGTACAGTGTCTGTTCCTCCTACAGCACCATAAATAAACTGGCGAGGCTGGGAACAAAATGTCTCCCATAGCTACACCAGTGTGCTGTAGGTAGACCTCGCCTCCAAAGGAAAAAATTGTTACGTTCCACGGCAAACTTTAATAGTTCCAATATGAACTCTCTCTGAATGGGGGGGATTTTACCATCTACCTCCAGAAATTATTTAGCCACTTCATATCCCCTTTGATGTGGTATGATCGTATTTGTATGTGAAAAATAACAATGAAATATACTCAGACCAAACATTAAATATTTCAACATGTCATTATAACATAAAAACAAATAAATAAAACAAGTTCCACAAATCAAGTGTCCATGTGTATTCATTCAAGATGTGAATTCAAATTTTGTTCCAACAAAATATGATACTGTGCAGCGCACCCAGTGACAAAATAACGATCAAGCCGTGTTCCAGATATGAAGATTAAATGTGCCTCTTACCAGATCTGTATAATCTCTATATTATAGGAAATCATGATACACATGAGGTGAACACATATCAGATGTAATGTATTGTTGTAAGTGCATATTTTAGTCCAATAAATACCACATGTTTTTACATTACACGATAAGCCTTCCCTCTGTTCTTAATCTTACACATATGTTGAGTGGAAAGTGCAGAGTGAGTCTGGATCGCAGAATACACATGACTCTTTTGTTTAGCCTGGAGTTCTGCTTTTACTAATAAGGGAATATAGTGGATGGGATAACTGTAGTGGGGGTTGTAATATGTAATACTAGCTAAATAGTGTAATTTATTGCCCTTACTGTGGGGGGAAAGGAGAACAGCATGTGAGTGCCTGCTGAGAACATAACTAATCAGTATTGGTGCCTGCTGAGGATTGAGGGTGGACTTTTCTACTTCCTGTTTCCCCCTGTCATGTGAGATATCACATGACCAGAGATAGAAATAAGAAGTTGCAGCATTCATCTCTGGATGGGGGCCATGCTGAAAGGGAGGTCTAAGTCTGTCTGTGAGTACAAGAAAGATGGTAGAGGGAGCAGCTAACCTCTCCCAAAAGCACCAAAGCGCCTCTTCACCACCCAACTTCCCTCAAAGCCCCTCAGCTCTGCTTCCTTCCCTATATCCACAAACAGACCCTTAGTTAATTTCATCATACAGAGCCCCTCCGAGCCTCTCATCTCCCCTCCTTCATCCCTCTGACACAAATGCAGAATCATGCCTTATTATATTTACACTAATTCCACAGCAGCATTTTTTCCCCCATCATCACTAAGGTTTCTATTGGAATAACCAAGCATAGATTTGAAAAGGTCTTATTATTTGCGTGTTGTGACATATACAATCTCAATCTATTTGGTATGTCTACAATGTAATGACAAGGGCATCTAGAGAGGCAAGGGCACAGAATACAGAACAGAAGAAATACCCCAAGGCAAGGATGACCACCTGTCATTGACAATAAAATGCTTAATTCTACTGTCCAGAAAATAGGTTTCTGTAAACTATACTTTAAACATCTCATTTTAAGTTTTATGATTATAAAAATGTTTATGATAAGCATTGAAGCTTCCTTAGTTATGCTTTTGCAGGTTTTGATCATTTAGGAAACATAACTATTAAATATACATAGTGCTACCTATTACTTATTTTCCCACAATTAATGTTTAGTCCTTTGAAATATAAATAAAATCGAAAATTATACTTTTTAATGTGTATGGTGTAATATTGGGGGTGTTTAGCTCAAGTGGGATATGCGATTTTAAGCAATTCACGTCAGTCCAGAACTCTGTTTAAGGGCTTGTTGGCCCACTTTTATTCAAAAGGCAAAAATAAACAAAAAAAATCCAAACAGAGTATTCCCACACAGGGGTTCTTTACTGTCCACGAAAAATGATACGTTCAGCCTCCTGGCTTACCCGTGCAATGAAAATACCGAGCCACCTGGCTCTCCACAGCAGTAGCCTGACTCCTGTCAGCCACCTCAGACTCAGGTCTCTTGTCTCTGGTCTATTACAGTGCAGCCTGCACTCCAGCTTGTTCAGTGCACACCTGCACTCTCCCTTGCATGCCTGGACTCCTCGGGAAGGTGGAGCCCAGAATGCTGGTCCTGAGTCTCCTATCAGGCCCACACACACCTGCACAATCAGTGTGCTGATCTATCTGAAAATATGGACCCAGGACTGGGGATTTCATCCCACCCAGATCTCTGTGAAATCCCCGGGCTCCAGGTCCCAAACTGGATTTTATTAACAAATGAGGAAACTGGAAGGCCAGTTTCCTCTGTAAACTAATAGTTTCCTGGAGCCCCTCAACCAGACCGTTTAAGAACCCTCGGTCACCACATCCCTGGGGTACCAGACTACTATATACCTCACCCCCTTGTTTCGACCCAGAGGGCGGAACACACCAGTACAACTTCCTTATTTTGGCATGCCCATGCAAGCTACCATCCACATGGGCTAAACCTTGTCCCATCAGGTGACTTTCTCCGCGTCCCCCTGCTACATCTACTCGGGGTCTGCAAAGACACTCCCATGCCTTTTTCCGTGCACGCTTTCAAAAGCGATGTTTTTCTATTTCCCTTGGACCTACACTAGCCACCTTATCAGTGTGGAGTTTACTACTCTTGGCACCTTTTTGCACCCAAGGCTGATTTCTGAGCTTTGAGGATCCGATACCATTAAGGTGATTAAAAGGGGGGGTGGGGACTTTGAATGAGGCATGTGATACTAACTACCACAGGCCTCCATCCCTGTAAATGTCTAAAAAGGTACGATTGGGACTTTAAATGAGATGCGCTTTATCGCAATATGCGATTAAATATATAATTATGGAATATGAAAAAAGAAAAATTCCATAGTGGCCAGGCTCTAGGTTGCTAAACAAAAAAGCACTAAACCAAATTGATCTGTCTAACTATATGCAATTAAAAACAGAGGTTTAGTTACATGCATTTGCAAATACCTGTTTAAGCTGCAATGCCATCGTCAAGGCACTCCGTGTATTGCAGTCCTAGCTGTGATTTTAAAGCCTCCTAGTAAGGAGCACAGGTGTGCTAATCAATAGGCAGGGGGCAGGTGGTAACCTAAACCCGCCCCTACCTACAGTTTGTCTAGCAAAGAAGAGCACTGGAAAAAACAAAACAAAAAAACAAGAGTGGAACCAAAACATGTCTACCAAACCAAAAATTAAAGTCCCAATCATACCTTTTTCGATACCATTAAGGTTACTAAGGGCTCCCTCAATTTCCGATAGACCACCCCTTTTCCCTTCATTTAATTTGGAAGGGATCAGATTTGTAAACCTTTGTTTAGCGATACGCGGGGGCTCTTTTATTGGGGTGACACTGGTCCCTCTCTGAGCTCTAGGTACGGGCACCCACTTACTGTCCAAACTTAGCGTCACTTGTTTCCCCATGTACACTGCACGCTTCGTTCTGTCAGTTTCATCACTAACACCTTCATAAGACTGCGGCCTCGTCCTAGTCTCCCTCTGAAGGACATCCTGACTATCTCGCCACTCTGGGGTTTTTAAGTCATGTAAAACCTTGCTAAGCTTTGGGCAATTTCCTTCTGACCATTGTTTACCGGGATCCTTCTCAGATCCTAGAAGTTCCTCAAACCTCAGGAAATCTTCCCCAGAATTACCCTCCTGAACCTGTAGGGGGCCTAATTCTGCTATACCCTTTAAGTCTTCTGCGTCAAACCTACCAATCCCTGTCTCACTACAATTTTCAGGGTTTTCTACAACCATATCAACTTGACCAATACCATCAGGTATACCATTATTTTTGTTGTCACCCATGGTAACCAAACCATCAACAACCATCAACAATTGCAGATAAGCTGCATTCTCCATCATGATCAGAAATATCAATGCATTTGTCAGATTTCATTTCACCCATGTTTGGCAGGGCAGTGTCTGGAGAGGAACTGCGCCCAGCGGAGTGGTTGTCCACGGCAGCTTCAGTATACATCAACTCCACTGGCACGAGATCCCCTGCCAGCAACTGTCCCGACCGCTGAACATCATCGCATAACACAACATTTGGACCTGTGACTACAATCACTTCATTTATGGCTGCGTCATTGGGCACTTCCATCAATACTAGCTCATTTGGCACAGCATTAGCCATTACCATATCATTAGGCCCTTTGTGGATCACAGACATGACCTCCTCTGTGCGGTCGCCGTTACTTGGCGTTTCTATCTTGTGAGTAACATCATCTGCAGCAGCAAATGCACCATTGCACATAAGTTGCTCTGCAGGTCCTTCATCTGGCACTGCAGAAATCATGTCTGCTCCACTTTTACCAACAGAGGCCTTTTCCAACAAAGCCAACAGGCTTTTTGCTCATCTGTCCCAGTCTGTTATCTCTGCGCTACCAGAGGGACAGAGTGGCACAGCAACAGACACATTGCAAACATCACTTTTGCTTAAACCAGACTGTGGTAATACATTTTTAACCAGAGCAGGCTGCAATACCACACTCTCACCTTCTGGTGGCGCTTCATTAAATGCATGAAGACCTTCACACCTGTCATTGCCAGACTGCATTAACCCATTACCATCATGAGCGCTTTCAAACATTTCCATTTTAGCGTTTAACATTTCATTATCATCATGTTCAGGTACCGTCTTATACCTCAGAGCGGCACCATAGTTGTCCCGGGCAACCTCCGGCTCCAAAACGCAGAGCTCCCTGGGGGTTTCTAGGGACACCTCTGTGGCCTTCATCACGGTTGTTAGGGGAGATAGCACATCTTTAAATGCATTCATAGCAACATTTATATCTCTAGTGAGGTGCACTAGCCCATTAGCAGCTGGACCATCAACTTTAGCCAACACAATATTATCAGTTTTACCCATCACATTGTCACATTCAAGTTTACCACTTGCCTCCCCACTGGACAGGGCACTGCAGCGAGGCAAGTCCTTTTCCACACGGACAGCGGATCTCCCATTTGGGGTCACTTCAACTCCAGTGTGCACATTCACATAGTCAATCTTTTGAATGTATTTACTAGCAACAGTCTTACCGATCATTGTAACAGGGGTTGTCATGTTCATTTGAGTATGTTGTCTTTCACTGGCCAACTCTCCCTGGTGGCCATGGGATGAAACTGCAGCAGCAATTTCTGACTCCTTAACACTCCCAGGAGGCACAACATGTACTTCCTCACTGTTGTCAGAGGGGACTGAAAACATTTTTAAACAGGAACCTGGGCTTGCAGACAAAGACTTCTGCCCAGTAGCCATGTCTCCAGCCATGTTCCATAACCTGGGACAAGAAAAAATTCCATGTCCAAGCCGACCACATTCCAGGCATGGTACATTTTTACACATATCTTTAGTGGGACACCTCTCCACATCTCCACTGTAGCTCCTCCTTCCAGATAACATTTGATCTTTCGTCGCTAAAGGAGATGGCACTCTTCCAGCTGTACTTTGCTGACTCTCCCAAACGCAGCGACCATGCGATCCCTGACGCACTGTTGCTCCCAACTTGCCACGAGTCTTTGTCGGCAATACGTTTCTCACGTGGTTTGCAGACTTGATATCACCATCGTTGCTACAGGCATCCACATACCTCTCGAACTTCTGTTCCGCCTTTTGAACACTCCTGGCACTCAAATCAGGTTTTCCAAACATTGTTGCAGACCTTTGTCTGGCCATGTCACCTTGTCTTGGGGACTGAGACAAAGGGCACTTGGAGACAACATGCCCCCACTCTCTGCACCGCAAACAGCGCTCTTGCTTCAGAGCCTTAGCAGGACTTCCCCAACTGCAGCCTCTTTCAAACTTAGGTCTTTGCATATTAACAGCTGGCCTGCCTGCACCAGCGTTGCCAGGGGCAACCACATTCACTTCCCCTTTAACTGGAGTTTGTGTAGCAAAAAACAGTCTGCAATACTCTCCGGCAGGCTCAAATCCTTGCATCATCTTCGCAGTCACTCCACCAAACTTTTGCGCCGTCCAGCAAAAAATGAAGCACTGTCACTTTAAAGCAAGTTGATTTTCAGTTTGCGCAAGCTCTCCTCAGCTGCACACACAGATTGTGCTGTCTCAAGCACACAAACAGTTCATATAACAGATGAAATTACTTTTGCAGGGATCTCCAGTTCTGCCAACATTCACCTTTCACAGCAACATGCAATGCCTTTTGCCTGGCTGCACTTCCGCACACAGCCAACAGTTCCTGACGTGAACTCACTTGTAGAGCAAGGACCCGGATTTCACCGTCTTGTGCCCGCTGAATCCACCACTTGTAATATTGGGGGTGTTTAGCTCAAGTGGGATATGCGATTTTAAGCAATTCACGTCAGTCCAGAACTCTGTTTAAGGGCTTGTTGGCCCACTTTTATTCAAAAGGCAAAAATAAACAAAAAAAATCCAAACAGAGTATTCCCACACAGGGGTTCTTTACTGTCCACGAAAAATGATACGTTCAGCCTCCTGGCTTACCCGTGCAATGAAAATACCGAGCCACCTGGCTCTCCTCAGGGCCAATCCTAGGCACCCAGGCGCCTGCAGAGTTGGGGGCGCCGAACATCTAACAGATTCTCTAACAGAAGCCCTCTCTGTGTCCATCACAGAGGCCCCCCTTCAGGTCCCAATAAAGTACTCTGCTTCTCTTCCTGTATTTAGTTTATTGTTAAGAGATCATGTAAGGATCCCAGATTAATGAAAACTTTGTGGGGGAGCATCTTTGTGGTTGAGTCATTGCCATAGAAACATTTGTAAAGGGGAGGAGTTAGTAAAATGACGACGCCCATGTGGGGGCGCTAGAAATATTTCTGTACTCAGGCGCCTGTGACCCTAGGATCGACCCTGCCTTTATTGTTATTTCTTCCAGTGTGTTTGGCTTGTCAGCAAGTCCTGATGGGGTTTATTTGGACCCCTGAATTATGTTGGCTACTCTACACTTTTATTGTAATAAAGTTGTATCTGAAACTCTTTTTTTTTTTCAATACATTTTTATTGGTATTTAGATAATATACAATAAAACACAAATGAATTGTTACGCTTTGTACATATAATACAGCATTATGTAATATATATAGAATTAGAAAATTAAGAAAAAAGGATAAAAAAGTTGAAATTTATTCTAACATATATTAATTAATATATGCGTAATTAAATGCGAGTAAGAGAAATTTCAATAAGATAAAAACATATCCATTAAAGCACTAAGTAAAGTGGGTATGAAAATGCATACAATATGTAAACACTGTATTAATAATATGAACATGTATTATTAAATCTGAAGGTCAATTTAACCCGGACTGTTCACTCGGTATCATTATGTCTAGGGTGTGAGTATCATATAAGAATATATAATAATGTCAAGCTGTATGGGTAACATAAGTGAGAAGAGAATACCTATTCATTGTTTTCATACCAAGCTTTCCAAGGGGCCCAGGAAGCATTGGCCCAGATTCAGAGAGAATTGGATTCTCGTAGCGTATCAGAAATACACTACGCCGCCGTTTTTTACCTGGCTCTACGTGGAATCCAGGTAGATTTTGTCCAGTAAACGACGGCGGCGTAGTGTATTTCTCCCGTCGCAATCCATCTAGACGAGTAGGGGGCGTGAAGGATTTAAAATAGGCGCGTTCCCGCGGCGATTGAACTGCGCATGCTCCGTTCGCAAATTTCCCGCCGTGCATTGCGCGAAATCACGTTGTTACGTCATTCGTTGTTTGAGTAGCGTCGTTTACGGACATTTCTATTCCCGAACGAGTTACGCAAAAAAAAAAAAAATAATTTAAATTCGACGCGGGAACGACGGCCATACTTAACATGGGCTACGCACCGTTAGACCAGCAAAAAGCTGGTCTAACAGTACGTAAAAAAAAACCAGACGTAAGCGATTGCGAAGACCGCTCGTATCTTCGTGGATCGCCGTAAAAACACATTTGCATATCCCGACGCATGAAAACGACGCAAACTCCTCCCAGCGGCCGCAAAAATATCGCAGCGTAGATCCGAAGGCTTACGAAGACGTAAGCCTCTCGGATCGAAGCCCGAAGCCGCCGTATCATGGTTTGAGGATTCAAACTAGTGATACGGCGCGCAAAATTTGAAATTACTCCTGTCTAACACCAGTTAGACCGGCGTAATTGCTTTATGAATCTGGGCCATTGTGTTTATGTAGAGTATGTAGGGACATGGCCATTATTTTTTCGATAATCTGGCAGCCAATAGTAAATGGATAATTGAATTTCGGGTGTTGGCCGTGAAGTCCTCAATCCCTAAGGAAAGTATAGCTAAGGCCAGGTTCGGAACTATCCATTTGCCCGCCAAAACAGAAATTATACCAAATATTTCCGCCCAATATTTAGTAAGCATGGGACAGCTCCATAAAATATGAAGTAAGTCTCCTTTGGCTCCACAAAGTCTCCAACAATTGTTAGGGTTTTGGCAACTAAATTTGCATAGAACATCTGGTGTATAATACCATCTTAGAGTTAGGCCTCGTACACATGATGAGATATGTCCGCTCAAACTTGTCCGACGGACAGTTTAGAGCGGACATGTCTCATCGGATTTCGGTCCGATGGCGTGTACACACCATCGGATCAAAATCCCCGTCGGCAGACAGCGTGGTGACACGTCACCGCTACGTCACGCACCAGGAAGTAAACACTTCCGCGCGCATGCGTCGGATCCATTCCCAGGATACGACGCATGTGCGGGAGGATATATCCGCTGGTTTCCCGTACTAACCAGCGGACATATCCGACGGACAGGTTTGTAGCGGACAAATTTCAAAGCATGCTTTGAAATTTGTCCGATGGACAAACCTGTCCGCTAGCCCGTACACACGATCGGATTTGTCTGCTGAAACGGTCCATCGGACCGTTTTCAGCGGACAAATTTGATCGTGTGTACGCGGCATTAGAAGTCGATTGATTTATTCTACATGCAATAACCCATTGGTCAGTAGTATAGGATTGCCCCAGATCCTTTTCCCATTTTAAATGTGAGGAGGTTTTGGAGAAGTTCCTTTTTTCTTGGAGCATATTATAAAAAATGGTAATACCTTTTTTCTTTAGTTCAGGCGATGATAAAAAGGACCACATTTTAGAGTGTATGTGTACATTGTTGATGTTTAGTTTTTGTAAGCATCTTATTATTTGCGTATAATGAGTATGGCAGTTTTGAGGTGAATTGAATTCAGATTGAATGGATTGGAATGATTTGATCTTTCCCTTATCATAAAGATGACTAATAGACGTGATGCCATGGTTGTTTCATAGATCTAAGGGAATATGGTTAAGTACAAGTTGTAGTACTCTAGAGGGAATATTCACTACGATTTTAGAGTCTGAGGAGTCCATAGATTTTAAAACCTTGAGCCATGTAGTAATAGATATCTTCATTGTAGGAGGTAGAGGTGTGGGGATTTTAACCCCCAAACTCGCTCCAAAAAGCCACATACTAGTAGGTCCCTGACAACAATAAGAGGATTCAATCATACCCCACGTTGTTTTTGGATAGGGTTGAAACCATTCTTTCATTTGAGACAATATACCGTATTTTTCGGACCATAAGACGCAGTTTTTTCCCCCAAATTTATGGGGGAAAAAGTCCCTGCGTCTTATGGACCGAATACTGAATATACAGCCCACCCCCCGGCCCCCGCCATGTAACATACCGGGTATAGAACACACGCAGGCAGTCAGCGCCATCAGCGGGCTCACAGGCTGGTCGGATGGTGTAACGGTGGCTGGTCGGATGGGGTTACAGCAGCCGGTCGGAAGGTGTAACGGCGCGGATGGTGTCATGGCGCGGCTGGTCAGTTTAACAGCGCGGCATGTCAGCGTGGGGAGCGGGCTACACAGAAGCCCCAGGAAGCATTGAGCCATGTCGAGTGCACGGAGCTACGCCCACACGGCGTCACTACGTATTGCTCCGTGCACTCAGTGCTCTTCTGAGTCAGCTGACCCCTGAGTCAGCTGACCAAAATACGTGGTTCTCATTGGTTGTTCCCTCAGGAGCATTTGGACATACGGAATACAGAATACAGTACACTAGTACACTAGTGCAAAAATAATTTACAGCAACAAATTACAGTAACTAAATACACTGGTTACACTGACCAGGTGCCAGCTCAGCCTCCCAGGCTAGGGACCAGGTGCCAGCTCAGCCTCCCAGGCTAGGGACCAGGTGCCAGCTCAGCCTCCCAGGCTAGGGACCAGGTGCCAGCTCAGCCTCCCAGGCTAGGGACCAGGTGCCAGCTCAGCCTCCCAGGCTAGGGACCAGGTGCCAGCTCAGCCTCCCAGGCTAGGGACCCCGGTGCAAGCCCAGCTACCCAGGCTAGGGACCCCGGTGCAAGCCCAGCCACCCACAGCAGAGACTAGTCGCCAGCTCAGCCACCCATTGCTGGGACCAGGTGTCAGCCACCCACAGTAGGGCCAGGGACCAGGTCCTAAAGCAGAAAAGATGATGAAGGAGAAAAGGCTTGCATATAAAATTCCTTTTAAATTGGAAGTAGTAAAATATGCTAAGGAGCATGGGAACAGAACAGCGGAGAGACATTTTGGACCACCTCCAACTGAAAAAATGATAAGAGAGTGGAGGAAACAGGAAGATCAGCTTCAAAAAGCAAATAAAAGTAAGCACACTTTTCGCGGGCATGCTGCAAAGTGGCCACAGTTAGAAGTGGCCATGAAAGAATGGATCACAAATCATCGGAATAATGGCTTCTCAGTCTCTACAAAAATGATCATATTTGAAGCCAAACGCCTTGCTGTAGAGAAAGGCATTAAGGATTTTACGGGATCACCATCTTGGTGCTACAGATTCATGAAGCGATGCGACCTTGTTATGCGCACCAAAACGAGAATTGCGCAAAAAATGCCTAAAGAGTACGAATCTAAGATTGTGTCTTTTCACAAATTTGTGATTGATTCTAGAAAGAAAAATGGTTTTGAAATCGCCCAGATTGGGAATATGGATGAAGTTCCGCTAACATTTGATGTCCCATCTAATAGGACTGTTGATATGAAAGGTGCAAAAACCATAACTGTCAAAACGTCAGGACATGAGAAAACTCATTACACAGTTGTGTTGTCCTGCTGTGCAGACGGCACCAAATTGCCGCCCATGCTAATTTTCAAAAGGAAAACCTTTCCAAAAGAAGTGATTCCACGAGGAGTTGTTGTACATGTCCATGACAAAGGATGGATGGACGAAAATGGAATGAGAGTATGGGTTGAAAAAGTCTGGTCCAAACGCCCTGGAGGGCTTCTGAAAAAACCTGCCTTATTAGTGCTTGACCAGTTTAGAGCACATATTAGCGAAACGACAAAAAAGTGCTTTAAAGAAGTGAAGACTCATCTAGCTGTGATTCCTGGGGGTCTTACCAGCCAGTTGCAACCTCTCGATGTTTCGATCAACAAACCATTTAAAGTGTTTATGCGAGAAGAGTGGAACAAATGGATGGCTGCTGGTAATCATGATCTGACACCTACTGGACGAATGAAGAGGCCCACTATCACTCAAGTTTGTGAATGGGTGAAAACATCATGGCACTCAGTTAAGGAGGAAATTGTTGTACAGTCATTCAAAAAATGTGGCATCAGCAATGCCTTAGATGGAACTGAAGATTGTATCGTATATGAAGATAGCGAAGAAAGTGATGTCAGCGATTGCGAGCAACTGAGCTTCATAAATTCTGACACTAGTGATGATGAATTCTTGGGGTTCTCAGAAAACTAGAAGAGTGCTCAAATCTTAAAGTCTCTCCTTATTTGTTATTTGTTAATGACAGTGATGATGGTTCTTAATGTCATTGTTGACTGCTGTTCACTTTACATGGTTGAAATATAATTCTGTTAAATTTTATTAAATATTTCAGTACAACATTTGGGTCAGAATCTTTTTTTTCAAAATTTTCTCCTCTAAAAGCTAGGTGCGTCTTATGGTCAGGTGCGTCTTATGGTTCGAAAAATACGGTAGATGCATAGAAATAATCCTGGAAGTCTACATATCCCATACCCCCCCCCCCCATCCTATGTTTAATTAATTTGCAATGGGCACATCTAGATTTTTTCCCTTTCCAAATATATTTAGAAAGGATGGTCTGTAAAGATTTAAAAAATTGGATGGGGACAGGTATGGGCAAACATCTAAACAAGTATAAGATTTGAGGCAGATGGATCATTTTGAATGCAGACAATCTACCCCACCAAGAAAACTCATGTTTTCCTAAATTGGTTAAGTCTATTTGTAGTTTTTTTTTTAGGGGGATATCATTTTGTGTAAATAAAGATTTAGTCGTTCTGGTTAGATGGATACCAAGGTATGGGATGCTAGTTTCCGCCCAGGTGTAAGGGAATTGAAGTTGAAGTAGATTGTTAGATACAGCGTCGATACCAATATCCAGGGCATAGGATTTGTTGTCATTAACTTTGTAAAATGATATCCTACCAAACCAGGACAGTACTTTTTGAATTTCCAGTAGGGATGAAGATGGGGGGCCAGATTCAGGTAGGAGAGCGGATCTTTATTTTGGAGTAACGTTTGTCATTTACGTTACTCCGCCAAAACTTTAGGAGCAAATACTGTTATTCACATAGCACTTGCTCCTAAAGTTGCGGCGGAGTAGCGAAAATGAGCCGGCGGAATTCAAATTGGGCGGGTAGGTGGCGTGTATTATTTAAACTAGGTGCCATCCCGCGGTGAACGTACTGCGCATGCGTCGACTGTCAGCGCGCATGCTCCAAATTCTGTCAGTGAACATCAATGACGTCAATCCCCATTCACGGACGTTTTACGCAAACGTCGCTAAACTTTTTAAATTCGACGCGATGACGACGGCCATACTTAACATAGGATACTCCACCTAGGGGGGATGTTTTTCTTTACGCCGCATATCGCTTACAGAAACGTCGGAAAGTCACTGCGTCGGGCCCGCGTACGATCGTGAATTTCCCACTCTCGCTGACTTACATATTCTTGGCGTAAATCAGCGAGAACGCCCCGAGTGCCCATTTTAAAATTGCAGTTCCGATACGACGGCGAAATACAATTACGCCGCTCGTATCTGAACACAATCCCGGCGTATCTTGTTTTCTGACTACAGAAAACAGATAAGCCGGCTCAAAGTGTGAGTTATGCTGGCGAATCACTGATACTCCAGCGTAACTCTACCTGAATCTGGCCCGTGGATGTTAACATCAAAATTATATCATCCGCGAATAGGCTAATCTTGTGGACTCGGGTACCTATAGTAATACCAGAAATTTTAGAATTAGATCTAATATGTTCCGCCAAAGGTTCTATCATTAAGTTAAAGATCAAGGGAGACAATGGGCAACCTTGTCGGGTGCCATTTGTGATATGAAATGGTTTAGACAGTAGGTTGGAGTTAAAGACTCGTGCTGTGGGGTTCAAAGCCAAATTTCTGAAGAGTGAGTGATAAGTAAGTCCAATTAACCCTGTCAAACGCCTTCTCTGCATCTAATGAGAGGAGCAGAGAAGGCATTCCAGTCGCGTTTATACTATGGATAACATTGATCAATCTCCTAGTCGCATCCAACGTTTGACGGCCTTTAGTGAATCCAGTTTGATCTATGTTTATGAGATTGGGGAGTATATCAACAATTCTATTGGAAAGCATCTTAGCGTAAATTTTTTGATCAACGTTTAGTAGAGATATGGGTCGGAAGTTTGGGGGGGTAGTAGGGTCTTTGCCTGGTTTAGGAAGAGTGATAATGAGTGCAGAAAGCATTTCATCTGGGAACAAAGATAAAGAGGCAGAGTGGTTATATAGTTCCTGCAAGTGGGGAATCAGAGTTTTTTTGAATGTATTGAAATATTCACAGGAGTATCCATCAGGTCCAGGTGCTTTAGATTTGGGCATAGAGTTGATGGTGTACAAGATTTCAACATTAGTGAAAGGTGTATTTAATTGTTCAAGCTAATCTCACGATAATTTAGGAAGTCTAATATGAGATAGGAATGCCTGAATCTCTTCAGTGGAAGGATGGTGTGTATTATCATCTTCACCTAGATTATATAAACCCCCGTAATATGAGCTGAATGAGTCGGCAATGGATTGAGGATTAATAATCTTATCTTTGGAAATAGGGTCAAATATATGAGATATTCAGTTTTTTTGTCTGAGTTCCTTAATACGGTTTGCCATAAGCTTTCCTGCCTTATTGTTAGTGACATATGAGTTTGCTTTCAACTTCCAAAGTTTGACATCGTAAGATTCTAGGAGTATAGATCGTAATTCATGTCTTAGTTTGAAAATTTGGGCTTTGAGAGAGGGTGAAGGGATATTTTTATTTTCAAGGTCTATACTATGTAGTTTTTTGGTGATTTCATCTAGTCTGGCTAGTCTAGTCTAGTCTAGTCTAGTCTGACTAGATTTCATCTAGTCTGGCTAGTTTGCCTTAGCAAATTTCCAAGTGGGTTCCTGTGTGTGAGTCTCCAATTTCTGTCCCAACTGGCTGGGTCTCAAGATAATCACTCCCAATAAATGGCCCAAGGAGAAAAGAAAAAGGGATGCCGACATAGAGTAGTAACGTTTGAATTAGGTTTAATAAAAAAAAATCATTGCACTTGCAATTGTCAAATCTTAAAAGAGCATAAAATAGTAAGCCGGCCGGCTCTCACAATCCGCCCGTCCTTCCGGATGGTCGTGAGGATGAAAACAATAGTGACGTCAGCACGCCGTTCCTCCCTACGCCGTTTCGTCCAATAGCAGACTTCTTCCAGGGGCACATTATTAATGCGCCATAAATATAATTTACGATTAGAGTTTGTATTTTTCAACTGTATGCTAACTGGGGCATCATCCGACCATGTAGCGGTATGAATGCGAGCATCTAATACATTTTATAGTAACTACTTGTCTGAAATAAATAAATCAATTCGGGAGTATGTGTTGTGACGTTGGGAATGGAACGTGTAGTCCCTCTCCGTCACGTAGCAACATCTCCAAATGTCATATAGTTCATTGTCTGCAAAGAAGGTTGTTACCGTAGAAGCAAACCTTTTAGCACTGGAAGAAGAATCTATGTTAATGTCTGGTACTTATTAAGAGATGTCCTCTTTGCATATCTCTTATTTTGTTTATGGTGGTCTTATGAAATTTCATTTGTCTGACGTTTGGTGCATATAAATTCACAAGTGTGTACAGGACATTGTCCAATGTGCATACTAAAACAATAAATCTGCCTTCAGGATCGGAGTAATCGTCTAATAGGTTGAAGGTTATAGTGTCGCGTATAGCAATCAACACTCTTCTTTGTTTACGTGAATAATCCGCCTTGAAAATATGAGGGTAAGATTTATGTAGACATTGAGGAGCATTATCCTTTAGCAAAATGCGTTTCCTGTACGCAAAGAATATCGCATTTAGAGGATAGTGCTGTCTTCCATAAAGATGCCCTTTTAGCTGGATGGTTTAGACCAGGGATCCTCAAACTACGGCCCTCCAGCTGTTTCGGAACTACACATCCCATGAGGCATTGTAACACACTGACATTCATAGACATGATGGGAATTGTAGTTCCTGAACAGCTGGAGGGCCGTAGTTTGAAGACCCCTGGTTTAGACCATTTACATTGATTGTTAAGAAGTTGATAGACATATTTAACTATTGTGTATAGATCTATATATGATACTCACAAGACAGCGTGACCTTCCGAAAGGTGAGGAATAATTGAAGGGTGTAGGATTCCTCGGGGATATGTATGAGCAGGAAATAAGATATCAATCAAGCTCTTTGCAAAAATTTGAAATAGTAACTGAAATAAAAGAAAAAACAAAAGAAAAGAAAAAAAGAAAAGAAAAAAAAAACACAAAACACAAAAAGATAATAAAATCAAAACAGGAAAATAAACAAAACAAAATATAAAAGTAGGCAAAAAGTATACGAAATAAAAATAGACCAAATGGTTATAAAATAATAATATGCAGTTGCTAGAAAGTATATTAAGAAGTATAATATTATTTTACACCTATGGAACAATAAAAGTTAGTATTAGCAATGCAATAGATATTATATAAGTCGGGTGTAACTCTAAACCGAGCAGAAGGTGGGGAAATGTTCAATAGAAAAGAGTAACAAATGTACCACAACAGATACCAGGGGTGTATGTAGATAAGAATAAAAATAGCAATTGAGGCCAGAAAAGAGAAAAAGAGGAAGAACAAATAAAGTTAGATAGCTGTTCATTTCCCTTTAGGCAGACGGTAACCTTCACGTGTTTGATTTCCGGATCCTGTTCTTGTTGTATTTTTCCTATCTTCAGGAGAAAGGTCAGGTATTATACCCCAAGAGTGGAGTAGCCGTAGACCATCTTGAGGAGTAGATACAATAGTCGTCGTACCGTTGTTGGTAATTAACAATGTGGCAGGATGTTTCCACTTGTAATAAATCTTGTGGTCATTCAATGCTTTAGTAGTAGTTTTTAGTAGTCTTCTCATATTTAAAGTATGTTGTGAGAGATCAGCGTATAGATGAATGTCCTTATATGGATCAGGAAGTGTTGTCAGGTGTCTAGCTCTTGTTAGTAGTTTTTCTTTTGTTGGATAAAAATGAATTTTCACTAGGACATCTCTGGGAACAGAAGCATCTAGGTGCTTTGGTTTGGGTATACAGTGAATTTGATCAATCAACCTTTCGATTTGAGAGGTGTCTGGTAGCAGATTAGCAATAAGTTCGCCTGCATATTTTAGTAAGTCATTAGGGGGTACGGATTCGGGAACCCCTCTCAATTTAATATTATTTTTTCTTGAGCGGTCCTCAAGGTCTGCTAGCTTGGCCCTCATCTTATTGTTATCATCTGATAGGTCTTTATAAGCATCTATAAGATCATTAACTGTGTCAGATTGGTCATCTATTTTATTTTCAATGGTAAGAACCCTGTCACTCAGGCCTCTCATTTCCTTAGAAAAGTTGTTCATCATTAATGAAAAACTAGACATAAGCGATGTTTGTAAAGAAATTAGCATATCTTTCATCGTTGTATCTAACACCGGCTAACCCAAGGTAGGATAGTTGGTAATTAAAGTCATTAGGACCTGACTGATGCAGTAAGGATGTCATACCTGAGTGTTGATACTGTGCTGCGTCATCAATCCTCCTTTTGGATTTTTCAGGGCTCTGTGAAGAAGGGCTATGTGAGGGGAAGCTCGAAGTGTGAATTGTAGTTTGTTATGACTCCCATGCGGCAGTATTGTCATCCGGAAGATCCGTGTATGACGATGGCTGTTGTTTAGCTGCGTCATCCGCGCTATCTTGTATCCGTGTCCCCATTGAAGTCGGCATTCCTGAGAAGTCTGTGAGCCCTTCAATATGTTTTGGGTCCTTTCTTTTGCGCGGTAACATCGGGTATGTTCCGCGGTATGTTAGTGAGGTTTTTCGTCCGATGTTGATTCGATTAGCGATCGTATTGCCGCTAAATCCCCGGTTATCTGACGGAGCTCTGTGCTCAGGCGGCCATTCAAATCGCGTGCAAGCCACGCCCTCGTATCTGAAACTCTTAGCAGTGCTGTGGCACTTCAGTTTCCATTTTGTTACACCACAAGCAAAGGCGACTCTGACGATCCAGTGATATTTTCCCCCTTTCCTCAAGTAATACAAGCTTGACAGGGGTTATAATTCTTCACTACTCTTTGCATACACTTTAAAAAACAAATTCAATGATACAAACATTGTTAAATATCGCGCAACATTGTACATACATACGGTATGTAAATTTAGAACCTGCATCGCTGTACATTCATGAATGAGGTGAGGGGGTAAATATGCAGCAATTTTAGAACTCTCCAAAACTTTAAAGCCAAATGAAAGAGGGAGAGAGAGAGTTTGATGCTATGGTGTGGTGGAAAGTCTTTCCTCAATTCCATTCCTGCTACAAGGTGAACTTTTTAAATTGCATTTGCAAACTCTTAGGCCGCGTACACACGCTCGATTTGGTCAGATGAAACTGGCCTTAAGGCCTTAAGGCCAGTTTCATCGGTCCAAACCGAGCGTGTGTACGGCCCATTAGACCGTCGTCCGTCGGACCAAAGTTTTAAAACTTGCTTTAAAATCGGACCGATGGACGCCTGACCATCGGACCAAACCGATGATTAGTACGCAAAAGCATCAGACCAAAAACCCGCGCATGCACAGAATCAAGTCGGCGCATGCTTGGAAGCATTTAACTTTGTTTTTTCAGCACGTTGTTGTGTTCTACGTCACCGCGTTCTGACCCGATTGGATTTTAGACTGATGGTGTGTACGCACATCAGACCATCAGGCCACTTCAGCGGTGAACCGATGAAAACGGTCCATCAGACCATTCTCATCGGGTTGGACCGATCGTGTGTACGCGGCCTTAGAAAATATCCACTAGTGTGTAAATGATACAATAATGGTAGTGTGAGCATGTGGCTGCAAGATTTGACTTAAGTATATTTGAAGAATGTTACTAAAGAGGAAAAAAAATGGAATTTCTGCTTAAAGCACACTCTGTACAAGGCAAGCAAACTTTATATGAAAATAAGCAATCATGTTTTTACTGGAATGCTGCTTTGAAGCTGAGCTCAAGCTCTAGAAAAACAGGCAGATGCACAGATAACATGCATATATGGCAGATGTATTCTTTGCTAAAGGATTGTCATTTCTATTTATCCAGTTCTGATATTTAAAAAGCTCTGCAACACAGCACAGTCCTGTCTGACATGACATGAGAACATTTTTCTGCTGCAGTCAACTAACACCTGAGGGTCTTATCACTCCCCCAGCATTTGACAAGGAAATGAAATGCAGCAAACTCATAAGTAGGGATGAGCTTCGTGTTCAATACGAACGTATGTTCAACTCGAACATTGTCTGTTTGTCCGTTCGACGAAATTTGAACAAAAGCGGTCATTCGCGCCAAATTCGAGTGACGCAAAATGGCCCATAATTCACTGCAGCATTGCACGCTGATGATTGACCAAGCATGCTGTATGTCCCGCATGCTTGGCCAATCACAGCGCGCAAAAAACGAAGAGCCATAATTGGCCAAAGCCTGGGTGGCTTTGGCCAATTATGGCTCAGGGCTTTATCACACGCCCCACACTATATAAGGCCGCCTGCTGGGTGGCCTTGTGTAGTGTGTTCTGGCTTGTTAACCACTTAAGGACCCCCGCACGCACATATACGGCCACAGAATGGCTTGTACAGGCACAAGGGCGTAAATTTACGTCCCCGCCTTCGTGCGGTTCGGAGGTCCCATCGGGACCCCCTCCGCGGCGTGCGGGGGTCCCCCTGGCTCCGGGAGCGATCCGGGACGAGCGGGCGGATGTCGGCGTTTACCCGCCCCCCGCGATCGCTCCCAGCCAATGCGCGCGCTCCCAGTCTCCTGTCACTTCCTCCTCCTGTGTAAACACAGGAAGGGGGAAGTGATGTAATCTCCCATCGCAGCGGTATTTCCAACCGCTGCGATGGGAGAAACACCTAACAGTAAGTGTGCACCAACACTACACTGACATACACACACATAGGCATACTTAACCCCTTGCGATCTGCCCCCCCACCCCCCCTGTCACAGTGTCACTGAATGCAGTGATCTAATCACTGCATTTAGTGTCAGTGTGACAGGCAGTGTAAAATCAGTTAGTGTTAGGTTCAGGATAGCCCCCCCACCCCCCCTAATAAAGTTTTAACCCCCTGATCACCACCCTAGTTAACTCTTTCACTCCCTATTGCCAGCGTCACTAAGCGATCATTTTTCTGATCGCTGTATTAGTGTCGCTGTTCCCGCTAGGTAGCTATTTTTTTTTTATCGTGATTTTTTTTTTTTACTAAAGACATGTGGCTAAATAAATTTTGGCCTAAATGTTTGACTAAAATTTAGTTTATTTGATTTTTTTTTTAACAAAAAGTAAAAAATAGTGGGTTTTTTTCAAAAATGTCGCTCTATTTTTGTATATAGCGCAAAAAATAAAAATCGCAGAGGTGATCAAATACCACCAAAAGAAAGCTCTATTTGTGGGAAGAAAAGGACGTAAATTTTGTTTGGGAGCCACGTCGCACGACCGCGCAATTGTCAGTTAAAGCGACGCAGTTCCGAATCGCAAAAACACCTTGGGTCATTTACCAGCGTATTGGTCCGGGTCTTAAGTGGTTAATGAGAGCAGTCAGAGAGACAGAGAGATTGTCTTTTTAGATAGCTAGATAGAGCAGGCAGGCATGCTAGTCAGTTTAGCTTAATTTACAGTGTGTAGAGGATATATATACATCCCTAGGAGTTGTACATATATTTATACACTGTATAGCTTAGATAGATCAGTTCTTCCTAATTTACTGGCAGGCAGGTGATTGTGCTATTTAAAGACATTATCACACGTATAGACACCCAGTAGGTACAATATTTAAAGGATTTTTTTTTTTTTTTTTTTATTTAAGCATCATTAAAATCACTGCTCCAGGAGCAGTGATTTTAATAATGTTTAAATAAAAAAAATGAAAGATTCCTTTAAATATTGTACCTAATGGGTGTCTATACTGTAGTTTGCCTGTAAAAACGTCTTTAAGAACCCGGGTCTTGCCCGAGGGAACATGTATCAATGGGAAAAAAGTTTTAAAAATGGTCGTTTTTTTCAGGACTCCTGAAAAAACGATAGTTTTTAAAACTTTTTTCCATTGATACATGTTCCCTCGGGCAAGACCCGGGTTCTTAAAGACGTTTTCACAGGCAAACTATAGACACTCAGCACTGCAGGTACAATATTTAAAGGAATTTTTCTCTTCTTTTGTATTTAACCACTTAAGACCCGGACCAAAATGCAGGTAAAGGACCAGGCCCCTTTTTGCGATTCGGCACTGCGTCGCTTTAACTGACAATTGCGCGGTCGTGCAACGTGGCTCCCAAACAAAATTTGCGTCCTTTTCTTCCCATAAATAGAGCTTTCTTTTGGTGGTATTTGATTGCGTCTGCGATTTTTATTTTTTGCGCTATAAACAAAAATAGAGCGACATTTTTGGAAAAAAAAATCAATATTTTTAAATTTTTGTTATAAGAAAAATCAAATAAACTAAAATAGTCAAACATTTAGGCCAAAATGTATTAAGCCACATGTCTTTAGTAAAAAAAAAAAAAAAAAATCGCAATAAAAAAAAAAAAAGAAGCTACATAGCGGGAACAGCGACACTAATACAGCGATCAGAAAAATTATCGCTTAGTGACACTGGCAATAGGGAGTGAAAGGGTTAACTAGGGCGGTGATCAAGGGGTTAAAACTTTATTAGGGGGGGTACGGGGGGCTACCCTGGACCTAACACTAACTGCCTGTCATACTGACACTAACTGCAGTGATCATACACATGATCACTGCATTCAGTGACACTGTGACAGGGAGGAGGGGGTGGGGGGGTGATCGCAAGGGGTTAAGTCTGCCTGCCTGTACTGCTGTCAGTGTAGTGTTGTGCAGACTTACTGTGAGATGTGATCTCTCCTCAGTGGCGGTTGAAAAAAACACCGAGAGCAGAGATCACATCACTTCCTCGGACAAAAACGAACCGCCACCTCAGCACGGATCGCTCGGCCAGGTAACCGGACCGCCGCATGTACCGGGGGGGTCCCGATCGGACCCCCGACCCACGTCTAGGCACCAACGTATATATATACGTTGATGTGCCTGTCGGTGCCATTCTGCCGACGTAAATGTACATGCGGCGGTCCATAAGAGGTAAACATTATTAAAATCACTGCTCCAGGAGCAGTGATTTTAATGATGCTTAAATAAAAAAATAATTCCTTTAAATTTTGTACCTGCTGGGTGTCTATAGCTTGCCTGTGAAAACGTCTTTGAGAACCCGGGTCTTGCCCGAGGGAACATGTATCAATGGAAAAAAGTTTTAAAAACTGTCACTTTTTCAGGAGTCCTGCTCCTGAAAAAACTACAGTTTTTTAAACATTTTTCCATTAATACATGTTCCCTGTGGCAAGACCCGGGTTCTCAAAGACGTTTTCCAACAATAACTTGAATATTGGTCTTTAAAATGAGCGTTTTTGAATTCAAACATTCGAGTCCCATAGACTTCAATGGGGTTCTAAATGTTCGCGCGAACGGTCGGTCTGTTCGGCGGTTTTGGTGCGAACCGAACGCGGGTATGTTCAGCTCATCCCTACTCATAAGCTTATCTCCCTTTAAATCTGCTTTCTCCTCAAATCTGCACTTGTCTTGGTAACACTTTCACTGTAAGCTGTGCTGTCCAGGCGATTGTAAATGAGGTACCGTGCTGTTTTTATAAATATATTAACATACTTTCAAACCTTCCTAGATTTGCTGGGACCGCCCTAAGATTGCAAGGTAATCCCTGTTTCGCGTAAATCCAGCTGGAGTTCTAGAGCCGAATGAGTTGTGGCACTGAGCTCCATCTCACAGGGGCATGCTTTAGCCGATCACTAGGGAACCTCCCCCTCACCTCCCCCTCCTGCAGGGAGCCTGGGTGTACCACATCCCACCCCTAGAGCAGAAATCATGAATGCAAGCTTGCCCATCTGCTGCTGATTGGAGAGGAAGACTGGAGGTTGAGACTGGCCATTCAACTCAGGCAGCAAAACATAACTCCTTTATACGAGGCTGTATAGGTCTGTTTTTGAGTGAGTGTATGAGGCTGTATGGGTCTGTGTGTGTGTATGAGGCTTTATGGGTCTGTGTGTGAGTTTGTGTGCATGAGGCTGTGTGGGCCTGTATAGAGTGTGTGTTTGTGTGTGTGCATGAGGCTGTATGGGTTAGTCTGTGAGTGTGTGTGCATGAGTCTGTATGGGTCTGTATGTGAATGTGTGTGTACATGAGGCTGTATGGGTCTGTATGTGAGAGTGTGCAAGTGTTTGCATGAGGCTGTATGGATCTGTATGTGAGTGTGTGTGTGTGCATGAGGCTGTATGGGACTGTATGTGAGAGTGTGTGAGAGGCTGTATGGGTCTGTATGTGAATGTGTGGGAGAGTGTCTGTGTGTCTTTTTGTATGGCCTTGTTCACAAGGGCGATGATACCCATGGAGCATGAACGAGCCATTTTTTGCAGTATCTGTAACCTCCAAGGGCTCATACCTAGCCAACCATCCTGGATTTGCTGGGACCATCCCGAGATTTTATTTAAAACGCAGTGTCCTAGGAAAATTTGTGCTCATGTCCGGAGCCCAGTAACTGGCCTGACAGGGGACTCTAGAGTGGGTATCCGGAAAACCTACTCTGTATCTCTTGCGGGGTGCCTGGGGTACCACATTCCACTATTTGCCCCTCCCTGTACCACAGAGTGGACTGAAGCTGCCTCCTCCTCCTCGGTGCTGACATTCTCATGTACACAGAGAGGAGAAAGAGCTGGAGAGAAGGGACACTACTCTGTATGAGTTTATTATGGATGGAGACTTACAGGTGATGGGGCACCAGAGGCTTAACTAGAAACTTCAGGGCCCCGGTGCAAGAAATCATGAAGGCCCCCCCCCCAAAAAAAAAAACCCTGATTTTGATACATTATTTTTTTACACTTGTATATAGATATATATTAAAAAAAAAATTACAAAATTATCACATTCCCTCTGTTCTCAACTGCATAAGATCTGGTAAAAGGAGAAGCAAAAGCACATTGAGCTTCCCAGTGTATGGCTGTGCAGGGTGGATGTGTCGGGACAATATTGATCATTGGAGAAGAGCACACACAGTTACCAGCCTAACTAGAGTACTGACCATGCTGTACACTCCTGCCTAGTGGTAAGTTTTTAATAGGAAAACAGAGGGATTGGCCATATCACCAGGGATTTCACGTAAATTAAGCAATACATTGGTTGCTGATCCTATGATCTTTTGAATGGCAAGAACGCAGTGACATCATCGACTACAACAAGCCGGCGCTCGTCATATTCAATACTGTTGCCGCCATCTTGCTACACCCCACACTAACCTTGTATGCTAAGTCTTATCGAGCATGCGTGGGTTTACTTCGGACAGGTAAGCATACAGACGGCCGGTTTTCTCGGCAGGAACCCCGACTGTAAAATAGAGAGCAGGTTCTCTATTTTTCCAGGGCAGTTTTCCTGTCGGGAAAACTGCTAGGGAGCATATACATGGCCTGGGATTCCTGGCCAAATGCTCTCCTGGCAGTTTTGCTGCCGGGAAAAATAGTTGTGTGTATGAGGCTTCAGTCTTATTTTGTTCCAGCAGCACTCAAAATTATTGGTAATGCAAACTCTGTGAGTTTAGGTGCCGTCTTAGTTCAGAAGCAATGTGCTGTGAATCACAGGCCTATTTTGAGTGTATAATCAAATACTTCCAGTGAAAAGGAAGCTATATCTGTTGCTTGTGAATGTGAAAAATTTCACAAATTTGGAATTGATTTTCAATTTTTGATAAATAAGCCCTTGAAGGTCATATACTGTATTCTGACTTCTCTAAACCTTATGCTAGAACTGGGAGGTTGGTTTTTGGCCCCTTCTTACTTGCAGATTTAAAGTGAAATACTAAAATGAACTTACGAATGCATCAGATGCACTTTTAAGATAATCCCTATGTAGTGCACAGTGGCGGCCCGTCCATAGGGGCGCCACCCCCTCCCCCCAAAGCCAGTTACAAAAAAAATAACACATTTATTTTTATTTTTGTCCCTTTAAGAAAAAAGGGTCCTTTAACAGCACTACTATGTTCAGGGTGGGCGCCCGTCACAGTGCACTGCTATACCGTCATTGAAGCGTCATGCCAATGCAAGCAGGCAAGACGCTTCATTTGCAGTTTTTTTTAAGCTCTGTGGCTATGTGCTGTGCACCACGAGCCAATCACTCTCCAGTGTCTCTACTCTCCACTCTAATTGGGTCCTGCTGCTTCCTCACTGCAGAAGGAAATGGGCGGTGCTTTCCCCAGGGCAGTGTTACTTTCGGTTTTAGCTCCAGGAGGACTCTAAGGTAGGTAACTTATTAAAACACTTTATTTGTCTCATTGTCTGTCCTGTCCAGTGTCACTGTCCTCCCCATCCATGTCCAGCAGCACCTTGTGCTGTATGCTCAGCCTGTACTGTGATCGGACTGAGAGTGGACTGGAGGGAGGGGGAGGAGGGTGCCGGGCTTCACATCTCCTGTATCTTCACATCTCCTGTGTGTAAGGGCTTAGAGTACTGCGTCCTGCAGCTGTGCTGTACAGATCTCTTATCTCTGTCTGCCTCTATCTATCTGCCCCCCTCTCTCTCTCTCTCTGTGTCTGTGTGTCTATCTATCTCTGTATCTATCTCTCTATATATCTCTCTATCTATCTATCTCTGTATCTATCTCTGTATCTATCTCTGTATCTATCTATCTATCCCCCCCTCCCTCCAACTATCTATCTGTTTAATTATCTATCTATGTCTCTCTCTCTCTCTTTATCTGTCTGTCTGTCTGTCTGTCTATCTATCCAATTATCTATCTATCTATCGGAATATCTGTCTGTTAAAGGGAGCTGTGGTGGCTCAACGTGATTGGCACTGCGCTGACAAGCCATTCACCTCTGCAGCCAAGGGTTCGGATCCCGGTCTCGGCTACATGTGAATTGAGTTTGGTGGTCTCAGCCCGGCTCCCGGTGGGTGTGCTATGCAAGGTACGCCTGTGCTTAGTACGCCCACCCCCCCCCCACAAAAACCACCACACTTGCACGCACACGAAATTGGTTTAAAAAAAACACACGCACTTTGGCCATGCGGTCTCCTAAAATAAAGAGAGGCGAAGGACCTACGGGGCTGGCTGGGTGGGCTAGGCCCCCTCACTCCCCCATAGGGGGAGTCCCTCTGCCCCATTGGGGTCCCGTTGGGCCCCAGTTGGGCTCCCAAGAGGAGCAGGTAGGGTGGGGTGAGTGGGAGGCCCCCCCTCACACCCGCCATTGCCACCAGGGGCATGGAGAAGGATGGCGATTGCCTCCGGGGGGAGGGTCTGCCTACTCCCAACTCCTGCAGTCCGGCTCCTCTCTCTCGAGTTCACGCACAAAAATACACTTTAAAAAAAAAAAAAAAAAAAAAAAAGAAAGGAATATCTGTCTGTCTGTCTGCAGGTCCCATTGTCTGCGAGTGACGTTGGCGGGGGGGGGGGGGTGGGCGGCTGTTTGGCTGGGGTTTTGTTTGCGCCCCCCCAAAAAAATAGAGCACCAGCCGTCACTGCTGTTACGTGAAAAGGATTGGTTTGTAGGAATTGAAGCAAAGTGAAGAAAGTGGATCACGTATTCTCATTTCTAGTTTGCCAAATTGTGGGTGGCAAACCAAAACTCATTTGTGGTCTTAAATGCAGAACCAAATTACATTTTGTCCCAGCCTTTTATGGTTGCTGGACATTTCTGAGTTGCTGATGAAAACATGTTAACATGTTTAGTATAAGAAGTATAACATGTTTTTTTTTTTCTTTAACTACTTCAGTGTGATTTCAAAGCCGCAGATCAGTGCAATTTGCACCGCTGATTTAATTGCGGTTTGTAACAGAAGCCCCAATTAAATCAGAAAAAAGGAGTGCAGCAACCTTTTTCATAATCGCTGCGACATCAGTCACTGCGATATGAGCGGTTTCCATTGTGGCAATGGGGTGCAACCTGTCATGTAATTAGGAGCCGTCAAATCGCATGACAAATTGCACCTGTGTGAACGAGGGCTTAGTATCACTTTAACCAGGTATTACAGTAAAATCCTGTGTTTAGTATATGCAAGATTGCAAGTTTACTTTGAGATACTTTTTACGACACAGTACCTAGCAATTTCCACAATGGACCAAAGGGCTAATAAGGGATCTGCAGAATGTGTAATGGTAAATTAGCTGAATTCTCATCTTTTGCATTTAAATTGATTGCTTATCTTGCATGCAAAGTTTGAGGTGCAGTTGTTTAATGCCACTTTGATTACATAACTCCTAATAGTATTGTTTACAGCACTGAATAAATGAAAGCTCATTAGCTGTTAATTACAGCAAGTATTGATACGTGACAGTAATGATACCTTATTTGAACAAAGTTGAACACAACTAATTATTTCAACAGTTGTATTCTTCTGTAAATCAAGTCTTTATTATCGTCACTAAAACATGATCTAGCAAATTGAATTTTCATTATGATGCGTCTTTGTTTTATATCACATGTGTATCAGAACATCCTTTTCTATCAATATGGCCAGAGGCGTAGCTTGAAACTTGTTGGCCCTGATGCAAAAATGTAATCTTGGCATCCCCTCCAACTACCACCCATCACGTTCACCATGTGTGCAGATACATCCACCACACGTCAAGATACTCAACAGAGTCGACTGGGGGTTTATGATGGATACTCTGAGAAGCGTAGGACTGGGTCCCAGATATATGAAATGGGTGGGTAATTTATACAAATCCCCAACGGCAAGAGTAAAGGTCAACGGGAGCGTGTCGTCGATGCCAGATATGATGAACGGAACAAGACAGGGTTGCCCACTCTCGCCTCTCCTATATATAATAGCTCTGGAACCATTATTGTGCAAGATAAGGAACAATCCAGACATAGGGGGGGTGAGAGTGGGAGAGGAGGAACATAAGGTGGCAGCATATGCCGATGATGTGCTCCTATACGTGACCAAACCAAAAATATCTATACCTAAAATATTAGAGGAAATAAGAAGATACAGGGATCTTTCAAATTTTAAAATAAATCCAGTAAAAACCGTAATCATGAATATAGGAATAAAGATAGAGGAAGAGGCGGAATTACACAAAGCATTCCCTTTTACGTGGGAACAAAAATCATTTACCTATCTAGGCATAAAAATAACCCCCAAAGTAGAAGATCTCTATGAGGCCAATTATATTCCTTTATTAAACGAAATAAGACGAGACGTAAAAAAATTAAAGAAAAGACAGATTTCCTGGATGGGGAGGATTAACGCGTTTAAAATGATGTTGTTACCTAAGATTATACATATTTACCAAATGCTCCCAATTAACATCCCACAAAGCTTTTTTAAGATATTAAAAACCATAATTATAAAATATATTTGGCAAGATAAAAAAACAAGAATAAGCTATGCAACCCTTACCCGAGAAAAAAAAAGAGGAGGATTAGCCCTCCCCGATACAAAAAGATACTACCAGGCAGTAATCCTAGCAAGACTTGTGGAATGGACAAATAGGAACACGCTAAAAAATGGGCACAAATGGAAAAAAAAATAAGTAAGCAACAATTAAATACAATAGTTTGGATACCACCAAAATTTAGGATAAGTAACACAGACACTCATAGTATCACAAAGCAGGTCCTTAAGATATGGGACTTAATGTGTAAACAGGAAAAATGGGAATATAATTCCCCATTAATCCCACTAGCTAACACAGATTTCTTTGCACCAGGAAATAGGACTAAATTGGGAAATAAATTAGGTAGTCTAAGGTTGGGGGAAATAGTCACACAAGGGAAAAAAAAAAAAAAAGAAGATATACTCACAGTAGAAGGGGCTCAAAACATAACTGACTGGGAATACCTACAATTGAAGCACTTTGTTAGTACACTGCCAGCACCAGTAAGAGGTGACACAGCACGGAATCCAATAGAAAAACTCTGTTCCACCGGAAAACCATTACAGCATGGAATTGCGGTGATCTATAAAATATTGATAGAACTAGGGTCAAAGGGAGCAATACGAAGCATAGAGGAATGGGGGAAAGACATTAGGGAAAAGAACGGAGACACACAAATGATTAAAGCTACTTTCGGCTACGCTAAGGATATTACAACAACAGAAGCAAATTATAAATGCTTGATGAGATGGCATCTGACCCCGGTTAAATTAAACAAAATACATTCAACTAATTCCCCTCTGTGTTGGAGGAAGTGTAATCAAGAGGGAACTACGTTTCATATTTGGTGGGAATGCCCGAGAGTACAGGAATACTGGAAAGAAGTCCTCGATTTAATAAAAGAAATTACAAAAGAAAAGATCCCTCTAGACCCCCAGACTTGTCTGTTTCACGGACAAGGGATAGTAAAAGGAGAAAAGAAATATAGTTCGACACTGGTCCCAGTAATTCTAAATGCAGCAAAGGGTTTAATCCCGAAATTTTGGTTACACCCGCAGAAGCCCCCTATAAAAGAACTGATACACCGGGTCGACTATATCTCGGAGATGGAGTATCTGAGAAGGGCCGACTTAGGGGAAGAAGAGGAGGGGAGGGGAAAAAAAAGCTGGGACCACTGGAGATCTTTTAAAACAACCAAAAGTTTCATCCGAATAACATCAGAAACAGACAAGTAAAATCTCTCATGAAAAAAAAACAAAAAAAAAACGGCCTGACCCAAAAAATGTAAACGCCTGAGAAACGGGAGGGGGGTGGGAATAACAGGGGGGGTAGAGAGGGGGGGTGGGCAAGGGGGGGGGGGAAAGAGGGGGGTAGGGGGGAAGAAATAAAAATAAATTTAAAAAATGGTGAAGCTAGGGATATCGAGACAGAGGGGAGCATTGAGAAATGTTTACTGTATATGAAAGGTTTAAAAATTGTTATGTGACCCCTCTCAATATGTAACTTGTATCACGTTACCCCTCCCCCATGATGGGATACGAGAGGAGGGAAAAGGGAAAAAAAAAAAGAAGAAAAGAAGAAAAGAAAAAGATAAATAAAACACAAATGATGCGATACCGAAGAGTAAATGTGAAGAGAAGAAGGGCGGACAAAAATGAACTCTTTATAACCTACTTAACCTCTCGGTCGAGACTGATGTGTAAAAAAAAAAAAAAAAAAAGATACTCAACATAGCTTAACTACTAGCCGACCGCCCGCCGTCATATTACTGCGGGACGGTGGCACTGCTGGGCGAGAGCGAGAGCCCGTAGCTATACGTCCGCTCTAAAGCGGCCGCTAGGGGGCGCGCGTCCCCACTGGCCCCCGAGTCCCGCACGCGTGCCCGGCGGGTGCGATTGCCGCCGGGCACACGCGATCGCTCGTTACAGAGCGGGGACCGGGAGCTTTGTGTGTAAACACATAGCTCCCGGTCCTGTCAGCGGGGGAAACGCTGATCTTCTGTTCATACAATGTATGAACAGAAGGCCAGTGATTTCCCTCAGTGAGGCCACCCCCCCATACAGTTAGAACACACCCAGGAACACACTTAACCCCTTCCCTGCCCCCTAGTGTTAACCCCTTCACTGCCAATGGCATTTTTATAGTAATACAATGCATTATAAAAATGCCAATGGCCCCAAAAATGTGTCAAAAGTGTCCGAAGTGCCCTCCATAATGTCGCAGTACTGAAAAAAAATGCTGATCGCCGCCATTACTAGTAAAAAAAAAATATTAATAAAAATGCCATAAAACGACCCCCTATTTTGTAAACGCTATAACTTTTGCGCAAACCAATCAATAAACGCTTATTGCAATTTTTTTTAACTAAAAATATGTAGAAGAATACGTATTGGCCTAAACTGAGGGAAAAAACGTTTTTTTTTAATATATTTTTGGGGGATATTTATTATAGCAAAAAGTAAAAAATATTGAATTTTTTTCAAAATTGTCGCTCTATTTTTGTTTATAGCGCAAAAAATAAAAACCGCAGAGGTGATCAAATACCACCAAAAGAAAGCTCTATTTGTGGGGAAAAAAGGACGCCAATTTTGTTTGGGAGCTACGTCGCACGACCGCGCAATTGTCAGTTAAAGCGACGCAGTGCCGAATCACAAAAAGTGCTCTGGTCATTGGACAGCAATATGGTCCGGGGCTAAAGTGGTTAAGAGCCATCTGTTCCATTGTGGCTACAGGACGACATTCTCCTCCTCTTAACTCACTGAGATGGTTACCATTCCATGTTGGCAGCACACAGCACAGACACTCCTGGGCTGTTCTCACCCCATGCTCCTGTGAGGGCTTACCTTGAGTGGAGTCCATTTTGCAGACTTGTAAGCTCACCCTTGTAGGTACACACAGCCCACGGGAATGAGGTAAGACACTACCTGGGCTGTGAGTCCGTGCACGGGGGCCAGATAGGGATTAGACAAGGGTAGTCAACGTATTGCCGTGGTCCAGGGTTCCAGAATTTAGTGTAAGGTCAGAAGCCGGGGTCAGTCTTGTAACTGAGCAGACGTGGTACACTGATGACAGCAGAGGGTCAGGTAAATACCGACAGAAAGTTCAGGGTTCGCAAACAGGAAACAAAGACAAGTCCGGGGCACAAGCCGTGGGTCAAGGGCTGGAGACGGCAGAGGAAGTCCGAAGGTACAGGCCGGGGTCAAAGGACAGGAGACAGCAGCAATCCAAGGTACATAAGCTAAAGGTCAGAAGCCGGGGTCAGTCTTGCAGCTGAAGATCAATACAGGAACCGTTGGCACAGACAGAAAGATCAGATAACAATGAACTGACAAGGCTCTCAGAGTGAGGCAGGGCTTTATACCCTGGTTAATTGGGTAACCTGCCTCAGCTGGACCAGGATAGTCAGGTCCAGATTGCAATGAGATCCAACTAAAGGTGATCAGCACATTCAGCACCACCTTAGCTGGAAAACAAGCAGAAACCCAAACCGAGGAGTGGCTCAGAGACAAGGTATTGAAGCAGCAACGGCGAGGTCCTGGGTTCAATCCCACCCAGAGCCATTTGGAGCGCGACTACGCCTCACCATCTGCTTGGCATGGTAGGGACCGTGACAGCTCCTCTCCATTCAGGAAATGTCTCACAGCTTCTCCCCAGCCAATGAGAACAGAGGGGTGGACGCCCAGTACTGGAGCGTGGCTGTGGGGCCCTAGGGAAAAGCAGAACTGGACTTTGTGGAGGATATGGTATGACAGGGAGGCTGCAGGGGGCCCCTGGAGATAGGGGCGGGTTGCGATTGTGACACCCGCAACCCCTTATGCTACGCCCATAACTATGGCCACTCCTTAATCTGTCTATAGACATATTAGGCTAAGTCAAGCGTGCCTGTTTATGACACAACACTACTAAAAAACGATCATTCACACTATATGCATCATCTGACCTACATCTTATATTTACAAGAAAGTGGAATAGATTTCTGCCATATGAGCTTTTAGGCACATAAACTTTGGCGATGAGTGATAGTAAGGTGCAGCGCTGACATCATAAAAAATTCTAGGAAATGGTACACTTATAAACACAATATAAGTGACAAAGTACAGTATACAAATTGGTAAAACCTAACTAGTATACAGTATATACAGGGAGTGCAGAATTATTAGGCAAGTTGTATTTTTGAGGATTAATTTTATTATTGAACAACAACCATGTTCTCAATGAACCCAAAAAACTCATTAATATCAAAGCTGAATATTTTTGGAAGTAGTTTTTAGTTTGTTTTTAGTTTTAGCTATTTTAGGGGGATATCTGTGTGTGCAGGTGACTATTACTGTGCATAATTATTAGGCAACTTAACAAAAAACAAATATATACCCATTTCAATTATTTATTTTTACCAGTGAATTCAATATAACATCTCAACATTCCCAAATATACATTTCTGACATTCAAAAACAAAACAAAAACAAATCAGTGACCAATATAGCCACCTTTCTTTGCAAGGACACTCAAAAGCCTGTCATCCATGGATTCTGTCAGTGTTTTGATCGGTTCACCATCAACATTGCGTGCAGCAGCAACCACAGCCTCCCAGACACTGTTCAGAGAGGTGTACTGTTTTCCCTCCTTGTAAATCTCACATTTGATGATGGACCACAGGTTCTCAATGGGGTTCAGATCAGGTGAACAAGGAGGCCATGTCATTAGTTTTTCTTCTTTTATACCCTTTCTTGCCAGCCACGCTGTGGAGTACTTGGACGCGTGTGATGGAGCATTGTCCTGCATGAAAATCATGTTTTTCTTGAAGGATGCAGACTTCTTCCTGTACCACTGCTTGAAGAAGGGGTCTTCCAGAAACTGGCAGTAGGACTGGGAGTTGAGCTTGACTCCATCCTCAACCCCACAAGCTCATCTTTGGTGATACCAGCCCAAACCAGTACTCCACCTCCACCTTGCTGGCGTCTGAGTCAGACTGGAGCTCTTTGTCCTTTACCAATCCAGCCACGGGCCCATCCATCTGGCCCATCAAGACTCACTCTCATTTCATCAGTCCATAAAACCTTAGAAAAATCAGTCTTGAGATATTTCTTGGCCCAGTCTTGACGTTTCAGCTTGTGTGTCTTGTTCAGTGGTGGTCGTCTTTCAGCCTTTCTTACCTTGGCCATGTCTCAGAGTATTGCACACCTTGTGCTTTTAGGCACTCCAGTGATGTTGCAGCTCTGAAATATGGCCAAACTGGTGGCAAGTGGCATCTTGGCAGCTGCACGCTTGACTTTTCTCAGTTCATGGGCAGTTATTTTGCGCCTTGGTTTTTCCACACGCTTCTTGCGACCCTGTTGACTATTTTGAATGAAACGCTTGATTGTTCGCTGATCACGCTTCAGAAGCTTTGCAATTTTAAGAGTGCTGCATCCCTCTGCAAGATATCTCACTATTTTTGACTTTTCTGAGCCTGTCAAGTCCTTCTTTTGACCCATTTTGCCAAAGGAAAGGAAGTTGCCTAATAATTATGCACACCTGATATAGGGTGTTGATGTCATTAGACCACACCCCTTCTCATTACAGAGATGCACATCACCTAATATGCTTAATTGGTAGTAGGCTTTCGAGCCTATACAGCTTGGAGTAAGACAACATGCATAAAGAGGATGATGTGGTCAAAATACTAATTTGCCTAATAACTCTGCACTCCCTGTATATGAGCATCAAAATGAATTGATGTGACCGATACTATTAAAATAAACCAAGTCCCTGAAAAATTAAATGTATATATGAACCACCATCTCATGTATATCTTAAAACACAGCAGGCATACATACAATACACGAATATGGTTCTTAATAAATATTCCCAACTGTGAATAAAGAGAATAAAAAAATGAGTGAACCCAAAAAATTCCAACGTGAATAATTATTTAGTGCTAATAGATGAATCCTGGAGAAAATCAGTCCTTATAAGAAACTGTAACAGTCACCACCGTTTACGACCTTCCACACACCCACGACAAGCTTATCCGACACACCAACAAATCGGCAGACATGATCCATTCCATTTCCCAGAATAACGAGACTGACCGCTCTGTTCTCTGGTTCCAAAATGAAAGAACACTTTATTGGTTTCTTAGCTTGCTTATATATCCAGTACAACGCATATTAAAGTTAATCACAGGACAATGCAATCTCCACCCCCCTCATCACACACTATGGCTAGTTACTATGCAGACATTTCGGCACCGATACTGATGAGACCTATCACATTCCTTTATCAATAGAATTCAAACAAAATACAATCACACAATGTCTTGACCTCAACCCACATATCTAGACAGACGTACTGTCTCCGGCGAAGGGTCTTAACACCTGGGCGTCAATACATTCCTTTACTAACATAATTGACATGCTAATTCAATACATCTGAAGAGAGATGTGTGATCTTGAATACCCAATCTTTTAAGTGTAAACACAGGGCTTTAAACAGTTTTATCACACAATGAAAAGGTCTGTCAGTAGCAGATGCAATTAACACCTTTCAAAAGAATGTGTCCACACATTGAAGAGCCAACAACTTGTGATATCTCAAGACATCCTGCAAACATGAATTATTATTAATGTCCCATCTAATGTAATACCTGAATTATGATTTTATTAGCCACCCTACACCCAAAGGGCACAGGGTGGACTTAGACCCAGGAGTTATTAGTGTCGCTGGCACAGGAGTATCTCTCATCCTTCCAAAGTCTCTGGTTGTCACGGTCCATTCCGTTACAGAAACATTACAGAAAAGAACAAAGAAGGGGAGATTTATGACAAGAATCCTTCATCCACCAACAGAACACCTGTGAAGTAGTGATGTAGTCACCTTACACAAAGAATATGACCGCTATCATGGCACTCACTCCAGACACCGGGATTTCAGGTCTCCCTAAGGACCCACTGCATGGTAGCCGGTTAACAGACATATGAGCTGTATCTGGTTTCTCAGGAAAATATAAACAAAAAAAACTCCATAGTGTAATACAGTATATGAAATTGAATATGCCAAGAAAGTATTGCACTTACAAGAAGAAAATTCAAATGGTGCGGTAGAAATACATGTAGGAGTGTGGCGTCTCCTCGAGGCTTCCACTGCTTGTTTGCCATGTCAGTGTATATTTGGATGGAAAGCGTGATGATGTCAAACTACAGGCCACACCCTATGCGTTTCGTCACTAAGGGACGTTGTCTGGGACTGACTGCTGTATTTCGCATGATCACGCATGCCCTGAAATAATACTGCAACGCCATCTTGACTGAGGGTTAATGTGGAAGGGCTATAGAGAGACACACGGCACCACCATAATAGCTGTTGGACATCGTTAAAAGCAAAGCCTACTTGGTGTATAAAATACTGCCATCTTGTGGCAAAAATGGAAAATGCATTTAACGAAAAATTTACCGGAGACACATAGCAATAAATACAATCATAAGAAGTCAAGGTGTTGTTGTAGATTCTTACCCGGCTACCAGCAGTGGGTCTTTAGGGAGACCTTTAATTCTGGTGTCTGGAGTGACCGCTGTTATAGCGGTCATATTCTTTGGGTAAGGAGACTACATCACTACTTCACGGGTGTCCTGTTGGTGGATGAAGGATCCTTGTCATAAATCTCTCCTTCTTTGCACTTTTATGTAATGTTTCTTATAAGGACTGATTTTCTCCAGGATTCATCTGTTAGCGCTAAATAATTCTTCACGTTGGAATTTTTGGGTTCATTCATTTTTTTATTCTCTTTCTTCACTGTTGGGAATATTTATTAAGAACCATATTCTTGTATTGTGTGTACGCCTGCTGTGTTTTAAGATATACATGAGATGGTGGTTCATATATACATTTAATTTTTCAGGTACTTGGTTTATTTTAATAGCATCGGTCACATCAATTCATTTTGATACACACACACACACACACATATATATATATATTGTGAGGGATTAACTCGGTAGCGGGTGTGTGTGACCCCCGGGATGGGTTCACTACACGTTGAACTGTACAAAAAGTATCTTGAGGATGATTGAAAACAAATGATATGGTTTATTTTATTTTTCCATCTTGTGGGATACACGGGAAAGCATCAAAACAGCATAAACAAAACAAAACATAAAATAAACCCTTGCCACTTGGGACGTCTACCTTCCCAACACAGGAACCTACCTATGGAGTCTGGCACAGCCTACTGCTGGGCAGACACTGCTGGTCCTACAGCAGAAAACAACAAAAAAAATTCTCTTTGATATTTCTCACACAGAAATATCCATCAGCACCTCACCTCTTCAGAAGTGCTTGTGACTGCTCCTTCACACCCAAAGCTCCAGGATGCAGCAATCAGTCGTTATCCTTAGGCTATTTTTATAGGGGCTTTTATTGCTTCATTTTGAACAGCTGAAGGCTTCTAACTCCCCAAACCTCTCTGGCCATTTCTACAGCCGACGGCCAATAGTAATTGGTGTATTGTCTACACAAGGCGGAAAAGTATCTTCCATCTGGGACAACACTCACAGATTTACCTGACTTTCTGTCGCATACCTCCCCTCTTGTTTTAACCCTAGGGTTGGGACACAGGTTGCCAGGCATGCATGCACTCGGGACAAACCATCTGCATTCCCCATTTTAACACCGGGGCAATGCGTTACGACAAAACTAAATTCCTGAAGGGCCAGGAACCACCTATTTATTCTCCTATTGGTCTTCAAATTTTGGCTGAGGTACATAAGAGGGTGTTCCTTGCTCTGTAATATACTCATTTTCAGTTGTAAACCATGCAAAACCTTATTTGGTTTTTCAATGGACACAAAGGTTTCCCTCGATGGCTCAATCCCTGAAGAACTCAGCGAGTCATAACTAATACCAAGAGCTGACAACACTGTGCTCTGCAATGGATCATCCATTTGGATGCCTTCTTCAGATGCAAACACACCAAGACTGAAATCCTCCAAAGCAAGGTGACACCCAAAACAATCTGTTCTTCTATGAACTGGACTAAAGTCTGACGCAGAAGACTTCTGATAAACCGATGTACAAGGCGGTTTTTCTTCCCTTTGGTGCATTAGACGGAAATCATTACTTGTCAATTCTACATTTCCAAGTTTCTTACTTTGTGATAGTTCAGACTCACAAGTATGGTGAAAATCTACCAAACCCAATGTAAGGTTATCAGAAACTGAATCCTTGTCACTTTCTTAAAGCAACTGCTTACTCTGTGCATCACGTGTTCGCACACCCCTATTTTCACCAAGAACTTGACAACTGCTATCGGACACATCATTAACTGAGCTAGACAAAATTCCTTGTCTAGCAGATACAATCACTTTTGAAATTATGTTTATGGCTAGTTGTTCAAATATCTTTGCCTCATAGTCTCCCAAAAATGTTTTAGTATTTGTTTCTTTGAAACCATCGACTATTGGACACAAATTCTCATATTCTTTATTCCTTTCAAGACATTTGGAAAAAGCATTCAATAAATTAGTATATTTAGCCTCTCTGACCACTTCAGTGATGGAGGTTTCACAACGTTCAGAGGGTTCACCTGCCATTACAGATTCTACACTTTCAAAAATAGATTTTTCTTCCCGAGGAATTTTGGTAGTCAAGACCAAAATATTATCCTGCGTTACTTGCTCTGACAGAACACTTTCTAAAGACTCGGTTTCACAGGATGTGACATTACCGTTATATTCAAATCCGATTTCATTAACATAAAAATTAACACACTGCTCTTCAACATGCAAATAATTCACAGAGGCAAAAATAGCTTCAGTCTGGGTGCATATTTCTTGCAATTCAGATTCCTCAATGACCCTGCTCTGCTGATCATCAATTATGGGAAAGTCATGAATATCACCTGCCTTACTACATTCACAAGGCTCGGTGGATTGGACGGGTGATCTGTCTATCAAAGTGCCCGGGCAAGGGGGAGGGGCTATACATGACGAGGTGCGGCGGGGAACACAGCTATTTAAATGAAAGCTGTTGTGTTCCCCCAGCGCATAGTAACTAGATGTCGGCATCAGCGGGGGGAGGGGGGGGGACTTGGCTTTGTCTTAGGTGGCACAAGGCTGCATTAGAGACATGGCTGCATCTAGGGACAAGGCTGCATTAGGGACATGGCTGAATTAGGGACATGGCTGAATTAGCGACATGGCTGCATCTAGGGACATTGCTGAATCTAGGGACATGGCTGAATTAGGGACATGGCTGCATCTAGGGACATGGCTGCATCTAGGCATATGTCTGCATCTAGGGACATGGCTGAATTAGGGACATGGCTGAATTAGGGACATGGCTGAATTTAGGGACATGGCTGAATTTAGGGACATGGCTGAATTTAGGGACATGGCTGAATTTAGGGACACAAGGCTGCATTTGGGGTCACGTGGCTGCATTTAAAAAAAAGTATCGGTAATTGGTATCGGCGAGTACATGAAAAAAAGTATCGGTACTTGTACTTGGTCCTAAAAAAGTGGTATCGGGACAACCCTACTATTTATATATATTTTATTAGCGCAGTGTTTCCTGTTTTTTTTTTCTGACATAACCTTTGGCACCCAAAACAACAACTCTCTGTTAGGACATATTTTTATGTAGAATGTTTTATTTTCTTGTTGGCCCTAATTTGTTTAAAATGTTTACATGTTACAGATTTTCTGTCGATGATAGAAAAGAGAGTGAGCAACATCTCTTCAGGAAAAAACAAAAGTACCCAGTGGTAAATTTAGCCCTGATTGCTTCTGAATATACTTTATATGGAGCAGATTACGCTCTTTCTGCCCACTAAGCTTTCTGTTATATTAAATGGGACTCGAGGAATGCCACTACCATTATCTCTTCTTTCTATATGGCTGTGCTTGTTTTGGGCTGGACAGCTTTCCATTATATGTTTTCATAACTATGTTTTTCTTCTTTTTGTTTTCACATTGCTAATGAATTTTTCTAAATGATTAGTACAGTGGAACCTAGGTTTAAGAGTAACTTGGTTTGAAAGCGTTTTGATTTGCGAGCCACTTTTTTTTTTAATTCTGACTCAGTTTGCGAGTGTTGACTCACAAGACGAGCAGAATTTAAGCTAAATAGGCCTGCAGTACCTCATTTGGCCTGAGGTACGTGGATGCAGAAGCTGAGCAGAGCCGAAAATAGGTATGCAGTACCTCATTTGGCCTGAGGTATGGGGGAGCAGAAGCCAAGAAAAGCCGAACATTGGCCTGCTGTACCTCATTTATCCTGAGGTACAGAGGCACAGGAAACAAGCCGAAGTGTCCTCGGGCCTTTTTGGCGCTCTCTAGTGCCCCCCACCTCTGGCCGCATTCGGTATTGCATCCCATTAAAGGCAATGCGGAACAAATTATTTTAATTTCCATTGACTTCAATGAGAAAACTTGCTTTGATATGCGAGTACGGATGGATTACGAGCATACTCCTGGAACGGAATATGCTCGTAATGTGAGGTTTAACTGTACTAGGTATTCTATTGGATTGTTCTTTATAATAATGATAGGATGCATCAAATACATATTGTTGATTATTCTGTAGTTGAGTATTGTTGGGTACTTAATTTTTTTCTGTCATAGAAATAATTTAAAAATGATTTTGGTCCTACATTGTAAATTAAATTCCTTTTTAATAATGATTTATATTTTTTCCCTTAAACTTTTTTTGATGCTTATCCTATCGTTCATATTAACAGTGTTTACACGCACATGCACACACTTACACGCACATGTACACAGGAAAACATTACCTTTACATTATACATTATTGTACATTATGGGCCAGATTCTCAAGATACACCGTCGTATCTCTGTTTTTTGGCCCGGGTATCTATGCGTGTGATTCCTAGAATCACTTACGCATAGATACGGCGTAGATCCGACAGGTGTAAGACACTTACACCGTCGGATCTTAGATGTAATTCTTCTCTGGCCGCTAGGTGGTGTTTATGTTGTTTTCTCATTTGACTATGCAAATGAGGCTGATACGCCGCAGGATCTTAGAGAATCTGGCCCTATATCTTATAATGGGGCCTTTCTCATTTTACTTTGTCAGTACGGAGTTACCTTGATAGTACTTTAGAATGTTGGATTGGTCTATTGTGGCATCTTGACTGAGTGCCCCATTCAAGCAATCTGACAAATATATGCTTCTTTTTGGGGGCATGGTAAAGGATAAAGGATGTAAAATCCACAAGTTGACAAGTTAAAGGAGTTCATCCCACAAGCATTTATGAATATTGATGCTAACCAGAATTTGCATGTTGATGGGGGAGATTTACTAAAAATGGTACACACATAATCTGGTGCAGCTGTGCATAGTAACCTATCAGCTTCCAGGTTTTATTGTCAAAGCTTAACTACTTGCCGCCCGCCCGCCGTCATATTACAGCGGGACGGTGGCACTGCTGGGCGAGAGCCCGTAGCTATACGTCCGCTTTAAAGCGGCCGCCATTACTAGTAAAAAAAAAATATTAATAAAAATGCCATAAAACGACCCCCTATTTTGTAAAAGCTATAACTTTTGCACAAACCAATCAATAAACGCTTATTGTGATTTTGTTAACGAAAAATATGTAGAAGAATACGTATCGGCCTAAACTGAGGAAAAAAAATGTTTTTATATATATTTGGGGGATATTTATTATAGCAAAAAGTAAAAAATATTGCATTTTTTTCAAAATTGTCGCTCTATTTTTGTTAATAGCGCAAAAAAATAAAAACCGCAGAGATGATCAAATTCCACCAAAAGAAAGTTCTATTTGTGGGAAAAAAAGGACGCCAATTTTGTTTGGGAGCCACATCGCACGACCGCGCAATTGTCAGTTAAAGCGACGCAGTGCCGAATCACAAAAAGTGCTCTGGTCATTGGCAATATGGTCTGGGGCTAAAGTGGTTAACTTAACAAGGCGAATTTAGAAGCTGATTGGTTATTATGCTCAGCTGCACCAAATTCTATGTGCACCAGTTTTAGTAAATCCCCCCCCCCCCCATAGTGTGTCACAGTGACTTGTACAGGAACCACAAATGTTGAAACATTGTGGTTGATTTACCAAAACTGTAGAGTGTAAAATCTGGTGCAACCCTGCACAGAAACCACTTAGCTTCCAGGTTTTTTGTCAAAGCTTAACCACTTAAGGACCGCCTACTGAACATTTACGTCAGCAGAATGGCATGGCTGGGCACATCAACGTATATATACGTTGGTTTCTAGTACCCAGCCATGGGTCACGGACGTGCGCCCGCGGCGCGCTCCCGTGACCTGGTCCGAAGCTCCGGGACCGCGGGACTCGCGGACCCGATCGCCGATGGAGTGCGGCGATTGGTCCCCGGAGCTGAAGAACGGGGAGAGCCGTGTGTAAACACGGCTTCCCCGTGCTTCACTGTGGCCACAACATCGATCACGTCATCCCTGTTATAGGGGGATGTGATCGATGACATCATACCTACAGGCACACACCCCTACAGTTGTAACCGCACGCAGGGAACACACAAATCCTACAGCGCCCCCTTGTGGTTAACTCCCAAACTGCAACTGTCATTTTCAATTTAAATGCATTTTTTGCTGTGAAAATGACAATTGTCCCAAAAATGTGTCAAAATTGTCCGAAGTGTCCGCCATAATGTCGTAGTCATGAGAAAAAAAATCGCTGATCGCCGCTATTAGTAGTAAAAAAAAAATTAATATAAATGCAATAAAACTATCCTTTATTTTGTAAACGCTATAAATTTAGCGAAAACCAACCGATAAACGCTTATTGCAATTTTTTTTACCAAAAATAGGTAGAAGAATACGTATCGGCCTAAACTGAGGGAAAAAAAATTATATATATTTTGGGGAGATATTTATTATAGCAAAAAGTAAAAAATATTGCATTTTTTTCAAAATTGTCGCTCTATTTTTGTTTATAGCACAAAAATAAACGCAAGTGTTGTGTTTTTGATGCTTTTTTATGTGTTTTGCATTTTGTGTTTTTTTTTTTTCCTTTAAAAACACTGTATGAAGCTTGTTCATAAGGAGCAGGCCGGGAAAAGCTGAAAGCCGAATGTAAAAAAAAATTGCTAGCTAAATAGAGAAAAAAATGTGTTGGGTCCAAGCTCCCCTCCCTCCAGAACCATACAAGGACACATGCACTTAACATAGATGGAGTGCTTTGGGGCCGGGGGGCTCTTTCCCACAATCCTGGCTGGTGGTTATGGGGGTGTCATGGCTATGGTTATGGGGGTGTCATGAATCAGATGTGTTTAGAACTCTGTGGACTGCACAAGTGAAACAGATGTAAGTACAGTATTTATTGGCGTATAACACTCACTTTTTTACCCTGAAAATAGAGGGTAAACTGTGCCTGCGGGTTATACGCCAGGGGCTGTGGAAAGGTTTTTCCCTGAAACGTCCCTCTTAAAGTTAGGGTGCGTGTTATACGCCGATAAATACGGTAGGTGAAGAAAGTAATAATTTATTAAGAAATGTGAATAATATATAAACGCAACCACCTCCAATATCACACAGTGCACAACAAACCAATGTAAACTAGACTAGAGTTGAGCGGACACCTGGATGTTCGGGTTCAGCGGGTTCGGCCGAACTTCGGAAAAAGTCCAGGTTCGGGACCCGAACTTGACCCCGAACCTGAACCCCATTGAAGTCAATGGGAACCCCGGACTTTTGACTACTAAAATGTCTATAAAAAACTAAGGTAAAGGACTAGAGGGCTGCAAATGGCAGCAAAAATGTTGGTAAGAGCATGGTAAGTACTCTGCAATCAAATGTGGATAGGGAAATAACTTAAAATAACATAAAATACATAAAAAAAATATATAATCTTGACAAGCAGGAACCTTCCCCAATGATGGGACACTATTCCTTCCACTGATACAAATGATGGGGCACTATTTCTCCCACTGACACAAATGATGGGGCACTGTTCCTCCCAATGATGGGACACTATATCTCCCACTGACACAAATAATGGGACACTATTCCTCCCAATGATGTGCCACTATTTCTCCCACTGACACAAATGATGGGACATTATTCCTCCCAATGATACCAATGATGGGAGACTATTCCTCCCACTGATACCAATGATGGGGCACTATTTCTCCCACAGACACAAATGATGGGGCACTGTTCCTCCCAATGATGGGACACTATTTCTCCCACTGACACAAATAATGGGACACTATTGCTCCCAATGATGTGCCACTATTTCTCCCACTGACACAAATGATGGGACACTATTCCTCCTAATGATACCAATGATGGGAGACTATTCCTCCCACTGATACCAATGATGCAACACTATTTCTCCCACTGACACAAATGATGGGGCACTATTCCTCCCACTGACACAAATGTAGGGGTACTATTTCTCCCAATGATACCAATGATGGGGCACTATTTCTCCCACTGACACAAATAATGGGACGCTATTCCTCCCAATGATACCAATGATGGGGCACCATTTCTCCCACTGACACAAATGACGGGACACTATTCCTCTCAATGATACCAATGATGGGGCACTATTTCTCCCACTGACACAAATGATGGGACACTATTCCTCCCAATGATACCAATGATGGGGCACTATTTCTTCCACTGACACAGATGATGGGGCACTATTCCTCCCAATGATACCAATGATGGGGCACTATTTCTCCCACTGGCACAAATGATGGGGCACTATTCCTCCCAATGATACCAATGATGGGACATTATTTCTCCCACTGACACAAATGATGGGACACTATTCCTGCAAATGATACCAATGATGGCACGCTATTCTGGTGCAATTAGGTTTGTGAAGTAGGACTCCTATATATTTCTCTGCCTATAAGAACATCAGGAACCTTCACCCTAAATTATCTAATGCAGAGCCAGAGTATTTGACAGGAACATATGCAATGCAGCTGCAATTAGGTTTGTGAAGTAGGACTGACTGAACCTTCACCCTAAATTATCTAATGCAGATTATCTGACAGGAAAATATGCAGTGCAGCTGCAATTAGATTTGTGAAGTAGGACAGAAACCTAATTCTCTAATCTCTAATCTAATTCTCCCCTATAAGAACATCAGGAACCTTTCCCTACAGTAGCTAATGCTATGTAGATCGCTGAGTATTGTAAGCACAATCCTATCTACATCTGTCCCTGAGAGCAGCAGCAGCCTTTCCCTACCCTAGTTAAAGCAGACTGATGAGCTGTGCTGTGTGCCTCTAGCTTATATACAGGCTGGGTCACATGCAGTTCGGGTTCGCTCAACCCTAAACAAGACCCAAAAATAACAATAATCAGACGAGTACAATAACAATAATTAGACAAGTATATACAGCAAAGGGGAATACCGGGATCGAAGTCTCAGCCAGGCTAGGGTCATAACAGGTATTCAGCAGATGGGGGACAAGGAGCAAGATGGACAGGGAGAGGGTGGAAGGAATCAGACAGCAGGGCAGGGATCCAGGGATACAGGACTGACAGGAACAAGTACCAATAAGTTCAGGATACAGGAAACAGGTTTGGGATCAGAGCAAACAGGTCAGGGCACAAGATGAAGCCAAGGCAAAGTGTATTTGAATTTGCCAGGTTTTTATACCATTACCTGCTATCAGGTTCAGGTGATTCCTAACTGCAGGAGGAGATATTTGCTCCATACTGCCAGGATCCACCCAGGTAGACGCCAGTACTGTGGCCCAAAGATCACATAACACCAGGAGGGAAAGGCTCTCTTGACAGTTCCAAACTGCCAGGAGTCACATTCTGGTGAACATCAGTACTGCACACCAAATATCGGATAGTATTACCAGCAGGTGGAACCTTTCCTGACAAGGGGTCTGCAAGCTTTGAGAACGGGTGCCATCGAATTCCTCTCCCCCATGTGAATGAGTATGGGGTACATTGTACCCCTACCCATTCACTCAAAAAAAGCAGTGTAGTGTTGCAAAAACAAGAGCCGTTTTTTGACAAGTCCTTTATTAAAAATTAAGAATGTCCTGTCGTAGCTCCAATTTCAATCACAATGTGTTCTTTCTCTGCTTCCTCCACTGATGTCTTCTTAGTCCGCTGCTGCCGCTGGCCCGCTAAAATAATAAAAAAAAAACATTCCTCCTCCAAAGCTGGCTCTCGCTGTCCTATCAGCTCTGGTATCTGACAGTTCTTATATAGCTATGGGGCGTGGCCATGTGGTGACATCACCGTGAGACCCCACCCCTTGTGAAGTTACAGACTCAGGCATGATGGGTCTGTGATATCACAAGGGACGGGGTCTTGGGGTGACATCACTATATGGCCATACCCCATGCTATATACAGTAAGGTCTCGTACACACGAGCAGACCGATTTGTTCAAATCTGTCTGTCCGACAGATTTGAACAAATCTGTCTGCTGGGATTTTGGTTTGCTCGCGTGTACACACGAGCAAACCAAAATCCCCGCCAGCAGACGGCGCGCTGACGTGGCGGTGACGTGGCGGTGACGTTGACGCCGCCACGTCACCGCACCAGGAAGTAAAACACTTCCGCGCATTCGCCGAATCCATTCGGCGGCGGTGCGGGACGACATGTCTGCTGGTAAGTGTACTAACCAGCAGACATGTTGGGCGGACGGATTCCCACCCGATAGATTTCAAAGCATGCTTTGAAATCTGTCGGGTGGCCAAATCCGTCGGCTCGGCCGTACACACGATCGAATCTGTCTACTGAAACGGTCCAGCAGACCGTTTCCAGCGGACAGATTTGATCGTGTGTACGAGGCCTAAGGCCGCGTACACACGAGGGGATATGTCGGCTGAAAACGGTCCGATGGACTGTTTCAGCAGACATCTCCGCTCGTGTGTATGGGCTAGCGGACAGATTTCTTCACCCGACAGATTTCAAAGCAAGCTTTGAAATCTATCCGGTGGGGATCTGTCCGCCCGACATGTCTGCTGGTTAGTACACTTACCAGCAGACATGTCGGCCCCCACCGCCGCCGCGCCGCTGCCGAATGGATTTGGCGCATGCGCGGAAGTGTTTTACTTCCTGGTGCGGTGACGTGGCGGTGACGCGGCGGCGTCAACGTCACCGCCGCGTCACCGCCACGTCACCGCGCCGTCCGGCGGCGGGGAATTTGATCCGATGGTGTGTACACGCCATCGGATCAAACTCCCGATCGGACATATCCGATGGAAATGGTCCGCGGACCGTTTTCATCGGATATGTCCGATCGTGTGTATGGGGCCTAAGAGTTATCAGACACTAGAGTTAACAAAATGGCAGGAGGCAGTGTCGTCGGAAGAGTTTATTTTATAGCGGGTCATCTGCGGTGGCGACAGCAGAAGAAGACATTGGTGGAGGAAGCAGACAAAGCAGACATTGGCAGAGGAAGCAGAGAAATAAGACATTAGCAGAGGAAACTGAGAAAGAAGACATCCAGATTGACATTGGAGCTACGACGGGGGACATTCTTCATTTTTAATAAAGGGCTTATCAAAAACCGTCTCTTGTTCTTTGTAACACTACACTGCTTTTTTTGGTGAATGGTTACGGGTAAAATACCCCATACACATTCACATAGGGGGGCCAGGACCCTGGGCATCCTTTCTAGATTCCAATAAGCCCCCTTCCTGCAGACCCCCACAACCACCACCCAGGGTTGTGGTGAAGTGGCCCTTGTCCCCTTTAACATGAGGATAAGGTGCTTTAGGGTTGGGGGCAGAGCCCTCTGCCCCAAAGCACCCCCCATGTTAAAGGCATCAGTTGGGGGGGTGCTCGCTTGTCCTCTTGCTTTCTTGTCCTCCTGGGCTGCATGCTCAGATATAGGTCTGGTATTGATTTTGGGGGGATCACCCCCCATTTTTTATTTTGGTGTGGGGTTTCCCTCCAGATCCATACCAGACTCAAAGGGCCTGGTATGGCTTTGGAGGTATCCCACACCATTCTTTTATAACATTTTTTTTCTCTGCAACTCTTTTGTTACATTCATACATTTGATGAAGACTCATCGGTTGGAAAGGACACACCGGCCTGGCTTCCCAGACTGCTCCTTTTGCAACTGCAAAATGCATGAAAAAAGTGGGACTGAAAATGCAAAATGCACCGCAAACGTGCCTGAAAATTTGACCAAAATTTTGGATGGTGGTTAGGAACGAGCCGAAAACCCCCGCATTCGGTTCGCACCAGAACGTTCGCGCGAACATTTAGATTGACATTGACGTCTATGGGACTCGAACGTTCGAATTCAAAAGTGTTCATTTTAAAGCCCAATATTCAAGTTATTGTTGGAAAACGTCTTTGAGAACCCGGTCTTGCCCCAGAGAACATGTATCAATGGAAAAAAAAGTTTTAAAAACGTTAGTTTCTTCTGGAGCAGCGATTTTAATGATGCTTAAAGTGAAAAAAAATATGAAAAATTCCTTTAAATATCATACATGGTGGGTGTCTATAGTATGCCCGTGAGGTGGCACATGTTAAGGACTGTCCCTGCACAAAATGAGATTACTATAAGAAAAACGTAATTTAATACTGCTTGCGGCTTTAATGTAATGCTTGGTCCCTGCAATATGGATGAAAATCACTGAAAAAATAGCATGGGTTTCCCTGCTACCACTCCCCCAGGTCATTACAAGACCATTTGGCCCTATATACTTTGAACAGCAGTATACAGCAGTATACAGGCGGTGCAAACAAGACAAGGACTGTAGGTCTGTTAAGTAGAATCTGAACCATGTCATACTTTGCTACTGCATATTGCACAATTTCCTAAAGAGACCCTCAACAAACTACATGACACTTGTGCCTGATGAGGCCATTGATGTTCCAGTGGCGGCCCATGAGCCTGGCCCCCCAAAGCGCACGTGCTGTGTGCGGCAACAATATGTCGATTATTTTAGGAGTGGGGGAGGGCCATTCCAATGCCAGATCTTGGCTGAATAAATAATTTTTTTGGGAAAGAAAAATTCTAGAAAAAAGGGGGGTTGCCACCCGGGGCCCCCTTTGAAAAAATTCTGTGAGGAACTCCTGTTCCCTGAAGGCCTCCATTATTTCTGCAAGTCAAAATTAAGCAAAAAAAGCTAATGTCAGTCAAGCCTCTACTACTTACTAAGCTTTCTCCCCATATCTAACCCACAAACTCCTACACTAAAGTCCAAAATCAAGTTACGGACCGTCGTTTCTTCCACCTTTTTCTACAGACTGTGAAAATGTAATATTTTTATATTTAAAAAAAATGACACATTTTAAATGTGAAACAATAAATATTTTTGGATATTCAACAATGTGTGGCTTATTATTATATCAATGCTGCCTAAAAGAACAAATCTAAATTTTTGGTGTTTACATTGACAATGATGAGTATTTAGTACAGGAAAATAAACATGACACTATGGTAATCTAGGATAAAGCTACAATAAAAACCCTGCAACCCCTCACAGATACTGTAATTGGAGCGCAACAAAGAGCCACATGCAAAGTATTGCATCAAAGAATGTTTATATACGCCCCTGTTGAACAGGGGCAGAAAAATTGAGCCTTAGACTGCGTACACACGATCGAATTTGTCCGCTCAAACTGGTCCGACGGACCAGTTCAGCAGACAAATCCGATCGTGTGTATGGGCTAGCGGACATGTCTGACTGGCGGACAAATTTTAAAACATGCTTTAAAATTTGTCCGCCGGAGACATGTCCGTCGGATATGTCCGCTGGTTAGTACACTAACCAGCGGACATATCTGCCCGCACAAGCGTCGGAAGGATGCGACGCATGCGTGGACGGTTTTTACTTCCTGGTGCGGTTTTGATCCGATGGTGTGTACACGCCATCGGACCAAAATCCGGAGGAGACATGTCCGCTGGAAACGGTCCATCGGACTGTTTCAGCGGACATGTCCCTCCATGTGTACGCGGCCTTAGGCACTGGTGGTGGCGCCACAACACTGCAACCCCTTAGGCCTCGTACACACGAGTAAATAGATTTGTTCAAAACGGTCTGTCCGACCGATTTGAACAAATCTGTCTGCTGGCATTTTGGTTTGCTCACGTGTACACACGAGCAAACCAAAATCCCCGCCAGCAGACAGCGCGCTGACGTGTCGGTGACCTGGCGGTGACGTTGACGCCGCCACGTCACCGCACCAGGAAGTAAAACACTTCCGCGCATGCGTCGAAACCATTCGGCGCGTGTGCGAGAAGACATGTCTGCTGGTTAGCGTACTAACCAGCAGACATGTCGGGCGGACGGGTTCCCAGCCGACAGATTTCAAAGCATGCTTTGAAATCTGTCGGGTGGCCAAATCCGTCTGTTTGCCCGTACACACGATCGAATCTGTCTGCTGAAACGGTCTAGCAGACCGTTTCCAGCAGACAGATTTGATCGTGTGTACGAGGCCTTACAGATACTCTAGTTGGAGCGCATTAATAAGTCCTGCTGCAAAGTATTGCATCAAATATTGTTATTACACGCCCCTGTTAAACAGGGGCAAACAAATTGGGCCTTAGGCACAACACTGCAACACCTCACAGATACTGTAATTGGAGGGCAGCAAAGAGCCACATGCAAAGTATTGCATAAAAAATTGTTATTATACCCCCCTGTTAAACAGGGGCTGAAAAATTGGGCCTTAGGCACTGGTGGTGGTGGCCAGAACCAACAATGTTCTGACTAGCTATCATCAAGATCATTAAGGAGAAAAAGGATATTCAGTCAGCAGCATAACAGCACAGTCACTCAGCATCAGCATAGGCAGTCTCCAAGGGATCTGACATTTCAAAAAAATAATTCAGTTACATCAGCATCAGGTGCTTGGTAGCTGTTGGTGATCCAAGCCTTATTCATTTTTATGAAAGTCAGTTGATCAACAGAGATGGTGGAGAGGCGCATCCTGTGATCGGTCACAAAGCCTCCAGCAGCACTGAATGTGCATTCTGAAATGGATGCAGGACAAGCCAGTAGCTCAATTGCGTACTGTGCAAGCTCTGGCCAGTGATCCATCCTCAAGACCCAGTAAGCCAGAGGATTTTCGGTGGGGAAGGTGTCCAAGTCTGATCTTGCCCCTAGGTATTCCCGCACCATGTAAACCAGACGCTGGCGATGGTTGCTGGAACCGGTCATACCTTGGGGCTGCGGACTAAAAAATTGTCTGAACGCATCGGTCAGACGGCCACCTTCTCCACCGCTCCTTCTGTGACTCACCAAAGCCTCAGCAACACGTTGTCCAGGACCAGGATTTGGTATTCCCCCAGGTTCTGGAAACGCAATGCACAGACCTTTCTGCAAGGCCTCCCGAAGATGTTTAATTTTCTGCTCCCTCTGCGACTGCAAGATAAGTCCGCAACCTTACTCTTGTAACATGGATCAAGGAGAGTTGCAAGCCAGTTATGATCCCTCTCCTTGGTACCACAAATACGAGGATCCTTACGCAGGCTTTGCAGGATCAGGGAGGCCATGCAGCGTAGGTTTTCTGAGGTATTCGGAGCACAGTCCTCTGGGTCACTGAGGAGGACAAGATCTGCAGCTACCTCATTCCAGCCATGTAAAAGTCCATGGGTTCCTTGGGACTGTAAGTAATCCCTTGAAGACTGCTGATGCTGAGTGCTAGGCTCCACCTCCATGCTGCTGATACAATCCTCCTCCTCCACCTCCTCCTCGTCCTCTTCCTGTGTGCTAGGCGGGCAAGCAGGACCACTGTCTGGATAAAGGGGGCCTTGAGAGGTAAGGAAGTCCTCCTCTTCCTCCCTCTGTTCTTCCTCAAGGGCCCTGTCCATTATTCTATGTAGCGTGTGCTCCAACATGTGAATAAGAGGGACAGTCTCACTGATGCATGCACTGTCACTGCTCACCATCCTCATGGCCTCCTCAAATGGTGACAGGACAGTGCATGCATCCCTGATCAAGGCCCACTGGCGTGGGGAAAAAACCCAAGCTCTACTGCCCCAGTTCTGCTGCCATATTGGCACAGGTACTCATTGATGGCCCTCTGCTGCGCGTGCAGCCGCTGCAGCATGGTCAATGTAGAGTTCCATCTGGTGGGCATCTCACAGATTAGGCGGTTCTTGGGCAAGTTGTATTCCCTTGGGAGGTCTGTCAGCCGAGCAGTGGCATTATATGACCTTCGAAAATGCACACAGGACATCCTGGCCTGCTTCAGGACATCCTGTAAGCCCGGGTACCTGCCCAAGTACCGCTTCACCACCAAATTCAGAATATGAGCAAAACAGGGCACATGGGTCAGTTGTCCCTGTCGCAAGGCAGAGAGGAGGGTGGTGCCATTGTTGCTAACCACCATTCCAGGCTTAAGCTGGCATGGCGTCAACCACCTCTGAGCCTGCTCCTGCAGAGCTGACAGAACCTCTGCCCCAGTTTGGCTCCTGTCTCCCAAGCACACCAGCTCTAGCACCGCATTGCATCTCTTTGCCTGCATTCCTGCGTAGCCCCTCATACGCCTACGGAGCACAGCTGGTTCCGAGGACACATCAGCCACAGAGGAAGAAGAAGAGGGGGGTGGAGGAGAGAGGTGTGTCACAACCAGTAGTAGTGTTTTGGAGGCATGGTGGCGGAACAACCTCCAACACTACTGTACCTTGCCCTGCATCTTTCCCAGCTGCCAGCAGAGTCAACCAATGCGCCGTGAAAGAGAGGTAACATCCCTGTCCATGCCTGCTGGATCATGAGTCAGCGGTAATATGCACCTTACCACTGACCGCCCTGTCCAGCGAGGCATGGACATTGCCTTGCACATGCCGGTAGAGAATCGCCTTCCGTGAGAAAAAGTGGCATTTGGGAACTTGCCACTGAGGTACCGCACATTCCACAAACTCACAGAAGGGGGCAGAATCTACCAACTGAAAAGGCAGCAGTTGAAGTGCTAGCAATTTCGCTAAGCTAGCAATCAACTGCTGGGCATGTGGATGGCTGGGAGAGTACTTCTTTCGGTGCTGCAGCAGCTGGGGCAGGGAAATTTGTCTGCTACAATCTGCCATCGGTGTACCGATAGTAGATTGCCTGCATGTACTACTAGGTTGTGACACACTTAATTCTACACCTTCAGTCCTATCAGTGCAGGCTTCAGAGAGGACTGCGGGTATAGTGGGGTTGGAGATCCCAGCTGATGAGGGGCAAGGGGAGGTCTGCTTTGTTCTTTGGTGTGGGTCTTTCCGGTATGCTTGCCAACGAACTGCATGGCAGGTCGACATATGTCTGGTCAAGCATGTGGTGCCCAAGGGGATGAAGTTTTGGCCACGCGAGATACGCATGAGACATATGTTGCAAATAGCAACGGTGTGATCTGATGCACAAAGGCCCACACCAAAGAACCTTTGCAGTAACGCTGAGATACAGCAGTGCCCTGCAATGGCGTAGCTCTGCAATGTAATGCAGTTGGTGTGCTGCCCTTAAGCTGTCCCCTGGAGGGCATCCTGCCTTTTTGGAGATGTGCCTGTGCCTCCTCCTCCTCTCTCCTATCAGGTACCCACATAGAGTCAGTGACCTCATCATCCCCACCCTCCTCATCACTGTGAAATCCTGGCAGAATGCTGCAGCTGGGGGAACATAACTGCCAGATTGCTGTCCCTCTTGGGCACCCCCTCTTTCTGGGCTCACATTACTGCTTTCCTCTATCTGAGTTCCATCATCGGAGCCTTCAAAACGCTGCGCATCTTCATGCAGCATGTACCCAACACTGTGTTGAAACAGTTCGGGTGACCCCTCAGGAGGACATGGTGGGACTAGGAAAGGAGTGTGTGATGCCATTGTGCAGAGGGAAGAGGACGCCTTGGCAGCTGCTTTACCAGAAGTAAGCTCAGCCTGGGTGAGAGAGGATGAGGAGGATGAGGACGGCTTGGTCATCCACTCTACTAATTTGTCTGCATGTTGAGGCTCAACACGGCCAGCTCCTGAAAAGAAGGACGAGTATGTCCAACGGCCACTGGCTGAAGACAATGCAACGTGTCCACCACCAGCACTGTTGCCTCTAGATGCAGGGCCTGCTTGCCCTCATGACTCTCTGCCTCTCTTTGTTGTCCTTCCAGACATTATAATGGCCTGCGGAGGACAAAGTCAGTACACACATCTCGTAGCTTTAGGTGGAAAGTAATTAGCACACTTGCACTATAAATCAAGTGGGTTTAGGTGGAAAGTAATTAGCACACTTGCACTATAAACCAAGTGGGCTTAGGTGCACACTGCACAGTAATTAGCACACTTGCACTATAAACCAAGTGGGCTTAGGAGCACAGTAATTAGCACACTTGCACTATAAATCAAGTAGGCTTAGGTGCACAGTAATTAGCACACTTGCACTATGCACCAAGTGGGTTTAGTTGCAAAGTAATGAGCACACTTGCACTATGCACCACCAAGTGGGTTTAGTTGCAAAGTAATTAGCACACTTGCACTATGCACCACCAAGTGGGTTGCAAAGTAATGAGCACACTTGCACTATGCACCACCAAGTGAGTTGCAAAGTAATGCGCACACTTGCACTATGCACCACCAAATGGGTTTAGTTACAAAGTAATGAGCACCCTGGCACTATGCACCACCAAGTGGGTTCAGTTGCAAAGTAATTAGCATACTTGCACTATGCACCACCAAGTGGGTTCAGTTGCAAAGTAATTAGCATACTTGCACTATGCACCACCAAGTGGGTTCAGTTGCAAAGTAATTAGCACACTTGCACTATGCACCACCAAGTGAGTTGCAAAGTAATGTGCACACTTGCACTATGCACCACCAATTGGGTTCAGTTGCAAAGTAATGAGCACACTTGCACTATGCACCACCAAGTGGGTTCAGTTACAAAGTAATGAGCACACTTGCACTATGCACCACCAAGTGGGTTCAGTTGCAAAGTAATGCGCACACTTGCACTATGCACCACCAAGTGGGTTTAGTTGCAAAGTAATGAGCACACTTGCACTATGCACCACCAAGTGGGTTCAGTTACAAAGTAATGAGCACACTTGCACTATGCACCACCAAGTGGGTTCAGTTGCAGAGTAATGAGCACACTTGCACTATGCACCACCAATTGGGTATAGTTGCAAAGTAATGCGCAAATTTGCAGTATACAGCAAGTTGGTTTAGGTGCAATGAGCACACAGGCAATATAACACGTGAGAACACTGCAGCTAGCACGATCAACTGCCTGACAGATTAGGAAGAAGTAATCTAACTAAATCATACAGTGTATAAATATATGTACAACTCCTGGGATGTGTATATATCCTCTACACACTGTAAATTTAACTGACTAGCCTGCCTACTCTATCTAGCTAGAAAAAATACAATCTCTCTCTCTCTCTCTCTCTCTCTCTCTGTCTGATCTGTAACCAGTGCTGGAACACACTACATGAGGCTGCTCAGCAGGCAGCCTTTTATAGTGTGGGGCTTGGCTTTGGCCAATTATGTCTCTCCGTTTTTTGTGCACTGTGATTGGCCAAGCATGTGGGTCATAGTGCATGCTTGGCCAATCATCAGCACGCAATGCCGCAGTGAATTATGGGCCGTGGCGCGTCACTCGAATTTGGCGCGAACGACCCACTTTGTTCGTATTTTGACAATCGGTCGAACATACAATGTTCGGGTCAAACATACGTTCGAGTCGAACACAAAGCTCATCCCTAATGGTGGTAAATAGAACTACTCAATTCTTGGAACCTCCAGTAGCCGCTAAGATGGATTGTAATGAACAGAGACTACTTCAAGTCTCTGAATGACAGCATGTTTAAATTGTTTATGTCCCTGGAACAGGGCTACAGTATTTAACTTATTTGCATTGGTTCATGAAAGGGGAATAGGAAAATGATTACTCCACAGAGTTTCAGCCTATGTGACTGGGCTCTTCCCCCAACTAGCCTTTGAGATGATGAATAAAGTGAAACGGTTGCTTCTTTGAATGATTTCTTTTGGGTTGTATGTAATTTCTTATTTAACTCCTTAAGGCCCGCCGCATGTACATTTACGTTGGCAGAATGGCACGGACAGGCACATCAACGTACCTGTACGTGGCTGCCTTGACGCGGGTCGGGGGTCCGATCGGGACCCCCACCGGTACATACGGCGGTCCAGTTTGCTGTAGGAGCGATCCGTGCTGAGGGGGCGGCGGTTCGTTTTTGTCCGCCCCCTCCGGATCGCTCCCAGCCAATGCGCGCTCGCCTGCAGTGTCATTTCCTCCTCCTGTGTAAACACAGGAGGAGGAAGTGATGTGATCTCTGCTCTCGGGGTTTTTTTCAACCGCCGCTGAGGAGAGATCACATCACATAGTAAGTCTGCACAACACTACACTGACACCAGGACACGCAGGCACACTTAACCCCTTGCGATCACCCCCCCCTCCCCCTGTCACAGTGTCACTGAATGCAGTAATCATATATGTATGATTACTGCATTTAGTGTCAGTGTGACAGGCAGTGTGACAGGCAGTTAGTGTTAGGTTCAGGGTAGCCCCCTTACCCCCCCTAATAAGGTTTTAACCCCTTGATAACCGCCCTAGTTAACCCTTTCACTCCCTATTGCCAGCGTCACTAAGCGATCATTTTTCTGCTCGCTGTATTAGTGTCGCTGTTCCCGCTAGGTAGCTATTTTTTTTTTTATTGTGATTTTTTTTTTTACTAAAGACATGTGGCTAAATACATTTTGGCCTAAATGTTTGACTAATATTTAGTTTTTTTGATTTTTCTTATAACAAAAATTAAAAAATATTGATTTTTTTTCAAAAATGTCGCTCTATTTTTGTATATAGCGCAAAAAATAAAAATCGCAGAGGCGATCAAATACCAACAAAAGAAAGCTCTATTTGTGGGAAGAAAAGGACGCAAATTTTGTTTGGGAGCCACGTCGCACGACCGCGCAATTGTCTGTTAAAGCGACACAGTGCCGAATTGTAAAAACCCCTTGGGTCATTTAGCAGCGTATTGGTCCGGTCCTTAAGTGGTTAAATAATGTTTATTCTAGGTTAAGATTCCATTGTCCTGTAGAATTTTTGGAAAAACAGCTCATTGAAACCTTTGGAAGAGAGACATTTTCAGCAACGTTTTCAATAGAAAGAGCACATAGAGTACCATTCAGGGCTCCCCCAATAGGGGGGCACCCTAGGCCTCCCTTACTGAAATTACTCAACTACAGGGACAAAGTGACATTATTGCTGACAGCTAAAGAGGCGGGAAGATTACGTTTAAAGACGCTAATATTTCAGTATACTCTGATTTTTCGCCAGAACTGCAGAGGCGCAGAGCAGAATTTATGGCTGTAAATCGCACACTGCAGAAACTCAAGCTGACATAAGCCCTGTTGTATCCGCCACGGTTAAGGGTAGTGGCATTGGGAGGATCCCAGATCTTTGATACCCCAGCAAGTGTAGAGAGGTGGTTAGAAGAAAACAAATATAAGTGGTAAATAGGGGAGGAGATAAGGAGGAAGAGACACGGACGGAGAGAGGAGTGTGAGAGGGGAGGGAAAGATATCCAGTGGTTTTTTTTTTTCTTCTTTTTTTTTTCCTTGTTTCTGTAGCTCTTTGTTTTCTCCCCTCCTCTTCCCCTTACTATGGGGGAGATAGAGGTGAGAGAGGATAAAGTAGTGTATACATGGTGGAGAGGGAGGGAGGAGGGGGTAGGATACGCACAGATGCTGAACGGGAATGTGGGAGTGAATGAGGTGTGGTGTGGGAAACGGTCACCATAGGCCCCTCAGGGGCACACCAGGAAGGTGGAGGGGGGTGGGGGGAAGGGGTGGATAGAGGGAAGGGGGTAGGAGAGAGAGGGGAGGGTGGATGGGGAAGAGTAGGACACCCAGGAAAAAATTGTTCACTAACGTATGGGAAAAATGAACTGAAGGAGAGTATGGAAATCAATGGTATTGCACAAATAATGAAACATATTGGAAGGTTGTACGGTAATACACAACGTGAAGAAGAAAGCTACACACAAATAAAGTTTGAAGTTTGTATAGAAATAATTTTTGATGATATGGAGAGTACGGGAATTAATGTTACTGCACATATAATGAAATACACTGTAAGGTTGCATGGTAATACACAATGGGAAGAAGATTGTTACACAAAAATAGAGATTGAATTTCGCACAGAAATAATCATAATGTTAAAAAGGGATGGTTAATGAGTAGTACAGGATTACTGGTCACAATAATGAAATAGGGGTAGTGTGTATGTATCTGTGTTTTTTTTTCTTTTTTCTTTTTTATGTAGTGGGTTTTTTTTGGGGTTAGTTTTTTGGGTCAGGTGTATATGATCCTTTATGATATACTTCACACCTCTGAATGCAGAATAAGATATTAAAGATGGGCTCATGGAATGTTAGGGGCCTGGGCACAGTAGCCAAATAAAGCAGCAGTACTCTCTACCAGTGTTGTAACTAACGGCGTTTAAATAAACGCTGTTAGGTAACGATACCCCTTTTGAGGGTAACGAGTAATCTACCAGATTACCCTTCCCCCTAACGGCAACGCCGCTCCCATTACTGGGGCGCCGTTACCGTAATTACTTACCTGTGTCAGCAGCAGCCGAGCCGTCGGTCGCCGTCCATTATCAAAAGCCGCGCCTCCTCCTCAGGCTGTTCCGTGATAGGCGGAACAGTAGTTTTCCCAGCAGTGCCTCTGTTTAGTGTTCAGCCTATCACAGATGCCTTCTCATTGTCCGAGGCCGAGGCTGAGGATGAGAAGGCATCCGTGATAGGCTGAACACTAAACAGAGGCTCTGCTGGGAAAATTAGTGTTCCGCCTATCACGGAACAACCTGAGAAGGAGGCGCGGCTTTCGAATAATGGAGCGTCCTGACATCCTTGCCGCCACTGCCGCTGCTGACGTGGAGAACAGGAGAAGGTAGGGAGATTGTCTTCGAGGCATTTTACAGGCACAGTGAGGCATGTATGATGGCACAGGGTCTCACTGTGCCATCATACATGCCTCACTCACTGTGCCTGTAACATGCCTGATGCCTCACTGTGCCTGTAAAATGCCTCATGCCTGATGCCTCACTGTGCCTGTAACATCATGCCTCACTGTGCCTGTAACATCATGCCTCATGCCTCACTGTGCCTGTAACATCATGCCGCATGCCTCACTGTGCCTGTAACATCATGCCTCATGCCTCACTGTGCCAGTAACATCATGCCTCATGCCTCACTGTGCCTGTAACATCATGCCTCATGCCTCACTGTGCCTGTAACATCATGCCTCATGCCTCACTGTATCTGTAACATCATGCCTCACTGTGCCTGTAACATCATGCCTCACTGTGCCTGTAACATCATGCCTCACTGTGCCTGTAACATCATGCCTCACTGTGCCTGTAACATGCCTCATGCCTCACTGTGAGGCATGATACAGGCACAGTGAGGCATGAGGCATGATACAGGCACAGTGAGGCATGAGGCATGTTACAGGCACAGTGAGGCATGAGGCATGATACAGGCACAGTGAGGCACAGTGAGGTATGTTACAGGCACAGTGAGGCATGAGGCATGTTACAGGCACAGTGAGGCATGACCATGAGGCATGTTACAGGCTGTAACATGCCTCATGCCTCACTGTGCCTGTAACATGCCTCATGGTCATGCCTCACTGTGCCTGTAACATGCCTCACTGTGCCTTTAACATGCCTCACTGTGCCTGTAACATGCCTCATGCCTCAAAAAAAGTCAGTTACTTTGCTGAGTAATTAATTACTTTGACAATATAGTAACTGAGTCACTAACTCAATTACTTTTTCGGTGAACTAATTTGTAACTGTAATTAATTACTTTTTTAAAGTAAGATGAGCAACACTGCTCTCTACTATGGGAAAATATGGGGTCGATCTAATCTACCTGCAGGAAACACACTTAACAAGGGATACAATCCAACACCTCCAAAGTAAAAAATGTCCAATCCAGTTTCACTCAGTACACTCTTCTTATTCGAGAGGGGTGGGAGTTAAGGTGAGAGCTGGAGTGGGGTTTTCCTGCAGGCAGACCAGCATAGATGAGAATGGTCGATATGTTTTTTTGCATTGTACAATTCATAGTAGAACCTATGTAATAGCAAATATTTATATTCCTCCAAATTTTAAAATAGATATAATGTTAAGATTAAATTAATTTATTCAAGGTAAGGAGATTTCAATGAGGTCTTAGGCCGCGTACACACGATCAAATCTAACTGCTGGAAACGGATTCATTTGCTCGTGTGTACAAGGCCTCAGACACGGGGTTTGATAGGTTTCCGGTACCGTCGTATTCAAACTCCATAGGAAAAAGCCGTTTGAGCCAATTTATGGAAGAAGTTGGACTAGTCGATATGTGGAGAGTGAGGAGCCCGGGAATCCAGCAATACTCTTGTTATTCAAGCACGCACTCTACACTCTCCAGGATAGACATGGCCCTGGGGAATGAGAGAGCATTAAGGATTATGGGAAAGATAGAATATTTGCCAAGAGGAGTGTCGGACCATTCCCCAATGGTTCTAATGGTAAATCTAGAAGGACAAAACATTAGTAAAGAATGGCAAATTAACCCTTATTGGTTTGAGCTAATAAAAGAAGCAGATGGGATTTTGCCCAAACTGAGGGAATTTGTGGATCTGAATGAAGGTTCTACAGGGACGGGAATAAAATGGCATACCCTGAAGGCATACCTGAGGGGTATCCTGATCCAGCAAGTGGTCAAATTTAATAAACAAGCGAGAGAAGGAAAACAAAACACCCGTATAGAAGTATTGGCGGAAGAAAATAACTATGTAACTGACCCAACGTTAGAGAAGAAAGCAACATAGCTAGAAAAACAACTAGCGTATAGGTTGGTAATTATGAGAGAGGTGGAGACTAGACAAATCTTTTTGCGACAGTCCTCCTCCGTAGAGGGTGAAAGTGTTGGAAGGATGTTGGCGCAACTGGTGAAGTCGAACTCCCCACCCTGTGACATTCGGGCAATCGGAGCTGCAGGAGGGGCAATAACAGCAGACACAGCAGAGATAGTGCAGACCTTTCAGGGGTATTATGAAAAGCTGTATACCGCACAGAAGGTGGGGATGGAAGTAGAAATGGAGGAGTTCCTGGGGAGGTTAGAGATCCCATGTATCACACAAGCAGAAGGAGATGAGTTGGAAACTCCAATATCACTCATAGAAATCCAGCAAGCAGTGGCTGATATGGCAAATCAAAAGTCGCCTGGTCCAGATGGACTTCCGACAGAAATGTATAAATACTACAGAGAAATATTATTACCTGAGCTGTTAAAAGCACTGAATGGAGCGGCCATGGAGGGGAGACTCCCAGTGTCAATGTTGGAGGCAACTATAATACTAATTTTAAAAGAAGGCAGACCCCTCTGCATACAGACCAATTTCCCTTCTGTGTTCGGATGCCAAGATAGTGGCCAAAGTTTTGGCAGCGAGGCTTAATAGATTGATCTCAAAACTCATTCATCCAGACCAAACGGGATTCAATGCTAATAGATCTACCAGCATGAATATAAGAAGGACCTTCTTAAATTTACAAACCCCGACGGAGTCAGAGGGAACGAGAGTCGTATTGTTATTAGATGTGACAAAAGCATTCGACAGTGTAGAATGGGGATATATCTGGAGGGTGCTGGGAAAGTTCGGATTTGGTCCAAAATTTACTGGCTGGATAAAAATGCTTTATGATAGCCCTAGTGCCAAAATTAGAATTAATAATGAATTTTCAAAAAAGGTCCTATTAGAGAGGGGGACGAGACAGGGGTGCCCCTTGTCGCCCCTGCTCTTCGCCCTAGCGATGGAACCATTGGCGATTGCCATAAGGTCAAGTACTGAGATAGTTGGATTCCAAAGGAAGATGGGAGACTAAAGAATCGCGCTTTATGCCGATGATATTCTCCTCTACTTGGGTAATACGGAACATGCTCTGGTAAGAGCAATGAATATAGTGGAGGAATTTGGTAGTTTTTCGGGTCTGGAGATAAATTGGGGAAAATCAGAGCTGCTACCAGTAGATCCAATTGGAGAAGCTGGGGTAGTGGGAATACCACAATTGAAGGTGGGGGATACATTGAAATTTTTAGGGATACGGGTAATGAAAGATCCTAAACAATACATAGATAAAAACCTAATTCCCCTACTGGTTAAATTTAAACAAAAAATTGGTATCTGGAAACGGCTCCCGTTATCAGTAGTGTTGCTCACGAATATTCGCATTGCGAATATTCGCTACGAATATTGCATATTCGAGTATTCGCAAATAACTTGAATATTGCGGCGAATATTCGCTATGGCGAATATTCATATTTTTTCAAATTTATTTTTAAAACAGATCACATCCTAGTGATCTCCATCGACGTCTAAAAGCATTGCTGGTATGATTAGAGAGAGACCCTGGGCCGAGTAGCTGATGCGATTCTTTTATGTTGCCGAAAATTCGCATTGCGAATTTTCGGCAACATAAAAGAATCGCATCAGCTACTCGGCCCTTCTTTTGCATCAGAGCCAATCAGAATAACTCGAATATTCGGCAAAAGGAATATTGCGCGATATTCCTTTTGCCGAATATTCGAGTTATTCTGATTGGCTCTGATGCAAAAGAAGGGCGGAGAAGATAATCGCGCAATATTCCTTTTGCCGAATATTCGAGTTATTCTGATTGGCTCTGATGCGCCCTTCTTTTGCATCAGAGCCAATCAGAATAACTCGAATATTCGGCAAAAGGAATATTGCGCGATTATCTTCTCCGCCCTTCTTTTGCATCAGAGCCAATCAGAATAACTCGAATATTCGGCAAAAGGAATATTGCGCGATATTCCTTTTGCCGAATATTCAAGTTATTCTGATTGGCTCTGATGCAAAAGAAGGGCGGAGAAGATAATCGCGCAATATTCCTTTTGCCGAATATTCGAGTTATTCTGATTGGCTCTGACGCGCCCTTCTTTTGCATCAGAGCCAATCAGAATAACTCGAATATTCGGCAAAAGGAATATTGCGCGATTATCTTTTCCGCCCTTCTTTTGCATCAGAGCCAATCAGAATAACTTGAATATTCAGCAAAAGGAATATTGCACGATGCGCCCTTCTTTTGCATCAGAGCCAATCAGAATAACTCGAATATTCGGCAAAAGGAATATTGCGCGATTATCTTCTCCGCCCTTCTTTTGCATCAGAGCCCATCAGAATAACTCGAATATTCGGCAAAAGGAATATTGCGCGATATTCCTTTTGCCGAATATTCGAGTTATTCTGATTGGCTCTGATGCAAAAGAAGGGCGGAGAAGATAATCGCGCAATAGGAATATTGCGCGATTATCTTCTCCGCCCTTCTTTTGCCCCCTTATTCTCCTTTCTTTTAAGTAGAGTTAGTGTTTAGTGCATATTAGTTTAGTAATACAGGAAATGATCTCCGTTTATGAGAATTTCGCAATCATTTTCGCATTAGCGAAATTTCGCAAAATTTTTTTTGGATTAAATATCACGAATATTCGATATTAGCGAATATTCGCGAATATTCTTCTATATATTCGCGCAATATCGCAAAATCGAATATGGCGTATTCCGCTCAACACTAGTTATCAGTGGCTGGCAGATGCAGCTTAATCAAGATGATCTGGCAGCCACAATTGTTGTATATAATGCATAATAGCCCGGTCTGGATCGGTAGAAAATGGTTTAACAAAATTGAAATGCTTTTCAGAGAACTAATATGGAAAGGGGGACAACCCAGGATTTGACTACGTACATTGCAGCTTCCGGTACTGGAAGGAGGACTGGCTGTTCCCCATCCTGAGAGCTACTATCTATCGGCACAATTGTAACAACTAGTGGGAGAGTAATGCTGACTGGGGCCCCACACGACTCGGTTATCGAAGTACTTGAAGCAGACTCCTTTAGATATAGGACTCCAACAATTAAAATGATAATTAAAATATGGGAAAAAGTTAAGAAACTAATGGGCTACACTGGATTTACTGAGTATACCCCCCTGTGGAATAACTCTAATCTACATGAAATACTACAGATAGGAAAGGTGGGGGAATGGGAAAGGTGCGCTATAAAAAGGCTGATACACCTGTATAAGGGAGATACATTATAAGGGAGATACCTATAGGAAATTCCAGGATTTGAGGGAGGAATTTATTATCCCGCAACACTCATTCTTTACCTATCTCCAGGTAGGACATGCTCTTGAAGCCCAGTTTAGGACACAAAAATTTGTGTGGAACAAAATGCTCCTATTTCAAAAGTTAGTTAAAGGGGGCCCAACTAGGGGGCTCATATCTGAAATATATATGCAGATAATCCAAAAGATCAATACAGGGGGACACCTGCTCAAAATAAGAGAAAGTTGGAAGGAAGATATAGGGGAAATATCACAAGAACAGTGGAAGGGAATACTAGACATGTGCATTTCGTTTCGTTACGAATTCGAATTCGGACAAATTTTTCATTATTCGGAAATTCGGATGCATCCGAATTTCCGAATTACAAAATTAATGAATTTAAACAAATAAAAGAAAACGAGAACGAAATTCGAATTCGAAACGAATTCAAATCGTATTCGGAAAAAAATTAATCGAATTCGAAAAAAATTTCTATTCGAATCGAATTCGAAAACAATTCAAATCAAAAACAAATTCGAATGAAAATTGAAAGCAAGTTTGAATCAAAATCTAAAAAATATAAATCGACTTCTAAAAAATAATACAATAAAATAGAATATAAAGTAATAAAACAATAGAATGAAAATCAAAGAATAGTAAAGAACAGAATAGAATTTAATAGAATGTAATCAAATACAATAATACAAATACATACAATCAAATCCAGTTGAAATAATTTTAAATTTGGTTAAAATAATTTCAAATTCGGTTGAAATAATTTCCAATACGGTTGAAATAATTTCCAATCCGGTTGAAATAATTTCCAATCCAGTGGAAATAATTTCAAATCCGGTTGAAATAATTTCAAATCCGGTTGAAATAATTTCAAATCCGGTTGAAATTTTAACGATAGCGGATGAAATATTATTGAAATCTGTTGAAATATTTTCGAATCCGATCAAAATATGATCGAATTCGAATCCGGTAGAAATATTATCGAATCCGGTAGAAATGATCGGATTCGACCGGGTTTTTTCGAATTTCTATCGAAAACGATCAAATTCTGAAAACGAATTTAACAAATTTAATGAATTTAACTTAACAAAATTAATTAAATAATGAATTAAAACGAAACAAAACAAATTTTTTCCTTTTGCACATGTCTAGTAAGGAAGTTTGTGTTTGTATTTAAATGAAGCAGGCACTTCAAGACCTGCCAGTATACAAGTGTGCAAAGCCCAGTTACACAATAAAAAAAATATATTGACCCATTTTATCAACCATTGGTTGCATCGCTGTAAGGGGATTGCCATTTGAAACCAATATACTCACACCCCTAGAATAATTAGTGTGCACTGAGTGATATTGCTTAAAATACTCAACCGTTTCAACAAATGTAGGGACTCCATTGTAAAAAAAAAAATTGTAATAAAAAAAATAATGCTTTACGGTAGAAAACATAGCAGTAGGTTTACTTGCATTATAAAGGCCTCTAACATACCCGGATATAACTGTGCTCTTATATAAACTCATAATAAGCCACAAATAATATGTTGACTAGATATAGTAAGTTCATAATATGTAATACTTGCAGGGGTTGCCATATTGGCCCATCCGACACCCTAGAATGGATAATAGGGCTCCATAGTGAGGCCCATTATGTCTTCCTTTACACAAACAATGGCATTTTTTTATTTTTTTTAAATATTCATTCTTTATTTATTTTAATAACATACAAATTTTCAATTGTTCTTTTAAAAAGCGAGAAAAAACTGTTCCTTAAAAATATATCACATATTTTAAGCACTGATATACAATATAATATAATAAATCTTAATTTACTATACTGGGAGGTAGACAATCTCTTAATTAAGGAAACACCCGGACTGTTAGTTCTATCTAATATTATAATTTTTGCTCTTTGGCCACTCTCCGTTTAGTTATTCTCAGCTATCGTTCTTACCTTTTTCTCCAGCCATGGTTTCCACATTTCCTCAAAGTCCCTAAGGTTTCCTCTTTTTATATAGACTGCTCTTTCTTTACAAATGTACTAATTTCTTGCCCTAATCCATTCACTTACTGCCGGTGGTGAAGTTGCCTGCCACCTCATAGCTATTAATTTTCTAGCTTGGAATAGACATCTTAATATTACAACACTGGTATTTCTTTTCTCCCTTCGTTCCTACCTATAACCCAGTATACACAGTGTGGCCTCCATCTCCAGCAGGATTCCAAATGTGTCTCTCAGGGTGTCAATCACACCCTCCCAGTAACGAACCAGCTTTGGGCAGCGCCACACCATGTGCACTAGGTCTCCATGCATCCTGACATCTAGGACACTTATCATCTGGTCTTTTACCAAATTTAAATAGTCGCGTGGGCGTATAATATGCTCTATTTATCAGCATCAAGTGGGAGATTTTCTGAGGAGGTGAAACTGAAACCTTTGATCCCATCTCTAGTATTCCTTACTGAATAGCGCTAAAGGACAAAAGTCTGAGAGTCACAAACTAGTAGTCATAAGGCTGATGGCTGGTATATGTAGTTCCACAAAATGGATGACCAAAAAGAAAATCCTGTAATCATATAAAGATGTCAAGCAAAAAAACAGAGATAAATCTTGTTTAAAACAGACTGCTGTATGATATTGTCAGTAACAGAATTATCAGTGTCCCAAATAGTATATAAATAAATTCCTCCCCCCTCCACCCCCCAGGTGTTGCCTAACAAACTCCACTTCTAGATGCAATCACAACCACAACACGTGCCTAACCTCACAATGGGACCCCTAAATATACTGGGCCAGATCCACAGACATCAGCAGATCTTTGTGCGGGCGTAGCGTATCTTCTTTACGCGACTCCCCTGCAACTTAGAGAGGGAAGTGCCGTATTTGGACGTGTAGTATTATAATGAGGCTTGACCCCATGTAGATGCATGTCCAATATGAACGGCGCATTCGCCGTCCGTGGACGTAACCCAGTGCGCATGCTCCAACTCATGTCCGATCGAATTCCTAAGATACATCGAAAAATGCCTCCGACTTGAACGTAACTTATGCACAGCCCTATTCGCGTACGACTTACGCAAACAACGTAAAATACGACGCTGTTCCGACGTCCATACGTTAACATGACTTACCCCTGCTTTATGAGGAGTAAAGTTACGCCGGTCGTATGCCTTACGTAAACTGCGTATATTGATACGCTGGGCGCAACTACATTCGTGGATCAGCGTATCTAGGTCATTTGCATATTCAACGCGGAAAATGGACGGAAGCGCCCCTAGTGGCCAGTGTATAATTGCACACAATTATACGCCGGCGTAGGCAAGTTACGTCGGCGGAGGAAGCCTATTTTTTTTGACGTATCTGTCTTTGAGAATCGGTGTAAAGATACGCCAGCGCAGATTTGAAATTACGATGGGGTATCTGGAGATACGTAAAAATGTGTGGATCTGGCCCACTAACACTCAATTTACAAGGGCTAAACTGTCTACACAATGGACCAAAGCCTTTCAAACTTTTACCACCACTAAGGCGCATGTTGTGTGTCTGCAAGAGACTAATTTCACTCCCCAATCTACACCTAAATTCATAAACTGAGTATATCCACAAGTATATACAGCTTCAGCCAACTCCAAAAGTAGAGGAGTTCTTATAGCCTTCCACCACTCCACTCCCTTTACACCCCTGGCTAAAATCAAGGACCTGGAAGGCCGCTAGCTCATTGTATCAGGAATGCTGCTTGACTCCGAAGTAACGGTAGTATCCTACTATGCACCAAACTCTAAACCCCTACCATTTCTTTCCCATTTGCTAGGTGTAGTTGACTCCTACAAAAAGGACACACTCCTCTTCTGCAGAGACTTTAACCAGTCCCTATACCCCTTCCTAAACAAATCTCCTCAATCCCAACTTCCTAGATCTATGAAACTCAGCTTCCAACACATCTTGCATCGCCATTCCCGAGTTCATTCATGGCATGAGCAAAACCCAGCCTGACATCAGTACACATTCTACTCCCACCCTCACAAAATGTTCTCCCGTATCGACCATATCTTCCTCACCATGGGTACCACACCCCTACTCCTCTCATCAACAATTCTTCTTATCTTCTGGTCAGACCATAGTACTGTTGTCATAACCGTATCCTCCCTAGTCCCCTCCATAAATGACTCTTCCTGGTACATTAATGACAACATTCTATCTCATCCATCACACCGCCTTACAACAGAAACAGCACTAGGAGTACTTATCTATCAACTCTACTTTCGACATCTCCCCTCTCACACTATGGGAAGCCCACAAGCCAGTTATAAGGGAAGCCTGCATTAGTCAGGTTGGGTGTCCTTCCTGAACATAGAAAACGCCTTATCCAACAACATTAATTAGAAAGTCCTATCCCGATGGTACTTGGTCCCAGCCAGGGTTGCCAGATATGTTACTCACTACCCCTTTAACTGCTTTAGAGGTTGCTGTGCTCAAGGGAACTTCCACCATACTTAATGGTCATGCACAAACCTTTCGGTCCAACCTGTTCAACATGCTCTTTACCCTATTTTATATAGCTCTACAACCTGAGCCAACTATAGCACTTTTGAATCTCAACCCACCAAACCTATCCCAATGCCAGTTCAAACTCCTCTTGCAGGTTACAACGGTAGCCAAAGAAATCATCGCTAAATACTGGAAAACTTCCAGCCTCCGTGTCCTTGCGGCCAAAAACATGATCCACGCTAAAATAGAGGCAATCATATCCGACAAGGTTGGCAAATACGAAGCACTTTAGTCCCCTTGGGTGACACACTTTCTCCCACCCAATTTTGATTAATCCCTTTCACTCCCATGAGAGGCATCCTCTCCAACGTATCTATTGTCCAACCTGACTGATACAAACTAGAAAAGCCCCTCATTTTGTGAATATGGAGGTGCATAATGTGATCAACCCACTGAGGAAGAAATGCATATTTTTTGGACCAAAACTTTTTTTGCATGTGGTAGATGTAAGGGCGGTAAGGTTAGTAAATCTAATCAAAGGTGAGAAAAGCTTTCTGTTCCACACAGACAGGTAAAATATAGGATATCCATCATTCTGTTTCATGTGATACTACATATCTGGTCTATGCCCTGCAATCTCCATGTGGACTACAGTACATTGGTGTTACGAAAAGGCCAATGAATATGCATATTTCGGAACATTTATAATATAGAAATTAGGTATAAAAAACATAATGTATCTCTACACTGCAGTGAACTGCACAACATGGGCTCCAGTACCCTGCAGTTTTGGGGGACTGATACTGTTAGGCCTTATTGCAGAACAGTAAACAGGGTGAGGTGCATCTCACAAAATGAATGAAGAGGAATATGTAACATTGAGACCTTGCACCTGAAGGGTTTAAAATTATTGTAAAGTTTTGTTTAAAAAAACAAAAAAACAATGCAGTGGTTTTGCACAGGGTAGCCTGGATCCTCCTCTTGAACCTGTCAGTATACAATCTCTCTGGCTTGTTCCAATCTGTTTGTTATTTTACTTTTCAAACATTAAATCTGGGTTCACACTAGTGTGAATTGAATGCAGGTTTCCCCGCATCCAATTTGCATGGCAGGAGATTGTGAACGGCTCTTAATGGGGCAGGTTCATACATCACACCGCGGTCCTTTGCGTCTTTGGCTCTGTTTCAGTCCGAATTCAGGAAAAAATTCAGGCCTGATTGCCCCCTGAAACGTACCCCAGCCTCAAACAATAAAGACATATTTGACCATAAAAAAAACAGGTGTTGCAGTCAAACTTACTGAAAAGCCTTTTCTTACACACGACCAAATAAATCCGATCAAATCGGTCTGTCAGACCGATTTGATCGGATTTGTCTGCTGGGATATATTGGTTTGATCGTGTACACACGATCAAACCAAAATCCCCGCCGGAAGACAGCGCGGTGAAGTGGCGGTGACGTTGACGCCGCCACGTCACCGCACCAGGAAGTAAAATACTTCCGCACATGGGTCGAATCCATTCGACGCATGTGCGGGCAGATATGTCCGCTGGTTAGTGTACTAACCAGCAGACATATCGGACGGACGGGTTCCCAGCAGACAGATTTTAAAGCATGATTTAAAATTTGTCTGCTGGAAAAACCCGTCTGCTCGCCCGTACACACGATCAAATTTATCTGCTGAAACGGTCCGTCAGACCGTTTCCAGCAGATAAATTTGATCGTGTGTACGCGCCCTAAGTTGAAATAAATCAGATTTAACTTTCAAAATATGTTATGCCAGAATCTGTTTTTTCTTATCCTGTTCGTAAAAATTGTACTGTCCTGTAAAACTAGTGATGAGCGGAATACGCCATATTCGATTTCGCGATATTTCGCGAATATTTCGAAGAATATTCGCGAATATTCGTTAATATCGAATATTCGTGATATTTTATAAAAAAAAAAAAATTGCGAATTTTCGCCAATGCGAATTTTCGCTAATGCGAAATTTCGCGATTATTATTTTTTTTTATAAAATATCACGAATATTCGATATTTACGAATATTCGGTATATTTTATAAAAAAAAAAGCGAAATTTCACATATGCGGTCGCGAATATTCGTTAATATCGAATATTCGTGATATTTTATAAAAAAAATAGCGAATTTTATAAAAAAAAAAAATAGCGAAATTCCGCATATGCGAAAGCGAAAATGATTGCGAAATTTCGCTATATTTTTTTTTGGATAAAATATCACGAATATTCGATATTTACGAATATTCGCTATATTTTATAAAAAAAAAAAAAAAAATTGCGAAATTTCGCTATTGCGAAATTTCGCGATTGCGAAATTGATTGCGATTTTCTTTGCGAAATTTATTGCGAAATTTATTGCGAAATTTGAAAAATACGAATATTCGAAATAGCGAATATTCGCCGCGATATTCGAGATATTCGCGAATACTCGAATATGCAATATTCGTAGCGAATATTCGCAATGCGAATATTCGTGAGCAACACTATGTAAAACCACATACAGCCTAAAAGCATCTCACATGTATGTTTATAAACATGTGGTATCAATGATTCTTTTTTTCATGTCACCCTCAAAGTCACATTAAAAGGATTCTCTCCTGATGTACAGTATTTTTTGTTTTGTTTTTCTGTGATAAATGAACCCCATGGCAGTGCCTACATTCCCATTCCCCCTGTGACAAAAGATTGCCTATTAGCTTTGAAAATTACCAACATTTTGTATCAACCCTCTCCCCATTGACTTAAATAGGGATTAGGGATGAGCCGAACACCCCCGCGTTCGGTTTGCACCAGAACCGTCGAACAGACCGACCGTTCGCGCAAACATTTAGAACCCCATTGAAGTCTATGGGACTCGAACGTTCGAATTCAAAAACGATAATTTTAACCACTTCAGGCCCGCGCTACCGTCGGATGACGGCAACAGCGCGGGCCTGAATATCCAACATGCCGTCATTTGACGGCATGTCCTTTAGGCGTTCCCAGCGCGCGCTGTAGAGCGCGCTGCAGGGAAGCCCTGTGTTGTCCGTGTCCCTTGGACACGGGCAATCACAGATCACGGCGAACGGCCAATCAGAGTGGCCGTTTGCGATGCGATCTGTGGGCGAATGGGAGATGATCTCTCATAGATCATCTCTCATTGCCGTTTTACACAGAGACAGCATCCTGTCTCTGGAGAGGAGGAGCCCGATCTGTGTTCCTTCCTACATAGGGACACAGATCGGTCACCCCCCCCAGTCACCCCCCCTCCCCCCACAGTTAAAACACACCTAGGATACACATTTAACCCCTTCCTCACCCCCTAGTGTTAACCCCTTCAATGCCAGTCACATTTATACTGTAATTAGTGCATATTTATAGCACTGATCGCAGTATAAATGTGAATGGCGCCAAAAATGTGTCAAAAGTGTCCGATGTGTCCGCCATAACGTCGCAGTACCAATAAAAATCGCAGATCGCCGCCATTTCTAGTAAAAAAATAAATAATAAAAAATAAACTGAGAAAAAAAATGTTTTTTTTTTTTTTTAATTGGGATATTTATTATAGCAACAAGTAAAAAATATTGTATTTTTCTTCAAAATTGTCGCTCTTTTTTGTTTATAGCGCAAAAAATAAAAACCGCACAGGCGATCAAATACCACCAAAAGAAAGCTCTACTTGTGGGGAAAAAAGAATGTAAATTTTGTTTGGGAGCCACGTCGCACGACCGCGCAATTGTCAGTTAAAGCGACGCAGTGCCGGAAGCTGAAATTTTACCTGGGCAGGAGGGGGGTGTAAGTGCCCATTATGCAAGTGGTTAAAGACCAATATTCAAGTTATTGTTGGAAAATGTCTTTGAGAACCCGGGTCTTGCCCCAGGGAACATGTATCAATGGAAAAAAGTAAAAAAAAACGGTTGTTTTTTCAGGAGCAGGACTCCTGAAAAAATTACCGTTTTTAAAACTTTTTTTTCCATTGATATATGTTCCCTCGGGCAAGGCCCGGGTTCTCAAAGACGTTTTCACAGGCAAACTATAGACACTCAGCAGGTACAATATTTAAAGGAATGTTTCATTTTTTTTTTTAAGTTAAGCATCATTAAAATCACTGCTCCAGGAGCAGTGATTTTATTGATGCTTAAATAATAAAAAAATCATTTAAATATTGTACCTGCTGGGTGTCTATACCTGTGATAACATATTTAAATAGCACAATCACCTGCCTGCCAGTAAATTAGGAAGAACTGATCTATCTAATCTATACAGTGTATAAATATATGTACAACTCCTAGGGATGTATATATATTCTCTACACACTGTAAATTAAGCTAAACTGAGTAGCCTGCCTGCCTGCTCTATCTAGCTATCTAAAAAGACAATCTCTCTGTCTCTCTGACTGCTTTCATTAACAAGCCGGAACACACTACACGAGGTCGCCCAGCAGGCGGCCTTATATAGTGTGGGGCGTGTGCTAAAGCCCTGAGCCATAATTGGCCAAAGCCACCCAGGCTTTGGCCAATTGTGGCTCTTCGTTTCTTGCGCGCTGTGATTGGCCAAGCATGCGGGACATACAGCATGCTTGGCCAACCATCAGCGCGCAATGTCGCAGTGAATTATGGGCCGTTTTGCGTCACTCGAATTTGGCAAGAACGACCGCTTTTGTTAGAATTTCATCGAACGTACGAACAGACAATGTTCGAGTCGAACATACGTTCGTTTTGAACGTGAAGCTCATCCCTAATAGGGATGCAGATAAGTTCAGATTTTGCAGATATCTAGTAGGATCCAGTAGGATTATACTGTATGAACCTCCCAAAAATTGAATCAGTAGATTTACTTATGTCTAAAAGTGTGTAGCCAATCATTAGATGGACTAAATGTGGTATCAAGTCAAGTGGATTCAGCACCAAGCAATGAGACAGAAGCATAATCGGGAAGCTACTAACAATTTTTTGCCAAGGTTAACCTGTGCTAAACATCAAAATTAAAGAAGAGACACACAAGTACTCATAAAACCCAGCTGAGGTCAAGACAGGTGAAGTCCTAGAAGTACTAGCAGGGATGGTAAAGACAGTCCTGTCTGTGATGTCTGTGATTAATATGGATTCTAAGGGCCAGGCTTTTGTTTAGCTTTGCTAGTGGATGGGACATGCATAGGTAGCTGCTGGATATCATCTTAATTTATGAAATGCACAGTGCAGTACACCCTGCCTACCACTGGCCCCTGCCTTGCAGGACAAGGTTAAAGTAGTTGTAAACCCTTTTTTTATTTTTTACCTACAGGTAAGCCTATAATAAGGCTTACCTGTAGGTAAGAAGAATATCTCCTAAACCTGTACGGTTTAGGAGATATTCCCCTCGCAATGCGCCGCTGATTGCAGCGGCGCATTCGCAGAGGGGATTCTCGGCTAAAGGACCGGCAGCCGCCAGACCATGCCGAATTGAAAACTCCCACGTGTATGCACGGGAGTGACGACATCGCCACTCCAGCCAATCGCAGCGCTGGAGCGGCGATACCCGGAAGACACGCCAGGCAAGATGACATCTCGCTCGGCATGGACCAGGTAAGTTCCTTTCACCTCGTTCCGAGGTAAGTACATCATAATGAGCTAATACGCGGTGCATATTAGCTCATTATGGCTTTTGCCTTGCAGGAGTAAAAAAAAAAAAATGTATATGCGGGTTTACAACCGCTTTAAGTAGGAAGTGTTGCTGGCTGGAGGCAAGGCTGTGCACTGGGAAGATTCTTCTACATAATTACTTGCTACCTGCTGCTGTTATGTGAAAGATGCCTATGATGTACCCTGGGTAACGGGGTCAGGAGTTATCTGCTTGTGGAGAACAGATTGGCGTTTTAGACTGAATTTATTCTCAGACAAGGGATAATGGGGTCAGAGGTCATTTGTTTGTGGTTTGCAGACCAGTGTTTTAATCTGTGATGTTGTTTCCTGAGGGGTGATAGGGCCCAGGGTTACCTGTCTGTGGAGAGCAAACTGTGAATGATTTGCTGCTTGTCTGTTAATTAATGGCAACATGGACCACCACTCAGGCTGTGGTAGCAATGCTACTATATTTATGATTTATGTGGCATATAAAATCATTTGCATGAAGAGACCATATTAAACATTTAAATATCCTGTTTATAATTACATAAAATTACATAAATAATTATCATTTAATAAAAATGTACAAAGACATTTCTTGTTTTAACCACTTAAGACCCGGACCAAAATGCAGGTAAAGGACCTTGCCCCTTTTTGCGATTCAGCACTGCTTCGTTTTAACTGACAATTGCGCGGTCGTGCGACGTGGCTCCCAAACAAAATTGGCGTCCTTTTTTTCCCACAAATAGAGCTTTCTTTTGGTGGTATTTGATCACCTGCGGTTTTTATTTTTTGCGCTATTAACAAAAATAGAGCGACAATTTAAAAAAAAATGCAATATTTTTTACTTTTTGCTATAATAAATATCCCCCAAAAATATATAAAAAAACGTTTTTTTTCCTCAGTTTAGGCCGATACGTATTCTTCTACGTATTTTTGGTAAAAAAAATCGCAATAAGCGTTTATCGGTTGGTTTTCGCAAAATTTATAGCGTTTACAAAATAAGGGATAGTTTTATTGCATTTTTATTAATTTTTTTTTTTTTACTACTAATAGCGGCGATCAGCGATTTTTTTCGTGACTGCGACAATATGGCGGACACTTTTTGACACATTTTTGGGACAATTGTCATTTTCACAGCAAAAAATGCATTTAAATTGCATTGTTTACTGTGGAAATGACAGCTGCAATTTGGGAGTTAACCACAGGTGGCGCTGTAGGGGATGTGTGACCTAATGTGTTTGTTTACAACTGTAGGGGGGTGTGGCTGTAGGTGTGACGTCATCGATCGCGTCCCCCTATTACAGGGATGACGCGATCGATGCTGCAGCCACAGAGAAGCACGGGGAAGCCGTGTGTACACACGGCTCTCCCCGTTCTTCCACTCCAGGGACGGATCGCCGCACTCCAGCGGCGACCGGGTCCGCGAATCCCGCGGTCCCGATCCTGGAGCTTCGGACCGGGTCGCGAGCCCACGGCTGGGTACTAAAATCAACGTATATATACGTTGATGTGCCCAGCTGTGCCATTCTGCTGACGTAAATGTGCAGTAGGCGGTCCTTAAGTGGTTAATCAATAGTTAATATTTTGAATGTTTTTTTATTAAATTTTGATTCTAATGCCGCGTACACAACCGTTTTGTCGGGTTCTAAAAAATGAAGGTTTTTTTATGTAATTAAAAACGATCGTGTGTGGGCTCCAGAGCATTTTTCACGATCTAAAAAATGGGCATTAAAAATTTCAAACATGATCTATTTTTTCACAAAGTTTTTATGGTTGTAAAAAATGGTTGTGTGTGGGCTTTAACGATGTGAAAAAACCGGGCATGCTCAGAAGCAAGTTATGAGACGGGAACGCTTGATCTGGTAAAACTACCGTTCGTAGTGGAGTAAGCACATTCATCACGCTGTAACAGACTGAAAAGCGTGAATCGTCTTTTACTAACATGAAATCAGCAAAAGCAGCCCCAAGGGTGGCGCCATCCGAATGGAACTTCACCTTTATAGTGCCGTCGTACGTGTTGTCACCGCGCTTTGCTAGAGCATTTTTTTTCACGATCATGTGTAGGCAAGGCCGTTTTAATGATCGGGTAGAAAAAAAAATTGTTTTATCTAGACCCTTAAAAACTTAGGGCCAGATTCAGATACACTTAATATTGCGCTGCGTAATCGAAATACTCTACGCTGCCGTATTTCACCAGGCTCTACACCGAATCCTGGTAGATTTATGCCTGTACGCTACGGCGGCGTAGTCTATTTCTCGTCGCGTAATCGAAATACGCGATTAGGGGGCGTGAAGCATTTAAATTAAGTGCGTCCCCGCGTTGATCGAACTGCGCATGCTCCGTTCAGAAATTTCCCGCCGTGCATTGCGCGAAATCACGTCGTTACGTCATTCGTTGTTTGAGTAGCGTCGTTTACGAACATTCCTATTCCCGGACGACTTACGTAAAAAATAATAAAAGACGTCGGAAAACGTAGAAATTCGACGCGGGAACGACGGCCATACTTAACATGGGCTGTCTAATATTAGACCAGCAAAAAGCTGGTATAGTGTTACGCAAAAAAAAGATGACTAAAGGTGCCGTAAGAGATTGCGAATGAAGATCGTAATTTCGGGGATCGCCGGCAAAAGCTCATTAGCATACCCCGACACGGAAAACGACGGGAAGTCCGCCCAGTGGCCGCAATTTTATTGCAGCGTAGATCCAAAGGCGTACTAACACGTAACAATAAAAGTAGTGCAGCGCAAACAAACAATTAATTAAATATACATATACATATACAATAGAAAAAAATTATGCATATAATAAGAAAAGAAAAAGTCCATAAAAAGTGCTCAGTGCTTATATAATCCAAATAATAAGGAAAAGAAAAGTCCATAAACGGTGCTCAGTGCTTATATGATCCAAATCTGGAAAAATTATGTACGTGATCCAAGAGAGTGATTTTCAGAAGAAACCTCCACCAATCAGCAGGAATGGCCTCTCACCTTATACCTTCGACCTACTACAGGTCACAAAGCGTGTAATAAAGAACGTCCTGTTCTCAAAGGTACAGCAAGCAGATACAGCAACTAGACTTCAATGAGACTTCAATGGTGACAGACTCAGGAACGGAGTGAGGCAAACAGGGCATGAAACAAAAGAAAGGAGATCTAGTGCTCTCTGAAGCCAAAACTCTATAAATTTATTCAAGCGATAAAAGACAGACACTCACTGTAAAAGCACTCTGGAGCGAGTGCGACAAATAAAGCATAAAAACAGATCAGCCTAAACAGCATAGATCTCACATGGATGGACGATCGCGGGTGACGTCACACGTGGCTCCTCCCCCTCATACGTCGTTACGTCCCTGGGGCAGGACTTCATCAGCGTGGGGTATGGAAAAGCAGCGTGCAGACGTCCCGCTGTCTGAGCCTAATATAGCCTGCGGCTGCCATGACAACAGTGGCAACACAGCACCGCCCTCTCTGCTCAAAAAACGTTATTACACCACAACAATGCCAGTGCAATGGAAAAGCACACCCAGCATCGCAAAGATTAGAGGTGCAGAGCAAGGGCATATCGCTAAATAGACCGCAATAAAAAGTTTACATAAAGAGTTTTAAATAATAAACATTTTGACGTCAGCCGCGATCGCACACCCAGTACAATTATAAAAGGATCAATTAATTTTCAATATAAACTCCTTGATCGTCACTCCCAGACCCAGGCAGGGGGACATTATTACCAGGAGATATTTGACCATATTTCATGGCCCAAACGTCATGAAAACCACTAGCAATACTTTTAAGATACCATAAAAATATATATATAAACAATTTATATATAAAAAAATAAAATATATACTAATAATAAAAATACATAAAAATAGATAAACAATATATAATTATAAACCATTATCTATTCGAAATAAAACAATTAAGATCAAACTCGACATTGAGGCCAGCTGGCGAAGATACTTTGGTTTCATATATCCAGAAGGATTCACGCCGACTCAGTTGACGGATATAATGCCCCCCTCGCCAGTGCTTGGACACTTTCTCAATGCCCCAAAACTTTAACTTTTTGGGGTCTTTCTGATGGAATTGCTTAAAGTGTTTAGATACACTATGGTTTATAATTATATATTGTTTATCTATTTTTATGTATTTTTATTATTAGTATATATTTTATTTTTTTATATATACATTTTTGATATATATATTTTTATGGTATCTTAAAAGTATTGCTAGTGGTTTTCATGACGTTTGGGCCATGAAATATGGTCAAATATCTCCTGGTAATAATGTCCCCCTGTCTGGGTCTGGGGGTGACGATCAAGGAGTTTATATTGAAAATTAATTGATCCTTTTATAATTGTACTGGGTGTGCGATCGCGGCTGACGTCAAAATGTTTATTATTTAAAACTCTTTATGTAAACTTTGTATTGCGGTCTATTTAGCGATACGCCCTTGCTCTGCACCTCTAATCTTTGCGATGCTGGGTGTGCTTTTACATTGCACTGGCATTGTTGTGGTGTAATAAAGTTTTTTGAGCAGAGAGGGCGGTGCTGTGTTGCCACTGTTGTCATGGCAGCCGCAGGCTATATTAGGCTCAGACAGCGGGACGTCTGCACGCTGCTTTTCCATACCCCACGCTGATGAAGTCCCGCCCCAGGGACGTAACGACGTACGAGGGGGAGGAACCACGTGTGACGTCACCCGCGATCGTCCATCCATGTGAGATCTATGCTGTTTAGGCTGATCTGTTTTTTTGCTTTATTTGTCGCACTCGCTCCAGAGTGCTTTTACAGTGAGTGTCTGTCTTTTATCGCTTGAATAAATTTATAGAGTTTTGGCTTCAGAGAGCACTAGATCTCCTTTCTTTTGTTTCATGCCCTGTTTGCCTCACTCCGTTCCTGAGTCTGTCACCATTGAAGTCTCATTGAAGTCTAGTTGCTGTATCTGCTTGCTGTACCTATTACACACTTTGTGACCTGTAGTAGGTCGAAGGTATAAGGTGAGAGGCCATTCCTGCTGATTGGTGGAGGTTTCTTCTGAAAATCACTCTCTTGGATCACGTACATAATTTTTCCAGATTTGGATCATATAAGCACTGAACACCGTTTATGGACTTTTCTTTTCCTTATTATTTGGATTATATAAGCACTGAGCACTTTTTATGGACTTTTTCTTTTCTTATTATATGCATAATTTTTTCTATTGTATATGTATATGTATATTTAATTAATTGTTTGTTTGCGCTGCACTACTTTTATTGTTATATTGTTTGAGGTGTTTTATTTGAATTTACCTTTAAGTGCTGGCTTGCAATTTTTTAGTTTGTTGTGTGGGTTCCAGCGCTGAATTATTTTCTTTGTTATTTCTATTCACATAATTCATTTATATTTAGCTGCAGGATATGGATGTATTTTCTTATTTAGAGAACCGTGAGGTTACTCTAACCGATGTATTTTCAGAGACTGCACTAGCCTCTGACACAGGAGATCTCAATTTCTCTTTCAAAAAATTGGGGCATTTATTTGATAAAACAATTAAAACCTGGTGGGATATTGTCACCTTTGAGCAATATCTTGTGACAAAAATTATCCCTAGACGCCTTAGGTGGGATTTGCCGCCGAATGACGGGCTCACTGATGAGGAATCAATCAAGGAGTGGTTTAGCTTTTTTAATGAAAAGGGTTTTGAACTCATCAGGTTTTTATTATCCCGCAAACAGCGGAAGAAGGCTTGGTTGGAGAGCCAGATCAAGGAGATAACTGATCGGATTGAACATTATAAAGATACCCCTGAATTTATTCGCTTATCTGGAGAGCTTAGGATTAAGCTTGAAAAATGGGATAAGGAGACCCAGGATAAAAAGCGCAAAAAATTTTTTGCGTGATGTGAGCGATTTTGGGGTGCATAATGTCTATAAGTGGCAATCTCTTAGCTCTTTAGTTTCGGCACAAACTCAGTCTGCATCAATGGATGTTTCTGAACCAGTTTTGTCCCAAGTTAATCAGGGATCTGGTTATAACTCCATGGATGGAGTAATAGCCAACACTCCTCTGAGACCATCCACTCCACTGTCTAGAGGTGGTGGTCCCGCAAGGGGGAGGGGAAAAAATAAATTTAAAAACGTGAGAGGAAGAGGGGGACATCAAGCTGGTAGGCTTTCCCAATCCCCTAGACCTGATTATCAGGCTAATCCTCCATGGCAGACAGTCCCTAATAGGGGGAATGCACAGGGTGGTGGGAGGGGTGGTATCCCTGGGGGGGCCCCACCTCTGCCCACATATAATTACTATGCTCCCTTGCAGAATTATTGGGAGTGGCCTCCTCCCACTAATCAGCATTTTTTAGGACAGGGGAGGACCCCTTGGATGGGCGATTGGAGGGAGAATGCTGCCCCCCCTTTCCCAATTCAGACACCAAGAGGACAACCAAATTTAAAGAGAAAAAATCAAGAGGTGTCAGAGGTGGTAGAAGAGTCCAAAAGGCCAAGGTCCTAATAGGTACGGGTATCTTTAACCTTAGCGGAGTTCCTCTGACTGATGATGAGACAAAAGTGTTGGATAGGGTCCTGAAGTTTGCCCCGATCCGTAATCTGAACAAGTTTCAGACTTTTGTCAATATTCAGAAATACATTAGGAGTCTGAATATGAAAAAATATTTTTTGTCCAAACCGATCGAGAGGAACTCCTCTCAGATTGCTCTTGGGCATTCTAACCTGAGGAATAGATCTACTTTTAATCCGCAATACACAGATACCAGACACCTTGATGTATTTCGAAGCATGGTATGTAAGGATCTTGAGAATCTTCATATCAAAATAGTCAGGGACTCTCAATGCATCCGTCGAGGGATTATATCATTGGAGCAACGGAATGATATAGTGATACGCCCCGCTGATAAGGGGGGTGGTCTTGTAGTACTTAGCAAGGCCTATTATCATGAGAAGATGAGCAGACTTCTGGATGATGGTAATACTTATTCTATCCTGCGGGGTGATCCTATGGTTAAATATAAAAACCAATTGCATTCCTTGATTGAGGAGGGCAAAGGCAAGGGTGTCCTGAATGGTAAAGAGGCTGCCTATTTGGACCCTTTTTACTGTCGGACACCGATCATTTATTTCTTGCCAAAGTTGCATAAGAATGCTGAGCGGCCCCCGGGTCACCCCATAGTAAATGGAATTGATTCCGTGACATCCCGGTTGGGGCAGTATCTGGATGTATTTCTGCAGCCCTTGGTGCGTAATATGCCTGCATATCTGAGGGATACTAAGCAGATCATCCAGATTTTGGATTCCATCCCCTGTACTCCTGATACGATTCTAGTGACTGCAGATGTCGGGTCGCTCTATACAATCATTGATCATGAAGCGGCCCTGACATCAGTGAGTTGGGCATTGGAGTCAGCTGACCTTAGCTATGACCATGTGCAATTTGTGTTAGATAGGCTAAAATTTTGTTTGCTAAGTAATTATTTTTGGTATAATAGGGAATTTTTTTTGCAACAATGCGGAGTAGCTATGGGAGCCCGTTTTGCTCCCAGTGTGGCCAACTTGTTTATGGCCCACTGGGAGCGAGATGTGGTATTCCAGGACAGACCACCTCAGTTGCTGTGCTACCGTAGATATATAGATGACCTTATCATGGTGTGGGAGGGTGATTTGCCTTCGTTGCAGCAATTCATGGATAAGCTTAATTCCAACAATAAGAATATAGTCTTGACCTGGACAGTTTCCCATGACAAAATTAATTTTCTTGATTTAGAAATTTTCAAATCAGACAATGTTCTCCTCACCAAAACTTATTTCAAGACAGTTGATCGTAACGGGTATATCCCTCTAACGAGTTGCCATCATCGTCTATGGCTGTGCAATATTCCGCGAGGACAGTTCGTGAGACTGCGCCGGAACTGCACCTTGGAGTCAGATTACCTGGTCCAATCGCAGGAATTATCTGCTCGTTTTATATCTAATGGTTATTCTCGCCCTTTAATTCTAGAAGAGATTGAGAAAGTAAGAGCCCTAGATAGGAGTGCTATCGTAGCAGATAAACCTCTCAATACAACCAAAGAACAAGCTAATTTCAAAATGGTGCTGGATTTCAATATCCAGCACAAGAAATTTGAAAAAAATAGTGGCAAAGCATTGGCCTATCTTAAAAGGTGATGGCGTCCTGGGGCCAGTCCTTCCGGATCGCCCTCAGTTCATCTATAGAAAGGCACCCTCATTGAGGGATAGCCTTGCCCCTGAAGTGATTGACCCACCGGTGGTGGCACAGCCCAAACTTTTTGATTTTCTGACAGGCTTCTATGCGTGTGGTCGCTGCGCAACGTGTAAGCATGTTAAACAGCAGACTAAGAAAAGGAAGACCTTTTGTTCCAATGTGACCCATGTAGAATATCCCATCAAGCAGCTGATTACGTGTGATACCATCGGCGTAGTCTATATGCTCGAATGTGAGTGCGGCTTGCAATATGTTGGCCGCACCTCACGAGCATTGCATGTGAGAATAGGGGAACACATTGGTAACATTTTGAGGGGTAAAACCATAGTGTATCTAAACACTTTAAGCAATTCCATCAGAAAGACCCCAAAAAGTTAAAGTTTTGGGGCATTGAGAAAGTGTCCAAGCACTGGCGAGGGGGGCATTATATCCGTCAACTGAGTCGGCGTGAATCCTTCTGGATATATGAAACCAAAGTATCTTCGCCAGCTGGCCTCAATGTCGAGTTTGATCTTAATTGTTTTATTTCGAATAGATAATGGTTTATAATTATATATTGTTTATCTATTTTTATTATTAGTATGTATTTTATTTTTTTATATATAAATTTTTGATATATATATTTTTATGGTATCTTAAAAGTATTGCTAGTGGTTTTCATGACGTTTGGGCCATGAAATATGGTCAAATATCTCCTGGTAATAATGTCCCCCTGTCTGGGTCTGGGGGTGACGATCAAGGAGTTTATATTGAAAATTAATTGATCCTTTTATAATTGTACTGGGTGTGCGATCGCGGCTGACGTCAAAATGTTTATTATTTAAAACTCTTTATGTAAACTTTTTATTGCGGTCTATTTAGCGATATGCCCTTGCTCTGCACCTCTAATCTTTGCGATGCTGGGTGTGCTTTTCCATTGCACTGGCATTGTTGTGGTGTAATAAAGTTTTTTGAGCAGAGAGGGCGGTGCTGTGTTGCCACTGTTGTCATGGCAGCCGCAGGCTATATTAGGCTCAGACAGCGGGACGTCTGCACGCTGCTTTTCCATACCCCACGCTGATGAAGTCCCGCCCCAGGGACGTAACGACGTACGAGGGGGAGGAGCCACGTGTGACATCACCCACGATCGTCCATCCATGTGAGATCTATGCTGTTTAGGCTGATCTGTTTTTTGCTTTATTTGTCGCACTCGCTCCAGAGTGCTTTTACAGTGAGTGTCTGTCTTTTATCGCTTGAATAAATTTATAGAGTTTTGGCTTCAGAGAGCACTAGATCTCCTTTCTTTTGTTTCATGCCCTGTTTGCCTCACTCCGTTCCTGAGTCTGTCACCATTGAAGTCTCATTGAAGTCTAGTTGCTGTATCTGCTTGCTGTACCTTTGAGAACAGGACGTTCTCTATTACACGCTTTGTGACCTGTAGTAGGTCGAAGGTATAAGGTGAGAGGCCATTCCTGCTGATTGGTGGAGGTTTCTTCTGAAAATCACTCTCTTGGATCACGTACATAATTTTTCCAGATTTGGATCATATAAGCACTGAGCACCGTTTATGGACTTTTCTTTTCCTTATTATTTGGATTATATAAGCACTGAGCACTTTTTATGGACTTTTTCTTTTCTTATTATATGCATAATTTTTTCTATTGTATATGTATATGTATATTTAATTAATTGTTTGCGCTGCACTACTTTTATTGTTATATTGTTTGAGGTGTTTTATTTGAATTTACCTTTAAGTGCTGGCTTGCAATTTTTTAGTTTGTTGTGTGGGTTCCAGCGCTGAATTATTTTCTTTGTTAGTACTAACACGTAATCCAGTCGAATTGAAGCCCGCAGCCGTCTATTCATGGTTTGAGGTTTCCGACTAGCTAGAAAACGCGCGTAATTTGAAATTACTCCAGTCTAACACCAGTTAGACAGGCGTAATGGTCTGTGAATCTGGCCCTTATTTTTTTAGAACCCGAAAAACGGTCGTGTGTATGGGGCATAAATGTTGTTTCATATAAGGCAGTTGAATGCTTAATTTTAGGTTGTTGTTCACTACAAGACTAACAATGTTTTGTATATATACTATGGGCCAGATTCAGGTAGAGTTGCGCTGGAGTAATTCGATATGCGCCGCGTAACTGTGAAGATGCGCCGTCATTTCTATGTGGCCGTACCCACCAAACTAGATGCGACAGAAAACGGGCCATTTCCGATCGGCTTAACTTTCCGACGCCAGAGTATCGTCAGCGCATAATTTCGCTTGGCGCATCAGTCGCGCCTATTGATTTCCCCTGCAAATATGCAAATGAGGGAGATTTTTCCGATTCGCGAACGGATTAGCACCATACGCTGGCTACATGCGCCGCGCGTATCTCGTCCGTCCCCCAATATCTTTACTCCAGACTGCCTTAGTTCAGCAGGAGAGCAGCTACAGCAGCAGCGTTACCGACGAAACTAGCAAGCTGAACAACCACACTTGCAAGGACAACACCTCTGTGTGCCAACATGCCAGGGCAATCGTGGTCCTAGCGCTAGTACTGGGTCCCCCGGAACGAAGGAGGCGGGCACGTGAGAGGATATACCGCACGCGCATGAGCCTCTTTGGCATAGGGGATGAGGAGGTGTATCGCCTCTTCAGATTCAGCCCAGATGCAATCCTTGAACTAACCACAACCCTGCAGGGTGACATCACCAGCAAGACACACCGCTCACAAGCAGTGCAGCCACTGGTGAAGGTACTGGCAACACTTAATTTCCTTGCAAGTGGATCATTCCAGCGTACAAGTGGAGTGGTGGCTGGGATGTCACAGTCCTCCATAAGCAGATGTGTGCATCAGGTTGTCCCTGCAATCCTCAGACACATGTCCAACCAGTTCATCAGACCCACCACTGAGGAGCTGCGGCTGAAGGCAATGACAGATTTCTACAGCATTGCCAGATTCCCACGCACCATCGGGGCCATTGATTGCACACATGTGGCCCTACAGCCCCCCAGTGCCACAGAGCACATATACCGCAATTGGAAGCATTGGCATTCCATCAACGTACAGGTGATAGCCGATGCCCAACGCCTCATATGGCACGTCCGTGCCAAACACCCCCGGGTCCAGCCATGACAGCTTCATATACCGTCAGAGCCCCATCCCAGCAGAATTCGAGCAGAACATGTATGGGGACAGCTGGCTGGTTGGTGAGTGACATGGGAGTCAGGCATGACTATCCCCTCCCGTGATGCACATCAGAAGTGGCACATGCATGACTAACATCCTCCTGTCTTTTCCCTTACAGGTGACTCTGCATATGCACTGGGACCTCATCTCATGACTCCTTTCCGGAACCCCCAAACCAGAGGAGAGAGAAAATACAATGAAGCACACATCAAAACCCGTGCAGTGGTGGAGCAAACATTTGGGCTCCTGGAGTACCGTTTCCGCTGCCTGGATAAGTCCGGGGGGACCCTATTGTATTCCCCTACCTTCGTGTGTCAGATCATCGGTGCATGTTGCATTCTGCACAACTTTGCTATGAGAAAAGGCCTGCAGATTGACATACGTGATGACATGACCCCCGACCCACACAGTCCCCACCTGCCAGAGGAGACCCAGTCTGCTGATGGAAGAGCAGTCAGGAGGGTCCTCGCCGTAGGCATCTTTGGACACTAAACCAAAACATTGATCACACAGACAATGCACGCGTGTACACCACTGATGTCCCTAGATCACACACACCACATGCACATCGCATTGGATTAGCCCAAGTCCAGCATGTAGGACTTGTGAGCAGCAACGCCAGCGTCAAGGCCCCAATGATGTCACTGTCCATTCATACACCTTTCACACGTCATTCATACAGCCGTGGGGTTAAATTCACCACCACGGCCGAGGGTGACACCCCTTACTGTCAGGAGTGCCACCCCCTCACATTCACACACCATTCACACTGTCCCCTGCACTCCTGACCGTGTGCAGTAAAAAAAATAAAAACATATCTCATAACATGAGAACAAAAATAAACAAAAACTCATAACCTGAGTATAAAATAAATATATTAAAAAAAAAAAACTCATAACCTGAGTATAAAAAAAATAAAAATAAACCAAAACCAAAAAAAAAACCCTCATCTGGGATGACGGGGGCTCCTCCTTGGGGGCACTCTCGGGCTCCTCAGCTGCCTGGAGGGAGTGGGTGGTGGTGGGGGTGGGGGGGCATCTGGAGGAGGCTGATCCCTGGGTGGGCCACTCCTGGGAGCTGTTGGCTGCCTGCCCTCCAAGGCCACGGCAATACGGCTAAATTACAGGTTTGTCTGGGCCTGCATCCTCAGCTGGCGGGTGATCTGATGCCGCTGGTCACGTTGCCGCTGCCTCCCCTCTTCCCGGATGGCAGCTGTGTTGGCTTGGACGGCTGCTGTCAGGTGCCGTACATCAGCCTGCACCTCCCCCAGGCTGGTGACAACGTCCTGCACACGACTGGGCAGCTGTGACATGGAGCCCAGGCTGTCAGCGACCCGGTCTAAGTGGCCAGCAATCTCCCCCATCTGCTGGGTCTGCCTTGCGTGGTCCAACACTACCTGGTCCTGAACCAGATCAGACACCCCCCTGGTCTTCCGGGTCGCCTTACTGGGGGCAGAAGAAGGTTGTCCCCGTGGGGATGGAGTCGCCCTTGAGGGGCTACCTAGGATGGGGGAGGGGATGACAGAGGGCCGTGCAGAGGAGGAGGACTCCTCCAACAATAAAATAAAGTCCTGCTCTGGGACAGGCTCCTCCACAACCACCTCTGCTGAAGTGGTGTGGGCACTCTCCTCCTCCACCTCGGTGTCTCCAGCACCCAGGGCCTCGTCATCAGCATCCCGTTGGGAGGTTGGGGTGGACTGGCCGGTACGAGATGATGGCCCAGCTCCGTCATCTGTGGATGACACAAAGCAGACACATGTTGGTGGTCCCACACACTTGGCACATGTACCCCCCCCCCCACATGCAACACACCAAATAGGGGATAAAAAGCACTTACCTGTCCTGGAGCCTTCCTCCATGGAGTCATAGCCAGGGACCCCCTCCAACTGCTCCCTGTCCAGGCAGCGGGCGACCACCTCCTCCTCCGTGGTCAGGCTGACCGGACATGATGGACCACCACCTGTGCCCCTCTCATGGCTCCTAATGGTGGCCACCTTGCCACGGACCTTGCGCCGCAGGTCGTTTATTTTTTTTTGAATATCCCCAGCAGTCCGGGTGGAATACCCCAACACATTGACCCTGGCAGCAATGGTCTCCAGGATGCCCTGCTTCCTCTCCCGGCTGGTCTTCCTACTTTTTTTGCCGTGGAGGAAATCATTAAACGTCTCCATAGCCGAGATGACCACAGAGACCTCCTGGGCATTAAAGTTGAGGTTCCTCCTCTCTTTAGGGGTAGCGGGAGCAGCCATGACAGTGCAAAAGTATCTTCCCTGGGGTGGGGGGAAACGGATATACTTTTGCGCCGGAATGGCGTTTCCGCTAGCGCTTTTATACGCGCAACGGAACACATTGCGCTGGCGTTTCCCGTGGAGTGGTGCCGACGGAAGTTGTGAGCATGCGCACAAGGGGGCGAGTGGAGCCTCACTTACTGCGCATGCACCATGGATGATGCGCTGAACGTAATCCTCTGCGATGGGCTCCGCCCATCATTTACATAGGATCACACTCACTTCCACTTGCGTCGGGTTACGCCAGCGCATTATCGTTACTCTGGCGCAAGTTTACGCGCAAGTGCTATGTGAATAACAGTACTTGCGCCGAAAGTGTTAGCGGAGTAACGTAAATGAGAAACGTTACTCCAAAGTAAAGAAGCGCCCATTTACCTGAATCTGGCCCTATATTGTACATTCAGTTAAGCTCCTTAAAGCGAAGGTCCACCTGAATATTTTTTTTTAAAAAACACAGAAGCTACAAATACTGCAGCTTCTGACTTTTAAAAAATGGACACTTACCTGTCCAGAGTGCCCGTGATGTCGGCAGCCGAGGCTAAGCAATCGCTTATCTCTCAGCTGCCCCCGCCGCCATCCTCGGTGAGGAAAGTGGCGTGACTCCCACAGGTGTCTATGCGTGGAACAGGTATCTGCACCCCCTCCCCCCTGAACTGTGCCAAATGTGACACCGGAGGTGCAGAGGGTTCCGAGAAGTGGAAGTTCCATTTTTGGGTGGAACTCCACTTTAATTCTCCTCAATATGTTCGGGTGGCCGCCTCCTCTGGTTTCTCCAATGTGTTCACACATCCACACACGGATCATAAAAAATATAAGGCACAAACATACCGTACTCTGCTTCACGCATTTATTGTTCCCACCTCCAGCAAACATTTTTGCTAAAAACCAGGTCTCGAAGCATTAAATAGAATAACATTTTGCGTTTTGAGACCTTGTTTTCGTTCAATTTTTTTTTTAAATTTGCAACTTAAAAAAAAAAGCCTTTTACTAACTATAGGTACATCAGATATTTACTATCGGTACATCAGAACTGTTACATTTTTAAAATATTTATCATAGTTTGTAGACACTATGGGCCAGATTCACAGAGCCATTACGCCGGCGTTCTAGGAGATGCGCGGCGTAAGTCTAAATGTGCCCATGCGTATCGATGCGCCGCATCCCCAAAACGATATACGCATGAAATCTACTTTTTTTTCGACCGGCGTAATTTCGATAGACCGGCGTATCCGTCTGCGCAAAACTGCGCTAGACACACCATTGATTTGCTATTCAAATATGCAAATGACGGAGTTACGGGGATCCACAAAAGGAAGTTGGTGCAGCGTTGGCTACGTGCTGTGCGCAACAGCTGCACGTCCTGTCTAAAATTAGACCATATAAAAGGTGGAATAAAATTAGACAATCCGTCTACATGTCAGCTAAAGCAACACTGTTAGTGAGGAGCTGAGCAGTCACACTTGCTGGACAACAAACTTTATGCCAACATGCCAGGGGAATCCTTGCTCATAGCTATACTAATGACTTTAGAGGAGCAAAGAAGGAGGAGGACACGGAGGAGGGCACGGGAGAGGATATACCGCACACGCATAGACATCTTTGGCATGAGTGATTCTGAGGTGTATCGCATCTTCAGATTCACGCCTCATGCCATCATGGAATTAACCACAACCCTGCAGCAGGACATCACCAGCCCAACACAACGCTCACATGCAGTGCAGCCACTGGTCAAGGTCCTGGCAACACTCCATTTCCTTGCCAGTGTCTCTTTTCAAAGAACAAGTGGAGTGGTGGATGGGATGTCACAATCCTCCATGAGCAGATGTGTGCACCAGGTTATCCCTGCAATCCTCAGACGCATGGCCAACCAAATCATCAAACCAACCACTGAGGACCTGCGGCTGAAGGCAATGACAGATTTCTACAGAATTGCCAGATTCCCACGCACCATGGGGGCCATTGATTGCACAAATGTGGCACTCCAGCCCCCCCATGAGACGGAGCACATATACCGCAATTGGAAGCATTGGCATTCCATCAACGTACAGGTGATAGTCGATGCCCAAGGCCTCATATGGCATGTCCGTGCCAAACACCCCGGATCCAGCTATGACAGCTACATATACAATCAGAGCCCCATCCCAATGGAATTCGAACAGAACGTGTATGGGGACACCTGGCTGGTTGGTGAGTGACATGGGTGGCAGGCATGACAGTCCCCCCCCATGATGCACACATCACAAGGGGCACATGCATGACTAACATCCTCCTGTCTTTTCCCTTACAGGTGACTCTGCATATGCACTGGGACCACATCTCATGACTCCTATCCGGAACCCCCAAACCCCAGGAGAGGAAAGATACAACGAAGCCCACACCCAAACACGTGCAGTGGTGGAACGCACCTTTAGCCTCCTGAAGTCACGTTTCAGATGCCTGGATAAGTCTGGGGGTACCCTGTTGTATTCCCCAAACTTTGTGTGCCAGATCATCGGTGCATGTTGCATGCTGCACAACTTCGCAGTGAGAAAGGGCCTGCAGATTGACATAAGAGATGATCTGAATCCTGAACCAGACAATCACCCCTAACCGAGGCTACCCCGTCTTCTGAGGGAAGAGCAGCCAGGAGACAGCTCACATTAGGCATCTTTGCACGTTAAAGAGGAGTTCCACCCAAAAATGGAACTTCCTCTTCATCCACTCCTCACCCCCATACATGCCACATTTGGCATGTAAATTTTTTTGGGGGGAGTGGGGGCTTCAGTAGGAGTGGGACTTCCTGTCCCACTTCCTGCTTCCGCCGAGGGGCTGATAAGGCGAGAGGCGTAATCGCCTTATTTCAGCCCCTCCCTGTAGGCGATGGCCTAGGACACTGACAGGTCCTAGGCAATCGCCTGTCCAATCAGCGATGAGCCGCGCCGCGCCGCGCGCGCATGCGCAGTGCGGCTCGCGCATGCGCAGTGGGTGCCCGGCCGTGAAGCCGAAGGCTGTCACGGCTGGGTGCCCACAGTCATGATGGAGACGCCGACTGGGGAGGGGGGGGAGAGGAGCGGAGCCCCGGTCGGCGCATCGCTGGAACGCAGGAGCAGGTAAGTGAGTGTTTATTAAAAGCCAGCAGCTACACTTTTTGTAGCTGCTGACTTTTAATAAACACATTTTTTGGCTGGAACACCCCTTTAAACACACACATTAATCATGGCACAATGAGAATGCATGCATGCATGCACACCACTGTGGTCCCTAGCACAGACACATCACATCCTCATCAAATTAGATTGGCACAAGCCCACCATGCAGGACTTGTGAGCAGCAACGCCACGCCACGCCATGGCTCCAATTATGTCACTGTACATTCATACACCATTCACACGGACCTGGGGATAACTTCTCCCTGGTCCTGGGGAACCCTTCTCCACCACAAATGAGGGTGACACCCCTTTTCCTGCAGGAATGTCACCGCCACATTCCAAATTCATAACTTCACAACCCAAAAAAAATTGTCCAGCAAAAAACAAAAAATTTCCAGCAAAAAAAAAAAGTCCAGCACAAAAAAAAAAATGGGGGAAACCAAATTAATGCCGCTGGCGTGACCCACGCCTGGGGCGCCCACGGCCACGGCCCCGGCTCCTCGGGGGAGACTCATGGGGGGGGGGGGGTAATCCGGGGAAGGAGGAGCAGCCCCTGGCAATTCTGTTCAGGCCAGCACTTAGTGTTGCCGTATTGGCCTGGATAGCCTGGGTGAGGGCTCTCACATCCTGCCCAATGTCTGCTGTAGTATCATCTCTCATTCGCCGCACAGATCGCACCGCAAACGGCCACTCTGATTGGCCGTTCGCGGCGATCTGTGATTGGCTGTGTCCAAGGGACACGGGCAACACAGTGTTTCCCCGCAGCGCGCTCTGGAGCGAGCGCCGGGAAGCAGCTAGTGACAAGCCGTCAATTGGCTTGTTGACAATTTAGATCTGCGCTAGAGCCGTCATTCGGCTGTAGCGCGGATCTCAAGTAGTTAAGCTCTCTACGTAGTTCACTAAGTTGCCCCGGTCCACTTCCAATTTCACTGATTGCGCTGTTCCCGAGTTGTGAGCATGCGCAGAGAGGTGCTGACCATGGTCTGCTTCATGTGCGCATGCGCGATCCGGCCGGCTCTTCATTTTCATGGGGTCACGGCTCATTTCAATGTTACAGGCCCACGTCCTTCCCAATTTGAATTACTCCGCCTTACGACTCGGAATTTACGTTACACCGGCGCAAATTTCTGCGCAAATACTACGAGGATACGGTGATTGCGCCTCTACATTGCGCCGGTCTAACGTAAAGGAGGTTTCACACAAACCAATTAATATACACTTATTTTTCCACCAAAGACATTTGGCCTAAATTTATGAAGAATTTTGTATTTATTGGATATGTTTTGTAACAGATAGTAGAATATATATACAAAAAATAAAAAACCCAGTGGTGAGCAAAACCACCAAAAGAAAGCTCTATTAAAATTTAATTTGTGAGCAGTATTGCATGATTGTGTAATTGCCAGTTAACCACTTGCTTACTGGGCACATACACCCACTCCTGTCCAGGTGAAATTTCAGCTTCCGACACTGCGTCGCTTTAACTGACAATTGCGCGGTCGTGCGACGTGGCTCCCAAACAAAATTGACGTCCTTTTTTCCCCACAAGTAGAGCTTTCTTTTGGTGGTATTTGATCGCCTGTGCGGTTTTTATTTTTTGCGCTATAAAGAAAAAAGTGCGACAACTTTGAAGAAAAATACAATGGCCCAGATTCACGTACATCGGCGCATTATCGGTCCGGCGTAGCGCACCGCCATTACGTTAGACTTGCGCCATCTAGCCGCGTAATCCCCCGATTCACGTAGCTTTTGCGCAGGAAATTGCGCAAGCGTAAGGTTTTTTCCTGAGGCGTAAGGAGGAGTAATACAAATTGGGAGGGACGTGGGCGTGTTACATTGAAATGAGCCGTGACCCCATGCAAATGAAGGGCCGGCCGGCTCGCGCATGCGCGCGTGAAGGAGACCATGTCAGCTCCGCTGTGCGCATGCTCACAACTCGGGAGCAATCAGTGAAATTGGAAATGGACTAGGGCAACGTTGTGAACTACGCAGACAGCATAAATAGACACACACAAACGCACTTGCATTGCAAAAGTACATCCCTTTGTGTCCCTTCCCATTTAACCAAGTGCTTTTGTTCCTGTTGTTCGTTGCAGTGTGTCTTGTAGTTGTCAGATTAGTGTTCTGTGTGATCAAGTTCTTGTTGGTATATTTGTGAAAGTGTTTTTTGATAAGTGTTTGAGAGACTGTTTGTTTGATTGATATATATCTGAGCGTTTGTTTTCTTGCTTTATTTTTTATTTTTTTGCTGACATTTTTGGCATTTTTAATTTTTTTGCTGACATTTTTTTTAAATTTTGGGTTGTGCATGCTGTTTGAATGTGGGGGTGACATTCCTGCTGGAAAAGGGGTGTCATCCTCAATTTTGGTGGAGAAGGGTTCCCCAGGACCAGGGAGAAGTGATTCCCAGGTCCGTGTGAATGGTGTATGAATGTACAGTGACATAATTGGAGCCTTGACGTGGCGTTACTGCTCACCAGTCGTGCATGGTGGACTGGTGCCAATCCAATTTGATGAGGATGTGGGGTGTGTGTGCTAGGGACCACAGTGGTGTGCATGCATGCATTCTCATTGTGCCATGATTAATGTGTGTGTTTAACGTGCAAAGATGCCCAATATGAGCTGTCTCCTGACTGCTTTTCCCTCAGAAGACGGGGTATCCTCGGTTAGGGGGGGGTTGTCTGGTTGGGGGATCAGGTCATCACGTAGCTCAACCTGCAGGCCCTTCCTCACTGCGAGATTGTGCAGCATGCAACATGCAACGATGATATGGCACACGAAGTTTGGGGAATACAACAGTGTACCCCCAGACTTATCCAGGCATCGGAAACGTGACTTCAGGAGGCCAAAGGTGCGCTCCACCACTGCTCGGGTTTTGATGTGTGCTTGATTGTATCTTTCCTCTCCTGGGGTTTGGGAGTTCCGGATAGGAGTCATGAGATGGGGTCCCAGTGCATATGCAGAGTCACCTGGAAGGGAAAAGACAGAAGTCATGCATGTGCCACTTGTGAGGTGTGCATCACGGGAGGGGATAGTCATGCCTGACTCCCATGTCACTCACCAACCAGCCAGGTGTTCCCATACACGTTCTGATAGAATTCCATTCGGATGTGGCATTGATTGTAGATGTAGCTGTCATGGGTGGACCCGGGGTGTTTGGCACGGACGTGCCATATGAGTCCTTGGGCATCAACTATCACCTGTATGTTGATGGAGTGCCAATTCTTCCGATTGCGGTACATGTGCTCTGTGTCATGGGGGGGCTGGAGTGCCACATGTGTGCAATCAATGGCCCCCGATGGTGCGTGGGAATCTGGCAATTCTGTAGAAATCTGTCATTGCCTTCAGCCGCAGGTCCTCAGTGGTGGGTTTGATGATTAGGTTGGCCAAGCGTGTGAGGATTGCTGGGACAACCTGGTGCACACATCTGCTCATGGAGGATTGTGACATCCCAGCCACCACTCCACTTGTACGCTGAAAAGAGCCACTGGCAAGGAAATGGAGTGTTGCCAGTACCTTGACCAGTGGCTGCACTGGATGTGAGCGTTGTGTTGGGCTGGTGATGTCCTCCTGCAGGGTTGTGGTTAATTCCAGGATGGCATGAGGGGGGAATCTGAAGATGCGATACACCTCAGAATCACTCATGCCAAAGAGGTCTATGCGTGTGCGGTATACCCTCTCCCGTGCCATCCTCCGTGCCCTCCTCCTTCTTTGGTCATCTAAATTCACTAGTGCAGCTATGAGCGACGATGCCCCTGGCATGTTGGCAGTCAAATTGTAGTGCAACACGTGTGTGTGGTCTGCTCCTCAGTAACGGTGTTGCTTTCTGTGAGATGTAGACGTTTTTTCAAAATTTAGACCAGCTTTTATGTGCTCTAACTTTAGACAGGACATTTTGCTGTTGCGCACATCGCGTAGCCTGCGCAGCAACTGCGTTTTTTTGTGGATCCCCGCAACTCCCTCATTAGCATATTTGACTAGCAAATCAATGGTGTGTCTAGCGCATTTTTGCGCGGATGGATGCGTCTGTCTAACGAAATTACGCCGGACCAAAAAAAGTAGATTTCTGGCGTAAATCGTTTTCTGAATCGCGCGCATCTAAACGCACGCGCACATTTAGACTTACGCACGCGCAACACCAGTTGCGCAGGCGTAATCGCTCTGTGAATCTGGGCCAATATTTTTTACTTGTTGCTATAATAAATATCCCAATTTAAAAAAAAAAACAATTTTTTTTCCTCAGTTTAGGGCGATACGTATTCTTCTACATATTTTTGGTAAAAAAAAATCGCAATAAGTGACTGGTTTTCGCAAAAGTTATAGCGCTTACAAAATAGGGGAGAGAATTATTATTTTTTATTATTTTCTTTTTACTAGAAATGGCGGCGATCTGCGATTTTTATTGGTACTGCGATGTTATGGCGGACACATCGGACACTTTTGACACACTTTTGGCGCCATTCACATTTATACTGCGATCAGTGCTATAAATATGCACTAATTACTAATAAATGTGACTGGCATTGAATGGGTTAACACTAGGGGGTGAGGAAAGGGTTAAATGTGTATCCTAGGTGTGTTCTAACTGTGGGGGGTGACTGGGGGGGTGACCGATCTGTGTCCCTATGTACAAGGAACACAGATCGGTCTCCTCCTCTCCAGAGACAGGACGCTGTCTCTGTGTAAAACGGCAATGAGAGATGATCTATGAGATCATCTCTCATTCGCCGCACAGATCGCATCGCAAACGGCCACTCTGACTGGCCGTTCGCCGCGATCTGTGATTGGCCATGTCCAAGGGACACGGACAACACAGGGCTTCCCCGCAGCGAGCTCTACAGCGCGCGCTGGAAACGCCCAAAGGGGCGGCCGTCAAAAGACGGCATGTTGGATATTCAGACCCGTGCTGTTGCCGTCATTAGACGATAGCGCGGGTCTGAAGTAGTAAAAAAAGCGCAGTGTTGAATAACAAAAAATGCCCTCGTCAAAAAATTAACTATAGAATGAATAACACATATATGTGAGCTGTCGGCGCCGCACACCCCGATTGGTTATATGGAATAGAAAATAGTGTTGCTCACGAATATTCGCATTGCGAATATTCGTTACGAATATTGCATATTCGAGTATTCGCAAATAACTCGAATATCGCAGTGAATATTCGCTATTGCAAATATTCGTATTTTTTCAAATTTATTTTTAAAACAGATCAAATCCTAGTGATCTCCATCGACGTCTAAAAGCATTGCTGGTATGATTAGAGACCCTGGGCCGAGTAGCTGAGGCGATCCTTTTATGTTGCCGAATATTCGCGAATGCGTTCTCTGCCCTTCTGTGTTTTGTGTATAAAAAAAAAAAAAATTTGCTTTAGTTTAGTCATATAAGTTTGTGTAAGTAGAGTTAGTGTTTGGTGCATATTAGTTTAGTAATCTAGGAAATGATCTCCGTTTTCGCATGTTGACGAGAATTTCGCAATCAATTTCGCATTCGCACTAGCGAAGTTTCGCAATTTTTTTTTTATTCTTCTATATATTCGCGAAATATCACGAAATATCGCAAAATCGAATATGGCGTATTCCGCTCATCACTAAGGCCTCGTACACACGATCGGACATATCCGATGAAAACGGTCCGCGGACCATTTCCATCGGATATGTCCGATCGGGAGTTTGATCCGATGGCGTGTACACACCATCGGATCAAATTCTCCGCCGCCGGACGGCGCGGTGACGTGGCGGTGACGTTGACGCCGCCACGTCACCGCCACGTCACCGCACCAGGAAGTTAAACACTTCCGCGCATGCGCCGAATCCATTCGGCGGCGGCGGTGGGGGACGACATGTCTGCTGGTAAGTGTACTAACCAGCAGACATGTCGGGCGGACAGATTCCACCGGATGGATTTCAAAGCATGCTTTGAAATCTGTCGGGTGGAGAAATCTGTCCGCTAGCCCATACACACGAGCGGAGATGTCTGCTGAAACGGTCGGACCGTTTTCAGCGGACATATCCCCTCGTGTGTACGAGGCCTAATAGAAAATCCCTCAAGGTTTTTTTTTTTTAGCAGCAAAAAAGTATATTTTACTTGAATAGCAATCTATTTTTGTAAAATGTAATTTATTATATCAAAAAGTATTTTATAAATAAAGGAGAGTTGTTAAAAACAATCCTGGTTTGGACATAAAGTACACAACCCATCAACAATAGAAAAAAAACAACACGTTACATACAACCCATTGTATTAGCGTAGAGTATCACATGACACACTACGCGTTTCAACCTTTCTAATTATTGGTCTTCTTCAGGGTAAAAAAGAGAAATACAGAAATACAGATTATATTTTAGATAAACCAACTTTTTATATTATATACTGTATATGTTCCATTGTGAATAAAACAGTGTATATCTACCATTTCTGATGGGAGAGCTATGTTCTAAAGCCAGAGAATTTGTTGTTCTTTAAATAAGGCACCAACCTTCAGGAACTGAGTTTGTTAATGTGCCTGAACTTCTGTCATGTTCTTTATACTGAAACACAAAAAATGCAGAGGAAGAAATGAAAACCAATTAGAAGGTGCTTCAGGATGTGTACAATCAACTGCTACTTGGGCCAATGATTTCCAAAAGCAGCGAGTCATATCAATGAATGCCTCAATGAAATGAAAATACTGTACATTTGTTAGTAAAGCCAATGTACCTACTATTGTCCTCAGGTCATAGTGGGGATGAGTAGTAGTGATGAGCTGAATAAACCTAGGTTCTGTTCAGCATTATGTCCTGGAATCCAAACCTCATTGGAATAAATGGGAGTCAAACATTTGTTTTATGTATTGGCCAATTTCTAAACTAAAGTCAAAAGACTGAACAAAGTTTTACGAGGACACTTACTGGAACACCCCCCACAATGGCACAAGGTTTCAGTTGCAAACATTTGCACATTCACACATGTGAAAGCTGCATTGCCTTGTCAAGGCCACTTTGCAAAGTGTGTCCTAACTCATATTGGAAAGTCTCCATATTGTAGCATTCCAATGCCTTGAAAATTATTCATACCCCTTGAAATTTTGTGATGTTACATCCAAAAACATAAATGTATTTTATTGTGATTTTATATAATACACCAACATAAAGAGGCACATAATTGTGAAGTGGAAGGTAAATGGTTTTAATTATTTTTTTTTACAAATAAATATGTGAAAATTGTAGCATGCATTTGTATTCAGCCCTTCTGTGTCAATACTTTGTAGATCCACCTTTCGATGCAATTACAGCTGCAAGTCTTTTTGGGGATGTCTCTACCAGCTTTGCACATCTAGAGAGTGACATTTTTGCCCATTCTTCTTTGCAAAATAGCTCCAGGTCTGTCAGATTGAATGGAGAGCGTCTGTAAACAGCAGTTTATAAGTCTTGCCACAGATTCTCAATTGGATTTAGGTCTGGACATTGACTAAGCCATTCTAACACATGAATATGCTTTGATCTAAACCATTCCATTGTAGCTCTGGCTGTATGTTTGGGGTTGTTATCCTGCTGGAAGGTGAACCTTTGCCCCAGTCTCAAGTCTTTTGTAGACTCTCATACACACGAGGAGATATATCCGATGAAAACGGTACGACGGACCGTTTTCATCGGACATGTCTCCTGGGAGATTTTGGTCTGATGTGTGTACACACGATCAAACCAAAATCCCCGCGGACAGACAGCGCGGTGACGTGGCGGTGACGTTGACGCCGCCACGTCCCAAACCAGGAAGTAAAATACTTCCACACATGCGACGAATCCATTCGATGCATGCGGGAGATTTCGGTCCGCTGGTTAGGCATACTAACCAGCAGACATATCCGACAGACAGCTTTCCAGCAGACAAGTTTTAAAGCATGCTTTAAAACGTTTGTCTGCTGGAAACCTGTCTGCTAGCCCGTACACACAATCGGATATGTCTGCTGAAACTGGTCTGCGGACCAGTTTCAGCAGATATGTTTGATCGTGTGTACGCGGCCTAACAGGTTTTCTTCTAAGATTACCCTGTATTTGATTCCATCCAGCTTCCAAACAACTTTGGCCAGCTTCCCTGTCCCTGCTGAAAAAAAGCATCCTCACAACATGATGCTACCACCACCATGTTTCATGGTGGGGATGGTGTTTTCAGGGTGATATGCAGTGCTAGTTTTCTACCACACATAGCATTTTGGTCTTATCTCACCAAATTTGAGCACCTTCTTCCACATGCTTGCTGTGTCCCCCACATGGCTCCTTGCAAACTGCACAAAGGACTTCTTATTGCTTTCTTTCAACAATGGATTTCTTCTTGCCACTCTTTGTGGCGTGTATGACTAATAGTTGTATTGTGGACAGATTCTCCCACCTGAGCTGTGGATCTCTGCAGCTCCTCCAGAGTTACAATGGCTCTTGGCTGCTTCTCTGATTAATGTTATCCTTGCCTAGCCTGTCAGTTTAGGTGGAGGGCCATGTCTTGGTAGGTTTGCAGTTGTTCCATACTCTGTTTATTATCAGATGATGGATTGAACAGTGCTCCGTGAGATGTTCGAAGCTTGGGATATTTTTTTTTTATACTTAAAGTTTTTATTGAAAAGATTCAATTCACAACTTACAATCAATTTAAGATAGAATGCAGACATGACCAAAAAAAATAGTGCATCAGAATAGAATAATCTTAAACTGTTCCATTCTAAATACATAAAGGTCAATATGGTATATAGGTAACTGAAGACAGCCATCAATAACATATATAGGTTCCATATGATCATTACAGGATTGGAAGAATCATGTAAAAGACAAATATCACAACAGAAAGAAGCTAATAAAAAAGGAAAATAAGGAAAAAACGAAAAACAAAAGGAATGTAAGAAGAAGAAAAAAAAAGTTGACTGAAAATTGAAAAAAATAAAAAAGAGGAGGCACTCAGGTTAATCTGATATACGAAGCACAAACCATGGGGTCCATTTAGCATCATAGAGTGGTATCGTATCCCTGAGAGTGTGATGAATTTTCTCCGTTAACATTATCTGGTCCACCCTGGATTAAATTTGTGCGAGGGGCACTGCATTGGATTTCCAATGCAGGGCAATTGTCCAATGGACTGCAATACAAATGGTATGAAATAACCTCATAAGGGGTTTAGGGGTATCTGGGATTTTCTCAAATAGCAAACAATGAGTATGTGTCAGAGCCATGCACCTCCCCGCCAACTTATCCATCAAATCTAGGACTTCCCTCCAGATGGGACGTAGTTTCTCACATTCCCAAAAAAATATGTAAAAAAGACCCCTGAAGGGGACAACCACGAAAGCATAGGGGGGAGCTCTGGGGGAAAATCTTACTTAAACGAAGGGGAGTGAGATACCAGCGGGTGTATAGCTTAATGGCCGTTTCCCTAACTGAGAGGGAAATAGTGCATTTCCTCAAATTCCGCCAGCTAGCATCCCAATCCTCCTGCTGATATTCCAGGCCCAATTCTTGACTCCATTGGGTCATATGTTTTAGGGTGGAGCCCAGCCCGGAAGCCCCCATGGGGATATTTTTTTTATAACCTAACCCTACTTTAAACTTCTCCACCTGTCTGGTGTGTGCATTGGCATTCATTGTTCACATAGGTTCTCTAACAAACCTCTGAGGGCTTCACAGAACAGCTGTATCTATACTGAGATTGAATTACATCCAGGTGGACTCTGCTTACTAATTAGGTGACTTCTGAATGCAATTGGTTTCACTAGATTTTAGTTAGTTATCAGAGTAACGTTGGCTGGATACAAATGCATGCCAAACTTTTCAGATGTTTATTTGTAAAAAATATATAAAAAACATTTTTAATTTTCCTTCCACTTCACAATTTTGTGTCACTTTGTGTTGGTCTATCACATAAAATCCCAATAAAATACATTTACATTTTTGGTTTTAACATGACAAAATGTGGAACATTTCAAGGGGTATGAATACCTTTTAAAGGCACTATGTCAATTTAGGTAATGGTTGGAAAAGTGATACAGGATTCTCAGATTTCCTGTCTGAGAAGCTCCAGGATGTGATTTGTGAGCAGAGGAAACTGTTTGATAGTCCTGGATCAGGACCTGGAGTTTGAGATTGCAAAGAGTCTTGGGTGGGATGGAACGTTTAATCCTTTGTCTAGGTTTTCCTAGAGTTCTACAAGGTGTGTGTGTCCAGGTGCACACATTCATTATAAAACTAGGTCTGGTGAAAACTCAGAACAGTTGCTGTCATTTGGAGAGAGTATCTCTGTGTGTAGATGGTGGAATGTTCCATCCAGAAAAGGTGATTTTGCTCATAGAACTGGGAAAGTAAGGACAATTACATGGTTTGAGAGACTGAGAAAGCTTGGTGGCTAGTAAGTCCACAGAGGGGACTCGAGAGAGTCCTGTGTTCCTTAGAAGTGGGAGAGCCTGGGGTGCCGGGAGAACCTTATTTGGAGGCCAGCAGTGGACCCATACAGTGAGGCAGTGGTGTATTTAGGTTTTGTTTTGGCTATGGGGCAGGAAATTAAGGGAAATTAATGGATGGCAAAAAATAATAATAACAAGGGCTATAACCATCCCTTACTCTATCAAAAATGGAAAAAAAAATGTTGCCTATAGTTCTACTTTAAAGGGGTTGTAAAGACAAAAATATGTTCCTCTTAAATTAAAGTCTGACAGTAGCTGATAAAGTAAAAAGTAATGTTTTGCAGTATAACTAGTTTGATACCTGTTGAAATCGAGCTGTTTTATTCACTTCCGTTACTCCTGAATTGTTGTTCTCACTGACTTCCTGGTTTGCAGTGCACGTTCATTCTTGCTGCATCACGGCCTAATGGGAACTACAGTTCCCAATAGGCTTAGCCTCCATGAATATGAGGGTTAAGAGAGCATCTTCACGCAGGGCTGTAGACATAGGGAGGGGGTGAGCACATTCTGCTTTCCACCATGCAGGCGCTGGTGGAAAGCAGGAAGAGGAGAGACAGGAAATGGCATTTTCAAACCTGGATTACTGTATTTTGGAAGTCAAAAGGAAAAACGAGGTAAGTGATATTTAAATGCTCTAACTTACAGCAATCAATTGATCTAATAAAAAATAAACCTTTAGTGTTCCTTTAAGCAAAAATTTCTGCTAAAGTTATGGAGGACTAAAAGGATATAACCATGCCAGTGGTGCAGCAGAAAACATATAGCACAGTGATGCAGGTACGTGGCCCAGGCAGTGAGCAAAGAAAGGATTGGGGCAGTAATAAATAAATCAATAGAAATAAAATTAAGATTCCTTAATATGTACAAATGACACAAGCAAAGGATTACAGGAGAGTCCTACTACCTACCTGACAGTCATAGGTGACCATGTCGTTGTCTTTTGTGTCTGTGCCATCCCTATCATACCGATTTGTCTTGCAGCCCAGTCCACCTCATAAGACTGATGCTAAAAGTGTAGCACAAGCTGGTGGGAACTCTTTTCATGCTACCTCCTTGCAAAGTGCTGCCCCAGGCCTGGGTCTTGTTGGCCTAGGCCACAGGTATCAAACATAAGGCCTGAGGGCCGAATCCGACCCTCCAGGCCATTTCATGTGGCCCTCGCACCTCTCCTGCAAATTCAGGAGAGCTCCAGCCCTCCTCTGGTTCTCCTGCAGACCCTTACTTTCTTCTTTCAACCAATGCATCCCGCTTCCTCCCAGCAGGAGCATAAGGAAAGGGTGGTGCACTGTGATATAAGGGAGAGTGGGGGACTCAACTTCTGATGGTGGGGTGGCTCTTGACATCTAATATATGGTAAGGGGATGCGCTGGACATCTAATATTACAGATACAACCGGCCCTTTTGTGGGCAACTATAATGCTGATTCGTCCCACAATAAAATTGAGTTTGACACCCCTGGTCTAGGCCAAGATACAGCGTTGCAGTGAGGTGCTGTATTAATAGGCTGAGTGAGCCTGAAGATCCTGAACATTTTTTTTTTATTTCCTAATGTTAAATGCCTGCTGAATTTTAAAGGCTTTATAGATGTGGTGCAAACCTGTATGCTATTTCCATCACGAATATCCCTTTTGTTTGTTGTTGTTAGATATGCTAAATGAGTAATCAATCTCTCAGCAATAGTGACCTGTTCAAACATGCATTCTAGCTGTGGTGAAAACTTATATACTATTTCCATCATACGTACAGTATTAAAAAAAGGCACTTGTTAATGTCAATGACATTGGCCGCTGAGAGCTGTCTTAGGAGTCAGGAGGAGGTGTTTTATCAGCCCACATCCACCTGTGATCAGTATCTCTGTTAGCTGTTTGGACAAGCAGCCGTGAGGTGAGCTGCCAGCACACTCAAAGGTGTCATCACTGAAGATTTCATTTGTGCACGTTGCATTTTTGGTGGAGGTGTTTTATCTAGAAACTGTTCTGTGGAGGAATTACTGGACTGCTAGATTTGATCTTTATTTATGGACAGGACTTTATCACTTGTGTGATTTTTGATAGTTTTGCGCCTTTTTTTCTCCCACTTATTTTATGCTAGTTTTGGTGTTTGTATATGTAGTAGCCATTTTACTATGTATTTTTACTGTTAAATCTTTACAGGATTATCGGTGTCTGTTCATCTGTTTTGTTCAATGTAGTATCATCAGATACTTTTTTTTTCTCTCACTGTTTAGTTCACCCACGACCCCTTTTCTTCGCATTCCCTTTTCACTTCCACCTTCCCATTCCCTCCCCCACAGTGCAGCTACCATACTTCACATTACTATCACTTTTTCTGTTAGGATCATATCCACAGGTGCTGCTGTCTTTTATGTCTAGTGTAAAAAAAACACTCTTTTTAAAAATTCAGATGCATTATGCCACCAGAATCCTTCAGAAATTGTGGCCTGTCAAAAAAGACTGACTAGCTGTGCTGCAAAGGTGTTTTTCTTTTCTTCATTGTCCAAAAAAATATGATTTTTTTGGGGTTTAAAGATGCAATTTACATGCTCAGCCTTTCAGAAATTGTGGCCTCTCTATGTAGACTTGGACTTAATAACTTTGCAGCAAAACTTTAGCATTTAAAAAAAAAAAATTGTTCATATGAAGATATAAATATTAGATTTCAAGGTGCACTCTGATTTATGTCTATCCTTCCAAAAATTGGGTCCTTCAAAGCTATTCCATTCTTCTGTCTTCAAAATTTGAAAAAATTGATGCAAAAGAAGGGCGGAGAAGATAATCGCGCAATATTCCGTTTGCCGAATATTCAAGTTATTCTGATTGGCTCTGATGCAAAAGAAGGGCGCATCAGAGCCAATCAGAATAACTCGAATATTCGGCAAAAGGAATATTGCGCGATTATCTTCTCCGCCCTTCTTTTGCATCAGAGCCAATCAGAAAAACTCGAATATTCGGCAAAAGGAATATCGCGCAATATTCCTTTTGCCGAATATTCGAGTTATTCTGTTTGGCTCTGATGCAAAAGAAGGGCCGAGTAGCTGATGCGATTCTTTTATGTTGCCGAAAAACTCGCAATGCGAATTTTCGGCAACATAAAAGAATCGCATTAGCTACTCGGCCCAGGGTCTCTCTCTAATCATACCAGCAATGCTTTTAGACGTCGATGGAGATCACTAGGATGTGATCTGTTTTAAAAATAAATTTGAAAAAATACGAATATTCGCCATAGCGTTATTCGCGAATACTCGAATATGCAATATTCGTAGCGAATATTCGCAATGCGAATATTCGTGAGCAACACTAGTCTTCTATTCCAAAATCTACCAAATAGCTGCACTATACAGTATGTAAAGGAAGCACACAAGGTCACCACGTGCACTACGAGTTGTTCCACAATTTCACCCCAGGTTTTTTATTAACTCGATAAAACATGTTAACTGCCCTATGAGGAAACTCATTCGCAAGCCCCAGAGCTACCAGGCTCCCATGGGATAACTTTCAAATTTCCCAGGCTTGTGCAAGAGTAGGGTTCTGTAACTGAGTGTTTGCAAAGTGTTCCCAGGAGACCCATAGAATTGGTATACCAGGCTCCTCAAGGCCCTTAGGGACCACCTGTACAGACACCTAGGGAAAAAGATACACTTGCACATGGGATCACCCCTAACACATTTTCATCAACCTTTGGTTGAAAGTGCTTGGGGTTATCCCCTGCAGTCCCACTAGAATTTACAAGCTCCAGACTTTTCCTTCCTACTGCAAAGCCCCTTGAACTGGCCTTTTGCCGATTAAGGACCTTAAAACTGTAGACCCAGCGAAGAGGTCCTCTGCAGCAAACTAGCATTCTGCCAGTTTAACCAGATCATTTTTTGACTTTGGATCAGCTTGCCTCACTCACCTCTGCAGCTTAGGAGGTAGGAGCTCTCTATTGCAACTCTCACCACTATTTGATGCAGGCAGTAGCCACTGTTTGACTAGGTTGATACATTTGGGAGCAGGGGGATCCATCTACCTTGAAACTCCAGTTGTGTACTAGCTGTGCTCTCACTGAGGTTGTGAACTCCATAAGATCTCAGCTTTTAGGTTGTCATAATCTCAGACATCCTCAGTGGTCAAGTCAAAGTATGCTTTTTATGAGCTCCCTGCTAACAGTGGTGCAACAATCGCATCCCAGGAGTCCTTAGGCTATGCCTGTCCATCTGCAGTTCTCTCAAAGGTACATAAGAAGGCCTCCATATCATTCTGACATGTCATCTTTTCTATAAGGTGGCTCATTGTGCCTGAAAGGACTGCCAGTCTGGGCTGGCAGCCGATGTAGCACTTCTGCTAAAGCCTTTCAGTCTCTCTTAGAGCCATCAAATAATTGTGCAGCGCTAAATGAGAACAGTCATACTGTATAAATGAGACTCTATATAGCGCAAAAAAAGGGAAAACATTGTACACTCTAAATGACACATGTGTAAACAAATAAATGAATATACTGAATATAGTCCACAATGTGTTGAAATAATAGATGTGTTCCACAGATGGAAGGTGAAGTATGATGTTAATCCCGGTAAGTAAATGACCCACCTTGAGATATCAAATATAGGGACAAGTGTGGAAAGAAGATAATGGGAGAAGCCACTACCAGCATAAGGAAGGCTTACCAGAGCAATTGGACTCAACAAGGCATATGCCAAATGAGTCGTCAAGGCTTATGGTGTCAGCACACTGATAGATAGGGACATCCACACCTGTAATTGTTGACACAGGAGGATGGTGATCACACTGCCCCTCAGGTGACTCCCAGCAGAGAGGGGAAGCTCAGAGGGAGATTGGTTGGATCCTTCCCATAAGCTCACAGGATACAACCAAAAATTAAACAAAAGTTCCACATAGTGTAAATCCACATTACAAAGAATATAAAAAAATAAATAAAGAACACTCGCATTGGAGCAGATAAAAAACTGTTTGAAAATAGACTAAAGAGTTTAACACAATGGCATCAGCAGGCTTGTCCCAGAGTCTTAGGCTGCGTACACACAGTGCTGGGACAAGGCCATTTGGTGCCCAAGGCGAAGATGGCAAACTGCGCCCCCCCCCCCCTCATTTTTAAGAAACTGTGGCAATTGATGGTTACAGTGGCTGCGTTTGATGGCACAGTGGTGACAATTAATGTCACAGTGGCGACAATTAATGGCACAGTGGCTGCGTGTGATGGGCACAGTGGCAACAATTGATGGCACAGTGGCTGCGTCTGATGGCACAGTGGCTGCATGTGATGGCACAGTGGCTGCATGTGATGGTACAGTGGCGACAATTGATGGTACAGTGGCTGTATGTGTTGGCACAGTGGCTGCGTTTGGTGGCAAAGTGGCTGCGTGTGATGGGCACAGTGGCTGCGTGTAATGGGCACAGTGGCTGCGTGTAATGGGCACAGTGGCTGCGTGTAATGGGCACAGTGGCTGCGTGTGATGGGCACAGTGGCTGCGTGTGATGCACACAGTGGCTGCGTGTGATGCGCACAGTGGCTGCGTTTGATGCGCACAGTGACTGCTTTTAATGCGCACAGTGGCTGCGTGTGATGGGCACAGTGGCTGCGTTTGATGCGCACAGTGACTGCTTTTAATGCGCACAGTGGCTGCGTTTGATGGGCACAGTGGCTGCGTTTGATGGGCACAGTGGCTGTGTGTGATGGGCACAGTGGCTGCGTGTGATGGGCACAGTGGCTGCGTGTGATGGGCACAGTGGCTGCGTGTGATGGGCACAGTGGCTGCGTGTGATGGGCACAGTGGCTGCGTGTGATGCGCACAGTGATTGCGTGTGATGCGCACAGTGGCTGCGTGTGATTGGCACAGTGGCTACGTGTGATTGGCATAGTGGCTGCGTGTGATGGGCACAGTGGCTGCATGTGACGGCACAGTGAGGCTGCAATTAAGGTTTTTTTTTTTTTATGCAGACAAGGAAGGCAAGCTCAAAATAACACAAAGAAAAATGTTCTGCCATTTTTTTTAATTAAAAATATGATGGTCATCTCAGTCCAATAGCCTTCATGGTGGGGTGGGGGAAACGCAAAGGAGGAAAGGGAGCCAGGACAAAGGAGCGCAGTCGGCGCACAGTAAAGTGCCAGTGTGCCACAGCCTGCGCTGTCTGTCACTCAGTGAAAGTGAGTGACAGACAATCCAACTGGTCTGGCGGCCGCGGCTGATTGCGCCCTGCCCCCTGTTAGACTTGGTAGCGCCAGGGTCACTCGCCCCTCCCGCCCCCGCCTTGTTCCGGCCCTGCGTACACATGACCGAGGAACTCGTCGGGTGAAACAGTTTCCTCGATTAAAAAACGTACACACGACTGGTTTCCTCGGAAAAACACAGCTCCCAACAATTTTTGGGCTGGATTCTGCTGAGGAAACCGTTCGTGTGTACGCGGCCTGAGGCTCAATTCACACCTATGCATGTTGCTTTTGAGTGTTTTTGCAGTGGTTTTTGCGGTGCTAGCTGCGTTTTTTGACTGCGGTAAAATCGTGATAAAACCGTGGTACTTGCGTTTTGGATGTGGGTCCATTGAATTATATTACATGCAAAATGCTGCTTTTTTCAGAAAAAAAAGTCCCTGACTCTTTCCAAAAACGCAGAGGCACAAAAAAAAAGCATTAATGTGAACATGTTCCATAGGAAACCATGTTAAAAATGTCCCTGCATTTCTGCAAAATGCATCACAAAAAGCATTAGAGCCTTAGAGCCAAGGCAGTCAATTGAGCTTCTATGTTCACCAGCTGGGCAGCCACCAGTCTATTTGTTTCTTGCTGGGCAGCAGTAGCTTGTTGGCTGGCTTCTTGTGCTTGTTATTACTGAGCAGTCAACATTCTATTTGTTTCTTGCTGTGCAGCATTACTTTGGACTAATGCCGCGTACACACGGTCGTTTTTTGCGATGAAAAAAAACGTAGTTTTTTTTTCATCGCAAAAAACGACCGTGTGTACGCGGCATAAGGCCTTCTCAAATGCTTTATGTTGCAGACTCACATTTACACCGCACCTTTATGTGGTAAAGACACAGTCAGCCGTCCTCTTAAATACTGCTGACACAAACTTTCACACAGCTCTAGTCAATGCAGTTTTAACATCAGATACACAACGTCACCAGCAAACTTGCATTTTACCAAGGGTCAGTAGAGAGTTTGCTTGCATTCTCCACCAATTGAGGGTTTCAGCTTCAAACAGAGGGCTCGCATAGAGGCACTCCTCTTTATTGTTGCTTTGTATATTAAACTCAGTAAAACTGGTTTATAAAAAAAAAAAAGAAAAAAAAAACATAATAAAGGCCCCCAGTGATTCAAGGAAGAAGTGTTACCCGGTAAGCTACTGTACTGTTATAAAAATTATATGGCCCATTTATGTTACCATCACATTGGGGTGGTGAGCAAACGTTAATCCAGGTCTATGGGATTCAAGTTTGTATATCATTTTATTTTCATGTTTTAAAAAAGAAGGTAATTTGTTTGCTACATTTAGGTCCATGTTTTATGCAACCAGCACCCACGATTTTGCCCTGATTTTAAGGGCAAAAAAGTGTGCGGTATACGCCGATAAATACGGTAAATTAATTTCTCTCTTTAGGTTTATCTGTGTTGGTGTTTTCACACCATTGTATTCTACCTGCTGTTCATTTAAGGGTTTTCTCTCTCTCTCAAAAAAGTAGCATTTTTATTTAAATGCCCCCTTCATGGAAGCCAGTGTCTCTAGTAAATCTCCCTCCTCCTCAACAAAAAGAAGCAAACAAACAGACAAAAACAGTAAAAGAGATTAAGACTTCAAATTAATCTAAAGTCCTTTGAGGCACATTAACCACTTAAGACCCGGACCAAAATGCAGGTAAAGGACCTTGCCCCTTTTTGCGATTCAGCACTGCGTCGCTTTAACTGACAATTGCGCGGTCGTGCGACGTAGCTCCCAAACAAAATTGGCGTCCTTTTTTCCCCACAAATAGAGCTTTCTTTTGGTGGTATTTGATCACCTCTGCGGTTTTTATTTTTTGCGCTATAAACAAAAATAGAGCGACAATTTAAAAAAAATGCAATATTTTTTACTTTTTGCTATAATAAAAATCCCCCAAAAATATATAAAAAAACATTTTTTTTCCTCAGTTTTGGCCGATACGTATTCTTCTACCTATTTTTGGTAAAGAAAATCGCAATAAGTGTTTATCGGTTGGTTTTCGCAAAATTTATAGCGTTTACAAAATAAGGAATAGTTTTATTGCATTTTTATTAATTATTTTTTTTTTACTACTAATAGCGGCGATCAGCGATTTTTTTCGTGACTGCGACAATATGGCGGACACTTCGGACAATTTTGACACATTTTTGGGACAATTGTCATTTTCACAGCAAAAAATGAATTTAAATTTGCATTGTTTACTGTGGAAATGACAGTTGCAGTTTGGGAGTTAACCACAGGTGGTGCTGTAGGGGATGTGTGCCTATGTGTTTTGTTTACAACTGTAGGGGGGTGTGGCTGTAGGTGTGATGTCATCGATCGCGTCCCCCTATTACAGGGATGACGCGATCGATGCTACGGCCACAGAGAAGCACGGGGAAGCCGTGTGTACACACGGCTCTCCCCGTTCTTCCGCTCCAGGGACGGATCGCCGCACTGCAGCGGCCATCGGGTCCGCGAATCCCGCGGTCCCGGAGCTTCGGACCGGGTCGCGGGCGCGCGCCCGCGACCCACGGCTGGGTACTAAAATCAACGTATATATACGTTGATGTGCCCAGCCGTGCCATTCTGCCGACGTAAATGTGCAGTAGGCGGTCCTTAAGTGGTTAAAGGCAGAGTAAACATTTTATTTCAATTTATATAAAGAATAAGTTCACCTTTGGAACCTGTGCCCCCTTCCCCCCAGACCCCCCCCCCCTTGTGACAGCGGGTGAGGATTTCTCCACCTGTACCCACTGTCATGTTTCAAAAACATTGCGGCTGTCTGGACTCCACACAGACAGCTGCGTCATTCATTCACAGATTCCATTGAATGAATAAACTACAAGTATATTCTTCCACCAGGGGAGACAGACTTGTAGTTTCAATCGGCTGCAGGGGTGCAAACAATAAGCCAGTACAAACTAAAAGCTGAAGAATATGACTGTAGGAGGGCACAATGCACCCCAGGGGTGCAATGCTTTCCGGGTTCGTGCAAAAAAAAAATGCTAATTTTTTTTTCAACAAAAAATATATGCATTTATTATTCTGTCTGGAATTACATACCAAAAGCGGTACAATTTTTTGCATGGAAATTGGGCATTTATACTGTAGGCCTGCAATTCTTAGGAATAACTTGCTTAAATCTGTCCAAACAAGACATCCCAGGTATGATAAAGTTTGAAAAACAAAATCATAAATTTTAATATAATAAATAACTATAAATAATTATAACAAATAATAATGTAATTATAATAAAAAATATTCAATAATGTAATCAACTCAAAAACACTGAAATTTGCTCAGTTGCAGTTTTTTTTATGACAAATTTCCCCACAAATCGCTATCAATCAATTCTGCAAGTGATTATAATTTATTATCGCTGTTTTCTAGCTGCTCTAAAACCATTTTTGACATAAAGGGACACTTTTGGTTGCTATGGACAATCTACAGTTTGCAGGCAGAAAGAACATTTTGTATTATATAAAAGTACATGTTGGTCACTGGACAGACCACTAGGGACAAGGGGGTGTGTATTTTTTACATACAGTACTGTAATCTATAAGATTACAGTATACTGTATGTATTGTGTTTGTTTACTTTTTGAATTTGGCGCCGTTCTCCGCCCCTGTGCGTCGTAACGTCGCAGGGAACGGAGATCGGCGGCACACAAGGACACTGTGTGAATCAAGCGAGCACCCGCTCGCTCACACAGCGTGGATGTATGGCTGGATCCAGGAACAAGGTAAGCCAGCGCGCACTGCAGGCTCTGCATAGCTACCCTAGGCGTGATTCGGGGATACCGATTTTAGCAAAAAAAAAAACACTCGAGTCACGCTCTGGGATACCACCAGGGGGGTTAATCCGTTTAGCTGGTGATCCAAAACCCTGAACATTATGGGAAAGCAACCGAATATTCTGGGAGGTATACTTTAAACTAGACATAGGAAGCAGCCAGACAATTATCAACAAAAAAACTCACCCACCAATTCGCGACCCGCAGGATCCAGGAATGCCAAGAGAAACTCCAGGTAAACCTCAGAAAAGGACAATGACAGAAAAAGTTAAAACAAAAATAGGGAAAAAAAGAAAAGAATCAGAAAAACAATCCGGCCAGGAAACTCCCGATACCGAGTACCACGGCAAAAAAAAAGTAGAAAGCCATGGATAGTAACAAATAAACAAATGAGGTGTCTCAGAGCTGAAGTTCAGAGCACAAAGGAGTCTTCACCAACAACTAGTAGTGGGAAGAGTCCTTCGAATAAGGAGAGTGCATAGACGCCCCCCCAGCAGTAAAGAAACATATAGATACAAACATGTACATTGTCTGGTCCCACAGCTCTGCCCATGAAAACACATAAGACCATACAATAAAACAGCATATAAGTATAACATAATAGCATGTGTATTAACGTGAGAATGTCCGACAACAACAAAACAAAAAAAAAAGGGGGGTGGGTAAAAACTAAAAAAAAAAGAAAAAAAAAGGGGGGGGAGTGGACAGGCAACGGCTAATGTCCCATACCAGCACCACTGAGAAGCCACAGCTCCAAACAAAAAAAAAAAAACATCAGGCATTATGCAACAAGTCCTCAAGTTGTACAAGAGGTGTCTTCGTCATCTTCGTTGGCTTCATCGACCAAAGAGGAGAAAGCGGTGGAGGAAGATCACTGGTTCCGGGCTTGTTCCGAGATGAAGAACTATGGGAAATAAAGCCCAGCTGCAGCAAAATCGATTCACCCTCACTAAATGAGGAGTAAGTCTTGTTGTTAAGGGTGAATTGAAGTTTAAAGGGGTAGTTCCGTTGTATCAGTGGCAGCAGCAAAGGTTTAAAACAAACGCCTCTTCTGGATAGTAGCCTGGGAAATATCTGCAAATATTTGGAGCTTAATACCATCAATTTCCAGATCAGGATTTTCTCTATCGTGGCGCATCACTGCTTCTTTAATCCGGAAAAAAATGTTTCACGATAACATCCCTGGGGGGCCCATCAGGTTTCAGAGGGACCAGAGCCCTATGTATACGATCTATTTCCATATGAAGTTCATCAATATCAGGCACTGCGGCTTGCATTAGTGAATGAGCGACAGATGTTATATCTTTTATATTCTCAGGAATGCCCCTGATACGAAAATTATAGCCCCTGGCACGATTTTTGAGATCGTCGATCTTAGAGTAGGCTTCTTCAAGGCGATCATGTAAGTTAGTGATCATGTTAGAGTTCTGGGATACCCTATGAACTGTGTCATCTACTTTAGATTCAATGCTCTCCAGCCGGCAGCCCAGTTCCTGTTTTATGTCTAGGGCTAATTTTCTGGTCGCTTTAGATAGTTCCTATTGTAGCAAATCCGCAAAGCCGGCTAAAAGTATTGGGTCCCCTGAGTATTGTGGCTGAGCTAACGTGACAGCTGGGGAATCAGTGATGCTGTCCTGATCCAAATCTTGGCTGCTAGGCTGGCTGCATTAGATGTCTGCCATCTCTCTATCTAGCTGAGAGGAAGCATGGGAGTGCTGGCCAGGTTATAGGGCTGCCCCCTGTGAGGAAGATTGTGCAGGGCTAATAGGTAAGCCATGTACACTGGCAAGCTCACCTGTAGCTGGGGAGGACACGGAGCCTGGTTTGGAGCCGCCATGAGACTGAGGGACAGTCTTCTGCGAGGGAGGCTTCACATCTCTGCATGTCCCTCGTGTGCTGGAGCCGGTCGCCATCTTGGATTGCTTGCTCATCGTCCGGGACAAGTAACAAGGGCCACCCTGGGACTTACTCCGGTGCTGGAAAGACATCCAGCAGATTCCCGATCCTCACCCCAGGGGGATCGGGTGGTCGGATGCCGCGGACGAGGTGTAGGACCGCTAATAATAGCACGAACTGCCGGGGGTGTGCGGAGCAGCTCAGAGGCACATTTGCTCCGGCCGGCCACGCATGCGCTCTCTTTTCTCCTCTTTTTTATTTAATTTAATTTTGCAAAAATTATGCAACTTTGTTAATTAAGCTTTGAAAATAATAATATGAATAATCCCACCGATGCTATAGTTCTACAGGTCTTCTGGTTTTGAAAAGCATATGACTAAGTGGCAGATCTATAGTGAGAATTTGCATTAAAATTATGTGATTTATTGTACATGTGAACAATTGAAAAAATTGATTCCGCTGTGAAAAGGTAATATTATCGTTAATCCACCTGACCTGCATTTAAATATAATCTGTTTATTTGGATTTCTAAAATACAGAAAGCAATAAACTATTTTCAGATAATCCAGTATGTGTTTTACAGTTGAAGGGGCCTTGCATTTAAATTTACATGTTGGAAAAAAGAGCATTTAGAAGTGTAATCAACAGCGTAATGCCAAAATATACTAAATTCAATGTCACTAAAGCTCTTCTGTGGCTTTAGAAAAAAAAAAAAAGAAAGAACAAACAGAGTGTATACAATGTAACAAAATAAAGTAGAAATATAGTAAAAAAAAAAAACATGATAAATGTAACCATAGCCCTTTCACAACATATATGTACTGTTGGAATTTTTTTGAAAAGGAAACACATATCAAATAAAAAGTAAAAAGGTTTCACCACAAATTTGTGGCTTTATGTGCTGTACACACAATCAGAATTTCCGATGGGATAAAATCTAATGTAATTTTCCGTCGGAATTCCGTTCAAGCTGTCTTGCATACACACTGTCAGACCAAATTCCGACCGTCCAAAATGCGGTGCGACTTGATTCTGAGCATGTGTGGGTTTTTTTCTCAGTGCGAGTTTCACACAGACGATAGGAATTTCCGATAGGAATTTTTTCCATCCGATGAAAAAATTCCATCTCACTTTTTTAATCGGAAATTCCGTTTGTGTGCACAGTGTGTGTGAGTGTTTGTTTAGCCTGAGTTTGTTGCATCTAAGGTTTATATATATTTATGTATTATTGCTTCGCTGTATGTGTCTACCTGTGCAGTAGTCTGTCATACTGTATTTTTCTAATATGATTTACAGAAAAGTGCTTATTCATGAAATAAGAAAAAGAAATACATTTAACCTGAAACCAATTGCTTCTGACATGTACAACGCTGCTGTCAACTCTCCATTTACATTTCGCTTTATTTTTGGTTTATCTACTTGCTAGAAATACCAGCATTCGATCGCCTTAAGACAGCAGAAAATGTCTTATGCTGTGTACTTCTCAAAGCTGTTGTAGTGCCCTTTAGGGCATCCTAGCTGTTGTCCTAAATTGAGATGACAGTGTTGCTCATATTAAATTGCCTTCATGCTTGGGTTAGCATGCTGGGATCCATATCTATTAATGCAGTAGTGTCCAAATGCCCTGCTAAGAAAGCAATTTGTTCCTCAGTGGGGTATCCAAGAAGCAGCTGGTCTAAGGAGCCATCAGAGGTGATGTTAGGGGCAATTTTCTTTTTCTTTTCTAATTTAATGGAAATTTTTTACTGATCTTTCTCTTTTCTCACATCCACTACTTGTCAACTAGGCACCATACATCCATCTTCCCTCCCTTCTTCTTACTTCCCAAAAAGGCTTGTCATATCACTCTAGTGAGACAGCCTTTCAAGCAGCCTGAGCCTCAAAATATGTGCTGTGACAGTAATAAATGTTGTATTAATGGGTTTGAAAAAACACATCCATGGGGAGACTACTATTTCTGCACCTTATTGTTTGATGGCACTTTGGAAACCTGTCTTGAATGTTTTCTCGACTGATTTTTATGTTTTGAAACATGCATCAAAGTTATCTTTTAAAATGTCAGTGTCTTATAATGTCAATACATTGGAAACAATTAAGTTGCTTTGGTGTTCATTTCATCAATGGAAAAAATTGAGTGTAGGTGTACTACTGTTTAAGGCCAATTCCTTACCTTATGCCTTGATCTTTGCTTATATTTCTGTTCAAACTGATGCCATTACTGCTGCACAGTTTTGAGGTTGATCCTTTCTCTTGCAGCATCCTCTGGAGCCACTCTTTCATACAGGGACCAGAATTGTGTCTCCTTACTCTATGTGCTTCAATAGAAACACAGCCCCGTAGCCTAGAATGGCCTAGGCACTACCTCTTCCTTTCTTAAAGCTAACAGACTGTCTTAAGACTGTACAGTACACTGCTAACTCTTTCCTATGAAGATTGGAAGTTAAAGCCGAGTTCCATCCAAAAATGGAAGTCCTGCTTTAAGGGAAGATGACCCCCTGACATGCCACATTTGGTATGTAATTTTGGGGGGGGGTGGAAACCCTCTTTAGAGGATTCAGTGCCCACTTCCTCCCTGGGAAACACGCGCCGGAAGGAAGGTCACCTCTCCCACTCCCTCTCTGCAATCATCAGGGACACGTCACAGGTCCCAGATGATTGCTTGGCCAATCACAGTGCGCAGCGCGACTCGCGTAGTGCAGCTCGCGCATGCACAGTCTGTGCCCGGCTGTGAAGCCACAGCTAGGCACCCACAGTAGTGATTCCGGCGCTGCAGAGAGGAAGGGGGAGACGAGCGGGGCTTCGTTCCCCCACATTGCTAGACCCTGGGACAGGTGAGTGTCCGAATATTAAATGTCAGCAGCTGCAGTATTTGTAGCTGCTGACTTTTAATGTTTTTATTTTAGTAGGAACTCCACTTTAAGGGAAGAAACACTTAGAGAGCCGGAGTAAGAAGCATTGAAAGATATGACTGTGCTGGGGTAAGAATTTTAACTGGGGAATGCTATTTTTTGTGTTGGAAAAAAAATCATTTGGTTTAATACTAATCTATGGTTAAGATTTAAACAATCTGCTAAGATTGGCAGTATGTACTGAAATACAATTGATAGCAGTATTTTTTTTTTTGATGCCCTTGAATAATCAAATGTTTATGTTAATTTCGCTCTTTTCAGTGGTCTACCATTGTTAACCCCATATCAGTTTTTGTTTTGGGAGCTCTACACACTCATGTAATAATTCCATCAAATTGTATTGTTTAACCCCCCTGGCGGTATTCCCGAGTCTGGCTTGGGGTTAAATTTCATTACCAAAAGCGATAACCTTGAGTTAGACTCAGGATCGCCTCGCAGCCACAGGCAGGGTTTACTTACCTTGTCCCTGGATCCTGCGATGCCGCTACACTGTGTGATCGAGTGGTGTCTCTTTGCTCGATTCACAGTGTCCCTGTGTGCCGCCGAGCTCCATTCCCTGCAACGTTACGACGTACGGGGGCGGAGAATGGCGAAAAATTCAAAAAAGTAAATAAACACAATACATACAATATACTGTAATTTTACAGATTACAGTACTGTATGTAAAAAATACACCCCCCCTTTGTCCCTAGTATATATACCGTATTTATCGGAGTATTGCGCGCACCCGCGTATAGCGTATAGCGCACACCCCCAACCTAGAAGGGAAAATCCTGGAAAAAAAAAGAATACTTACAGTTTAGATGCCCCTCGTCGGTGTCTTGCCCGGCGTCCATCTGCAGCCTTGTCCGGTCTGGCGTTCGTCTGCGGCCTCGGTGGTGTCCTCCCCGCTTCTCCCGCGCTGTCTCCGAGTCTAATCCCCGCTTCCCGTGCTTAGTTTGAACACCGCCGCCGACATATACCGAGCGCAGTACACTCGGACCGCGAGTGAAGCCGAGCCTGGCCGAATGTAACCGAGTATACTGCACTAGTTATATGTTTAAACTAAGCGCGGGAAGCGGGTATCGGCGTATATCGTGCACCCACGATTTCCCCCTTATTTTAAGGGGAAAAAAGTGTGCGGTATACGCCGATAAATACGGTAATAAAAACTGTTCTTTCTGCCTGCAAACTGTAGATTGTCCATAGCAACCAAAAAGTCAGTTTATGTCAAAAGTGATTTTAGAGCAGCTAGAAAACAGCGATAATAAATTATAATCACTTGCAGAATTGATCGATAGCGATTTGTGGGGAAATTCATCATAAAAAAATAAAAGTAATGACAGCGACAATTCTGCAACTGATCAAATTTCAGTGATTATGAGTTGATTACATTATTGAATAATTGTTAGGCCTCGTACACACGAGGGGATATGTCCGCTGAAAACGGTCCGATGGACCGTTTCAGCAGACATCTCCGCTCGTGTGTATGGGCTAGCAGACAGATTTCTCCACCCGACAGATTTCAAAGCATGCTTTGAAATCTATCCGGTGGGAATCTGTCCGCCCGACATGTCTGCTGGTTAGTACACTTACCAGCAGACATGTCGTCCCCCACCGCCGCCGCCGAATGGATTTGGCGCATGTGCGGAAGTGTTTAACTTCCTGGTGCGGTGACGTGGCGGTGACGTGGCGGCGTCAACGTCACCGCCGCGTCACCGCCACGTCACCGCGCCGTCCGGCGGCGGGGAATTTGATCCGATGGTGTGTACACGCCATCGGATCAAACTCCCGATCGGACATATCCGATGGAAATGGTCCGCGGACCGTTTTCATCGGATATGTCCGATCGTGTGTACGAGGCCTTATTATAATTATATTATTATTATTTGTTATAATTATTTATCATATTATATTGTGATTTTGTTTTTCAAACTTTTTCATACCTGAGATGTCTACTAGACTCTTGTTCGAACAGATTTAAGTGAGTTATTCTTAAGAATTACAGGCCTACAATGTAAAACTGCAAATTTCCTTGCAAAATAGTGGTACCGCTTTTAGCACCTAAAATCTCAAATAATCATACCGTCCGGGAGGTTAAGGCCTTCACACATTATCGATCTTTGGGGGCGTACATAGTTGCTCTCCAAGAGACGCACTTTACCTGCCTGTTTACTCCTCGATATCTTCATAGAGATTACCCTCTTTGCTACTATGCTAATGCATCAGAGAAAAAGAGAGGTGTGACCCTATGTTTTTCTAGACGCATGTCGTTCACTGAAACCAAAGTTCTTAGGGACAAGGATGGGCGTTATCTCCTAGTTAAGGGTCATCTGGAGGAGACATTAGTTACTTTTTTTATTTATTACACTCCCAACACAAACCAAACTGCATTTTTTCATTCCCTCTTAAGGTCCATGACCCCTGAGTTTGAAGGAGATGTAATTTTAGCGGGTGATTCTAACTTAGCTTTAGATCTTATTAAAGACAAATCTCACTCCGCTGGCCTTCGACCCCCTCCCAAACAGAATCACAAATTTGCACAGCTGCTCTACCATTATGATTTTGTGGATGCTTGGAGGGAGGCTAACCCTACCTCTAGAGATTACTCTCATTATTCCAGGGCACATGGGCGTTACTCTCGCATAGACCACGTCTTTCTCCTCTCGGGACTGCTGCCTAAATTGAAATCTTTTCACCTCTTGGTCGGACCATGATCCGGTTGTGGTCCAGATTTCGGATCTCATCAGCAGGACTGCCATCCCACATTGGCGATTGAATGAATCTCTCCTTGGGGATGAATCTCACTGTTTTGAGATTTTGAACCATTTAAAAACATATTTCGACATTAATGTCTCAGATGACACATCCCCTGCAATTAATTGGGCCGCACATAAGGCTTCTGTTCGAGGAGCCTTTATCCAATTATCCTCTAGACTTAAAAAAGCTTGCACTGAATTGATCTCTGCCAAAACTAAGGAATTTGAGGCTTTGGCTGCACAGCATAAGCGTTCTCCATCCCCTACTCTATTTACTAAATTGGAACAATCCCGTTTGGAACTTAATATTTGTCTCACTACTAGGGCCGAGAAACAATTACGCTGGATGAACCACAAATGTTTTACTTGGGGAGTTCATCCAGGCTCCTTATTGGCACACAAGCTTACCCCTAGACACTCTCACTTGGCGCTCCCTAAAATTAGATCGTCAAGGGGACATCTCTCGCAGGTCCCCCAAAAGGTCCTTCATGAGTTTCATGATTTTTATTTCCATTTATATGGTAATCCTCGGGATGCGGATCCTCCGTCCATCAGGGAATTCTTGGGTAATCTTCCCCTCTTACCCATTGCAGATGATCATAGAGATCTTATGGACCAACCTTTTACGAGTGAGGAGATTTGTAATACTATTAAAATGCTGACGCTCCATAAATCTCCTGGCCCTGATGGGCTTCCTAATCTTTATTATAAACAATTTTCTGAACAGCTAGCTTTTCATATGGCTTTATATTTTAATTCCCTGCGGGATGGAGGTGTGGTTCCTTTGGATGAAAACAAAGCATATATCAGTGTTATTCCTAAACCCGATAGGGATCCTACTGATGTTCGCAATTATTGCCCGATTTCGCTGATAAATTGTGATTTGAAGATTCTTACAAAACTTTTAGACTCTTGCCTTAATACCTTCTTAGCACAGTACATTCATAAGGACCAATTGGGATTTATAGTGGGCTGTCAGACCCTGGACCAAATTTGTAGATCCATAGCCCTGATATCGGTAACGCGTTCCAACTGGGATGCTCCACTCACCCGGGAACTTCTACTCCTTTCATTAGACCTTAATAAGGCCTTTGATAGTCTAAACTGGAACTATCTTTTTGTTACCCCAGAGACCCTAGGATTTGGCCCTGTATTTTCTTTCCCTACTGAAAACTTTGTATAGCTCTCCAGTGGCCCAAATTTCTATTAGAGGTCATAAATCACCATTATTTCCTGTTTGGCGGGGTACAAGGCAGGGTTGCCCACTTTCTCCCTTATTATTTGTGCTAGCAATAGAACCCCTAGCTATGCCGATCCGTTCCCATTCTGACATTCATAGTATTTGTTGCGGCCAGCAGGAACATAAATGTGCATTATTTGCCGACGACATTCTTATGTTTATCACTAACCCCCAAGTAACACTGCCTAATTTGCTGTCCTTACTAAATAATTTTTCACGACTTACCGGCCTGTGCCTGAATACTCAAAAAACAGTAGCGCTTAATGTATCATTACCCTCTACCATAGTGCAACTTCTTCAACATACATATAGATTTAAGTGGCCTCCTCACTCCCTTCCATATTTAGGGGTCCAGTTGACTTCATCTATTGATACTATCTATAGGGCCAATTACCCCCATTATTTAGAAAACTTAAGGAGGACCTTCGCTGCTGGGCAGATTATTCACTTTCATGGTTTGATAGGATTAATTCCATAAAAATGACGTTTTTACCTATGCTCCTTTATTATTTTAGAACCCTGCTGGTGGCAGTCCCGGGGGGAGACATGCAACGCCTGCAGGCCGAGGTCCTGCGCTTCGTGTGGGGTAGCAGGAGACCTTGAATACAAAAGCGAACGCTTTATACACCTAAACCTATGGGGGGGCTTGGTCTTCCTAATTTACAAGCATATTTTCAGGCTGCCCAAATCGCCCAATTAGCCTACACTATAGCTAGAGGCTCGGTCCCCCTTTGAAGCACTTTCCTGCCAGACATTTACCATTGGATCCTTAATGTGGCTTCCTGGTCGTTTACGCCCGCCTATTTTATGCCCTACTCTGTCACATTCCTTAGCAATATGGGATAGGACACGCCACCGCAGTTCTTTATCATCCCCTCACACGCCATTAGCTCCCATTCTCGGCCACCCTGAGTTTCCGCCTGGTTTGACTCCACAGCTGTTTCAGTGGTGGCTTAACAAGGGGCTTTTGAGAATCGGTGATTTCCTTTAGGCCTCGTACACACGATCGGACATATCCGATGAAAACGGTCCGCGGACCATTTCCATCAGATATGTCCGATCGGGAGTTTGATCCGATGGCGTGTACACACCATCGGATCAAATTCCCCGCCGCCGGACGGCGCGGTGACGTGGCGGTGACGCGGTGGTGACGTTGACGCCGCCACGTCACCGCCACGTCACCGCACCAGGAAGTTAAACACTTCCGCGCATGCGCCGAATCCATTCGGCGGCGGCGCGGCGGCGGTGGGGGACGACATGTCTGCTGGTAAGTGTACTAACCAGCAGACATGTCGGGCGGACAGATTCCCACCGAATAGATTTCAAAGCATGCTTTGAAATCTGTCGGGTGGAGAAATCTGTCCGCTAGCCCATACACACGAGCGGAGATGTCTGCTGAAACGGTCCATCGGACCGTTTTCAGCGGACATATCCCCTCGTGTGTACGAGGCCTAATGGAGATCAGATGTATCCTATCCAACACTTTAAAGATGAGTTTCTTATGCCTCCTAGTGTGTTGTTTCGGTACAATCAAATCACATCATTTGTTAGATCTAAAGTTAATCTAATGTTGAGACCTTTTGCGCTTACGACATTTGAACTATCTTGTCAGGGTAGAGGCTTGCAGAGAGGTCAGATATCTGAGTTATATATTTCTATCATTGAAATTGATTCAAAACTTACCTATATGGATCACTGAATGAATGAATGAATGAAAAACTTATATAGCGCGGCACATGCAAACTAAATCGCCTCTGGGCGCTTGTTGTTTCTGTGTCTCTTGACATCAAAAGAGCAGAGTTTTAATCTGTCTTCTGAAGGTCAGGTGGTTTTCCTCCAACCGAATGTTGGTTGGTAAAGCGTTCCATAGTCTGGGACCTTGGAAAGCAAACCTTCTTTCTCCTTTGGACTTATCTGGCTTTGGGTACCTTGACCAGATTTTGGTCGGTGGATCGCAGAACGCGATTGGAATTGTGGGCTTCTATCTTTTCGCATAGATATTGCGGGGCCTTCCCATGGATGCACTTATGTGCACTTCACTGGGAAAGGGATTTGAACCTCACCTTTGATTTGATCGAGTGGCAAGATATTGCTTATCAGTTATCCAAAATTTCCATCAATACCACTCTTATAGAGGCCAATTATAAAACGCTCCTGCGTTGGTACCTGGTGCCAACTAGGGTAGCTAAGATGCATCCTTCCACTTCACCAAACTGCTTTCGACGTTGTGGACAGCTGGGAACGATGCATCACATTTGGTGGCATTGCCCCATTGTACTTAAATTCTGGATCAGGATATTCAATCTTATTAATTCAGTGACGGGGGTAAACATTCGCAGATCTCCTGAAGCCGCTCTCTTTCACAAATTATCTGATGACACGCCCAAGAAATCTGTAAAATTGATTACCTACATATTGTTGGCGGCGAGAATCACGATTGCTAGGCACTGGAAGCAGTCTGCAATTCCCCTTGACCAAGTTAAAAGTAAACTCAACTGGATTATGATTAATGATAAACTCTCCCATATGCTTTGGAATAATACCAAGAAATTTAACAAAATATGGGATCCATGGATTGATTATATTTCGACCCCCTAGGAAACTCGGAGATGACCCTCCACCTCCCCTTTTTTTTCTCTTTCTTTCTCTCTCTTCTTTTCTCATTCTCTTCTTCTCCCTTTTTATAACTACCCTTTTTTTCTCTCTCTTCTCGAGAATTTTTTTTTTCTCTTCTTCTTTTCTATTTTATGCAATACAGATGTTTATATTTGGGGCCTGTTGTATACCCTAGGTTTTTCGGTTGTGATAATTGGAAAATGTGTGTTATGGCCATATTTTCTATATCTTTGTATTGCTATGTTGATGGTCCGAAATTCCTTTTTTACTTTGTTCGACCAATGTGTCTGTCTACTTCGGAACTTGTTTTTCTTTATTACAAATACATTGAAATATAAAAAGAGGAGACTATTGTTTTTACTAAAGGCAAATCCACTTTTTGCTGCAAGTGCGAACTACAAGTGCAAAGTGGACTTGAAATTGCACTGAAAGTGCATTTGGAAGTGCAGTCACTGTAGATCCGAGGGGGACATGCAAGGAAAATAAAAAACAGCATTTTAGCTTGCACATGATTGGATGATAAAATCAGCAGTGCTTCCCCTTATTTCAGATCTACCCCTCAGATTTACAGAGACTGCACTTCCAAGTTCACTTTCAGTGCAATTTCAAGTACACTTTGCACTTGTAGTTTGCACTTGTAGTGCAAAGCGGATTTGCCTTTCGTAAATGACCCCCAATGTTTATTTAATATATGACACATATTCCTAGGTTCCACATGGTGAAATAGACAAAATTGCCAAGATTGTCAATAAGCTACACATTAAAAACCTTACAGCCCATCAATTTGCATAATTGGCAATATGAAATATGTATATATGTTCATACACCTATCAACCATAACATTATGACCACTGATGGGTAAAGGAAATATCTTGTAACAATGGCATCTGAAAATTGATGGGATATATTGGGCAACACGTGAACATGTTGTCCATGAAGTCAGTGTGGTGAAAGCAGAAACAAATGGTCATCACAGTTTGTTGTATATGACAGTGGTTCTCAACCCTGTCCTCAAGTACCCCCAACAGGCCATGTTTTGGGAATTTCTCTTAGATAAAATAGCTGTCCAAGCCATTAACTCTGACTTAAAGCACCTGTGCAAGATAAAGGAAAATCTGCAAACAGGGCCTGTTGTACAGGGTTCAGTACCAGGGGTTAATCAGGTGATCAAATACCACCAAAAGAAAGCTCTATTTGTTGGAAAAAAATTATGTCAATTTAGTTTGGGTGCAATGTCGCACGATCGCGCAATTGTCAGTTAAATCGACGCTCAGGAAGGTAAATCCTTCTGGTGCTGAAGTGGTTAAGGTGACATCGCTCTACTCATATAGAGATATATTTCAGTTGTGGATAGTTTTTTGTGGCCGGCTTTTTGGGTCTTACAAATATGGATATACCTGTGTTGTTTCATGTGTTGGCTGAGGTTAGCAAGGACGCATCTTCTATTGGTTGTCAGCAATGGCACATTCAAGCCTGCATCTGCATGTTTATCTGGTATAGGTTAGCCTAGTTGTCACATTGACTGAGGTCTTGCAAGCAGCTTTGAAGCCAAAGTAGTCTCTTTTCCATTTCCTGTCAACTTAGAATAAGTGGCTAACAGTAAAAGAGGATTTTTTTTCCATCTGGTATTTTGTCTAATGTCCTGGGTGCAATTTAACTTTCTTAAACCTTAAATCTTAAGTTTGCCTACACTCTCGGCTAGCTGTGGATCCCTGATTGTACCAACCACTACCACCTTTCATCAGGGACAATATTTAAAAATGTTCTCCCACATCAATGCCATGGCCCAGCGGAACACACATTGGATGCCCTCCACCGTCTGGTCAATAGTGAGCAAGTACTTCTTCAGCCTCTGACCTCTCCATTACGACATAGTTGTGGCAATACTGCTGTATATGGATGTTGGAGGTCTTCTGTGTAAGCCTCTACTGTTTTGAGACCTCCAGGAACTGCCACAGTAGCTAGTCACTATGTAGTCATGGAGGGGAGCCACCAGAGGCAGATAAAGGAGAAACCTTAATCTCTCCTTCTGTGGGGGAGGTCTGGGCAAAAAGCTCATTGGTCATAACAGGAAATCAGGAGACAGGGTCTATTGAAGCAATATCTGGCCTGGGTTGACAGGGTCTAGGATGTTGAGCAGTACCAGAAAGGGTCTAGTAGCAATTCCTCCAAAGGTACCTGCACATGACAGGTACAGGGTAAAGGTTGAGCCTAGGAAAAAAAACATAGTCTTAAGACACAAACATTTTGATTAATATTTTGGCATAACATTATTAAGTCTCAAACTCATTTGCATGCACATATATGGTAAGGGTGGACATGATACTGTCATTAAGCCAATGCTAATAGAAAGTGAGGACACATTAGATTTAATCTAGATAGGGAACAGCTTTGGTATGTGTCAGTAAAGCATGGAAGGTGAAAGATTACAAAATATTTCTACTTACTCACAGACCCTCCTGGCCCATAAATGATTACGTTGCTCTTTCTATGATATTCACCAACATTAGTCTGCCATAACACAACTTTTATGTAGAGAAAATGTAGGCAGAAACTGATAAGCCAGTGATGGTGAACCTTGGCACCCCAGATGTTTTAGATCTACATTTCCCATGATGCTCAACTACACTGCAGAGTGCATAAGTATCATGGAAAATGTAGTTCCAAAACATCTGGGGTGCCAATGTTCACCATTACTGTGATAAGCGAATCCTGGTAAAAAGACTCTTGGGTGAATGTTCATTGAATTTTGGAGAAAAAGATAGCTTGGTTTTCTTTTTCACAGAACTGACTGCACTAGAGGGAGCCATATTATTTGGACTAGTGCTTTCAACCCAAAAGTGCTAAAACTACGTTTATAGAGCAGCAGAATGTTTTATTTTGATTATGTTCAGGAATATTTTGACATGTGCTTTTAAACCATATTGCAGTGTTGCAGCATTGTAATACTGTACTGAACATCAATCATCCACAGTCTAGCATTCAATGTCTAATGAAAACAATAGGAAGATTCCACAGGTAATAAAAAACAAGATATAAATAATAGCTTACAGTGTAAAATATGCAATTGGATTACACGACTTGAATCATTTTCATTTCAAAATGTAAAATTCATATGTTCATTTTTATAAATAACTGACTTGCTAATTTATCATACAGAAATGTCAATGACAATCCAAGGTAATTCACAATGAGAATACAAAAAAGACAGTGATCTGCTTTATAATTCAACTTCCATTATGGTTGCAAAAATATTGACAGATGGCATTCACAGAACTTTGACATGAAATGTGCTGCGCTTGCAACTTAGAGACTAAAGTAGATATTTTGTTCGGAAATATCACAAAATATTTCAAATTATTGTTCAGTTTATGCTAAGATACATAACACGCACTAGGTTTTGAAGAACAAAAAACTGCCAAAATAATAAAAAATGTATTGTCCAGTAACCTATTATGTTGCTGATGCACTATGTGACTTGTTTGGGTTTTTAAAGTCAAGCATTGCTTTTAATTAACATGTAACAATATATGGGCAATTAAGTAGCAAAAATTATTAGTGTTAGTAGATTTAATTTTCCAGAATGTTGGATAATTTCTGTAGGTCATGCCATTTTAATCAACTGGTGCTATGTATGGGCACATTTGTAAAGTGTAATTTATGTCTGTCATTAACTGTATTGGTGAAATATACCGGTAAGTGTTTAGTGTCTGAGGATTATAGCCCAGTTGAAGTCACAGAAATAGATTTACCCACTTTGGCACTAGAGCAATTTTCTTAAAGTTTTTGTACACGTGTAAAAATCTGCATTTTGGTCAGAAAAAAACTTAAATCCCCAGAACATTTAACATGTTTTTTTCTTCTGAAAGCACATGCTCTTTAAAAATTTATAGTGCCATTTTATTTTTTTTTGGACAATATTTGTGCAAATTTTCAGGAACAAATATAATACAATTTAATTTAGTACACACACACACACAATACAATACCCAATTTTTTGGTAAAATATAAAAGATGGGGTTGAGGTGAGTAAATAGTTGGGGTAAACATGCCAAGTCTTAAAATTGCGTGCGTCTGTCATTGCAAAAAATTACAATACTCAAAAATCTCCCTAGGTGACCATTTAAAATTCTTTACTGCTCATCAGTTTAGAGTTTAGAGTTAACTGTTGGCTATGGTGCTAGAATAATTGCTCTCGCTCTGACTTTCATGGTGATACCTCACACACTGCATGTGGTGCGATTGCGGTTTACATATAGTATATGTGCGCACCCTAGGTTGCGTTTACATTTGTGGTTGTTTTTGGTCAACACATGTTACGTAAACATTTTTGGGGTTTTTAATAACTTTATTTCAATTTTAATTCCAACTTTTCTTTTTACTTAATTTTTTTAGTTTACCTGTTGCTATACCATAACTATAACAAAACCACATGTGATAACATTGGGTTGGGGACAGGTACTCTTTGTGGAGACATTAGGAGTAGAAATTTTTCCTCTTTTCGACTATATCTATACCAGATTACAGTGCCTGAAAAGTCCATGGCTTGCCCATTAGTCATTACCCCTTCTACATTAGGAGTAGGGATGAGCTTTGTGTTCGAGTTGAACGTATGTTTGACTCGAACATCGTATGTTCGATCGTTCGCCAAAATACGAACAAAACGGGTCGTTCGTCCCAAATTCGAGTGACGCGCCACGGCCCATAATTCACTGCGGCATTGCGCGCTGATGATTGGCCAAGCATGCACTATGACCCGCATGCTTGGCCAATCACAGCGCCGTCAGAGAGCCGTAATTGGCCAAAGCCAGGGTGGCTTTGGCCAATTATGGCTCAGGGCTTTAGTACACGCCCCACCCAATAAAAGGTCGTGTAGAGTGTTGCGGCGCTGGTTAGATATCAGTCACAGAGAGAGAGATAGAGAGTGTGTAGAGGATATATATACAGTACATCCCAGGTGTTGTACATATATTTATACACTGTATAGTTTAGCTAGATCAGTTCTTCCTAATTTACTGGCAGGTAGTTAATTGTGCTAGCTGCAGTATTCTCACGTGGTGTATTGCCTGTGTCCTCTGCAGTGTGCGCCATGAAGCTACACAGGCATACTATAGACACCCAGCAGGTTCAATATTTAAAGGATTTTTTCATTATTTTTTTTTCATTTAACCACTTAAGGACCGCCTACTGCACATTTACGTCGGCAGAATGGCACGGCTGGGCACATCAAGGTATATATACGTTGATTTTAGTACCCAGCCGTGGGTCGCGGGCGCGCCCGCGACCCGGTCCGAAGCTCCAGGACCGGGACCGCGGGATTCGCGGACCCGATCGCCGCTGGAGTGCAGCGATCCGTCCCTGGAGCGGAAGAACGGGGAGAGCCGTGTGTACACACGGCTTCCCCGTGCTTCTCTGTGGCTGCAGCATCGATCGCGTCATCCCTGTAATAGGGGGACGCGATCGATGATGTCACACCTACAGCCACACTCCCCTACAGTTGTAAACACACACATTAGGTCACACATCCCCTACAGCGCCACCTGTGGTTAACTCCCAAACTGCAACTGTCATTTCCACAGTAAACAATGCAATTTAAATGCATTTTTTGCTGTGAAAATGACAATTGTCCCAAAAATGTGTCAAAATTGTCGGAAGTGTCCGCCATATTGTCGCAGTCACGAAAAAAATCGCTGATCGCCGCTATTAGTAGTAAAAAAAAAAAAAATTATAAAAATGCAATAAAACTATCCCTTATTTTGTAAACGCTATAAATTTTGCGAAAACCAACCGATAAACGCTTATTGCGATTTTTTTTACCAAAAATACGTAGAAGAATACGTATCGGCCTAAACTGAGGAAAAAAAATGTTTTTTTATATATTTTTGGGGGATATTTATTATAGCAAAAAGTAAAAAATATTGCATTTTTTTTAAAATTGTCGCTCTATTTTTGTTAATAGCGCAAAAAATAAAAACCGCAGAGGTGATCAAATACCACCAAAAGAAAGCTCTATTTATGGGGAAAAAAGGACGCCAATTTTGTTTGGGAGCCACGTCGCACGACCGCGCAATTGTCAGTTAAAACGAAGCAGTGCCGAATCGCAAAAAGGGGCAAGGTCCTTTACCTGCATTTTGGTCCGGGTCTTAAGTGGTTAAGCATCATGATGCTTAAATAAAAATAAAAAATAAAATGAAAAATTCCTTTAAATATTGTTCCTGCTGGGTGTCTATAATATGCCTGTGAAAACGTCTTTGAGAACCCGGGTATTGCCCCAGGGAACATGTATCAATGGATTTTTTTTTTTAAATGGTCGTTTTTTCTGGAGCAGTGATTTTAATGATGCTGCATCATAAAAATCACTGGTCCATAAAAACAACCATTTTTAAAACTTATTTCCATACATGTTCCCTGGGGCAAGACCCGGGTTCTCAAAGACGCTTTCCAACAATAACTTGCATATGGGGCTTTAAAATTGGCACTTTTTTGTAAACAAAAAATAAAATTGGCACTTTTGAATTCGAATATTCGAGTCCCATTGACGTCAATGGGGTTCTAAATTTTCGCACGAATGTTCGGTCCGTTCGAAGGTTCTGGTGCAAACCGAATGCGGGGGTGTTCGGCTCATCCCTAATTTGGAGTCTAATGGAACCCAGAGTCTCCCCTGCCCTCTAAAACAGCTACAGTAACAGAGCAGATATCTGCTTGGTTAAATGCTATGCTGTCTGTAACGGCCAGAGAATGGAAGCCCTGAAACCTGGAATTGATGAAATTATCACATCTTCCAGATTAATTTGGCGTAGAGGGAATCAAGGAATGGATGTGGCCTTGGGCTCCTGTTAAGAGTGGGAGAGCCCCAGAAACCACACAGGGGGTCTGGCGGGGGAGGGGATGACCATTGCCGCCTGCACAGTGAACGTGATCGGCAGCTATACAGCCATCAGATCACTTTCACTTTCAAGCCAGGAACTGTATGAGAAAAACTGGTACAAGCTGAAGGCTGTTGTTGCCATCAGCAAGTGTTAATAGTCTACTCTTTGGACATACTATTCACATCCAAAGAGCTGAACTAGTTAAAATGTAAATGTTCTACTGGCTCCTGTGTTTCAGTGCACAGGCATGACAACAGGCTCCACAGAAATAAATGGGTAAATGGCCTAACATGGCTCATTATGTAAATATACAGCTGCACTTTAAACCTACTGCACCCAATGAGATGTGACTGTTGCTCAGCCATGCCAGCTGCACTTGACTGGGAGGACAGCCAATTATATTTTAACTGTGAGAAGTTTTTTGAGGCCCTGTCACATAAATTAACCATTTCAGCAAAGCATACACCTGTAAAGAGGGGACTGAATACCTGTTCTGCCCGTGACACCCATAATGGAAAACACCACTCTGATGCTTAGAAATGGTACCTTCGAAATCCACAGGTAAATCAGCCAGGAGGGTTCTTCACTTGCATCCCTGGAATTTCCCATTAGCTGCTCACCTCCATTGCAGTCATAGGTGTGCACAGCCTATTGCATTAGGGTGTGCACCCCAAAGTTTAAACATTTTTGCATGTGTATGCATGTGTTTATACAGTATACTGATAGTGTCAGCAGAGCAATGGATGATTGCAGTAGGCAAGAGATTGGTATCAGTAGTTCATTTTTATTACTTTTTTACAATTATTTAGGCTCCTCATAAGGGGATTTGGTGAAATATTAGGGGTCTAAATAGGGGGAATCTGCACCACACAGGATGATTAGGGTGTGCCCAGGCACACCTGGCACACCTTGTATGCACGCCTATGATTGCAGCATACAATAAAGATGTGGATGTCAGCAGATGGAACCAGATAGAGGCATGGGGGGGGGCAGGAGGTGTTCTTTTGCCAGCGGACCTCAGGGGGGCCATTTCTAATTAAACTAATTTGGCCAGCTCGCCCATCCAATCCTCCGGCTGACACTAAATAACAGGTTTAGGCTGCCTGCCTGTTTATTTAAAATTGTAAGAAAGTCATCAAGTATCCTGAGTGATGTCATCAACCAAATATTGTCATGAACTTATTTAGTCAATGACATCAGTCAGCATTCTTGGCCAGTTTGACATTCAGCAGCTGGATAGGGGTCCATCATCGCTAAAGAGAGTGGTGGTGGGAGAGGATCATCATGGTGCAGGTTGTTGTGTTGCTCATTATGATCTACGTCACTGTGATTGATGTTAGATTTACATTGTGGGACTTTTTGTTCTTTTTTTGTAAAAGACTGTCTACAGTGAGGGTGTTGTTATTTCCTATACACATTTTTCTCACCAATGAGTAACCATATTTACCTTTACTCTTTTAATTAGGTAACAGAGCCAGATATCTGGGGCCCACTATTTAAATTGTGTTTCTGGATTTCAATATGTCCCCCTCATGAAGATCCCGTGCCCATCAGGTCTGGCATGTGGAAATAAAGCCATTCTCCCAAACGATAAAGAGACAGGGTGCCTTCCAGGGTGCAACCCTCCCAATGTCAAAATAATGTGACATGGTTTACTTCACATGCTTACTGCCTATCTCTTTCTTTTTTTGTATAGGGTCTCCCTCAAAACCAATAGGAGACACTCATCTAGGCATGTAGACTGTCTGGCCAGGAAAAGGAAGCCAGGCAGAATGTGGCACCCCTAATCCTGAACAATATCAGCCTTCATGCTCTGAAACTTCCCCCCCCAAAAAACAATGGGTACACAGCAGATGCCCTCACAGATCCTAGTGCTCGGCGGCCTAATTAAGCCTGAGGTCTGCCTATCCTCATTGCTGAATTTTCTTGGGTTCTGTGTTCTGTACTTCTGAAAACCTGCTGATCTTTCTACTGATCTGGCTGCATCTAAATCTTCTCTTTAGATTACCCTTGTCTTTTTTGCCTGCTTTGTGTTACCAACCCCAGCCTGGACTTTTGACTAAGATCCTGCCAGCTGATTTTACACCTTACTGCCTGCACATTGTTGACCCCTACCTGTCTCTGACCTGGATTCTCTTTATGACTCTGTACCTAAATGTCTGGCTGTTTCTGAACTATACTTGTGACCCAACTCTTTGCTACTGCTCAGCTCGTTCAAGTTTGCTGAACCAATTTCTTTGAGCATCTGTCCTTTCACTGCACTAGCAATCCCTGTTTTCACCACCAGGTGTGCCGCCTGCATCATTTCGGGCTCCACATGTGACAACATCATTGGATGATACAGTATGATTGACACTGGATTTACATTAGGATATAGAACAAAGCAGGACAGGAACTGTCATTTAGTGACATCCATAATAAAATAACGTGTATAGAAGAGAACAAAGTCTGAAGAACATTATCTTTTGCCTATTTTGGACAGAACAAATGTACATGCATATTAAAAAAGAGGGTGATTGCGCAAAGTGTATAAGACCAAACAACTGTTGCATAAAAATATTATTAACATACATACAGAATAGTGCAAGTGATAAATATAAAGTAAATAGTGCCAAATCATTGGTAAGTGCAAGAAAAGTCCATGATACTGAAAGATGTGTTCATAGATGCCCACTAATCCTGTGAGAGATGTGCACTTTACCACACACACGGTCTGGTCTCCCAGAACCCTCACCTCCAAACAGCAAACAAAGACCTCAATATTTGATCCTCTGCCGGATGTCTCCCTGATAGCTCCTGGTGTCCACACCATAGGTGGATCTAGATGACCTAAGTCTCAGAAGCAGGACATACAAAGAGAAAGGAGGACCTCCAATAGTGTATTACCACCGATAAACTGGTTTAATAGATAAAATTGCACTTACAGCAAATGGAATAAAAACGAGCGTATACAGCAGCGACTCGCATCGCTAGTGTTACGACACTCCTGGTGTACGTCTTTCCCTTTACCCTACGCGTTACGACACAACAACACATGTGTCTTCATCTGGGGTGTACATACACCCCAGATGAAGATCCACCTATGGTGTGGACACCAAGAGCTACCAGGGAGACATCCGGCAGAGGATCAAATATTGAGGCCTTTGTTTGCTGTTTGGAGGTGAGGGTTCTGGGAGACCAGACCGCGTGTGTGGTGAAGTGCACATCTCTCACAGGATTAGTGGGCATCTATGAACACATCTTTCAGTATCATGGACTTTTCTTGCACTTACCAATGATTTGGCACTATACTTTATATTTATCACTTGCACTACTCTGTATGTTGTTAATAATATTTTTTTTTTTTTTTTTAATTATTTTATTTATATCGAGGGAATTAGTCCACAAGGATTACAAACAAAGAAAATATAACAATTTAAATAGATAATAATGATATTGCTCATGCACCTACATGGATAACATAAACTTAACAGTTGTATTTATTTTCCATTTTCTTAGGGAAGTGAAAAAAAAAAAATATATATACATATACATACATATACACATATACATACACACATACACACATATACACATATATATATATATATATATATATATATATATATATATACATACACACATACATACACATACATACACACACACTAATAAAAATAAAAAATAAAGAGAAAAATAAAATAAAAATAAATAAATAAAAATAAAAATAAAAAAGAAAGGGAGTGAGGAATATAAAAGGGGGAAAAAGAAGGGAAGGGGTTTGCAGGCATGGAAGTTTAAGTATCAGTCCTTCAATACAATATTGTCCTGGTTCACTTCCCAGGTGTCATTTATGGAGCATGGTTCATATGATTCATATGAACCCACGAATGGTATGTATGGAACGATCAGTTTGGCGTAGCGGACTCTCTGAGGCGTTGGCCTTCTATTGAGTACCTGAATATATTCCAGGGTTGCCAGGTATCTTTGTAATTCTCTTGTCGTTTTTGTCCAGTGAGGACCAAATCCTCTAACCGACCGATTTCGTCAACCCTCCGAAGCCAAGAGGCTATAGAGGCTATAGACGGAGGATGCGGTGACTTCCAGTTGAGTGGAATACAGTGTTTGGCTGCGTCGAGAAGGTGACGGATAATTGATTTTTCATAAACTCGCATAGGGATATCAGTTACATGTAAAAGAAAAAAGGCCGGGTCTTCCGGGATCGTACAATCCGTGAATTGTTGTACAATTCCACGAACCCCCTCCCAGAACCCCCTAATACGGGGGCATGACCAAAATATATGTAAAAGAGTACCCCTATTATTCTGGCATTTTTATCCAACAGTTGTTTGGTCTTATACACTTTGCGCAATCACCCTCTTTTTTAATTTGTTCTTTTTTAGGTGCTGTGTATGCACTTTTGTGTTTGCTGCATTGTTTTCACTGTTAATTTAGGGCGACCTTGTTACATAATAGCGCAGAAGCCCCCCCTTTTTTATTAATCACTTTGCTGTACATGCAGATTACCTGGATGAATGGCTATGCAAACTTTTTATAATTAGACTTTGAAATCATATTTACATAGAAATCGTGAAAGAGTTATTATTTTAACAACATTTCCTTTGCAGACAATGGGCCAGATTCAGGTAGATGGGAGCATCTTTGCTCTGGAGTAACGTTTCTCATTTACGTTACTCTGGCGAAATTTTAGGAGCAAGTGCTGTTATTCATGAAGCACTTGCTCCTAAAGTTGCGGCAGCGTATCTTAAATGAGCCGGCGGAATTCAAATTGGGCGGGTACGGGGCGTGTATTATTTAAACTAAGCGCGATCCCGCGGCGAACGTACTGCGCATGCGTCGACTGTCAATGCATCCCAGTGCGCATGCTCCAAATTCTGTCAGTGAACGTCAATGACGTCAAATCCCCATTCATGGACGTTTTACGCAAGCGACGCGATTTTTTTTTTTCGACGCGATGACGACGGCTATACTTAACATAGGATACTCCACTAGGGGGCTGCTTTATCTTTACGCCGCGTATCGCATTCGGAAACGTCGGAAAGTCACTGCGTCATGCCCGAATACGATCGTGAATTGCCGATTCCCGCTAATTAACATATTTTTTCAGCGTAAATCAGCGGGAACGCCCCCGGCGCCATTTTTAAATTAAAGTTGCGATGGCGAAATTCAATTACGCCGATCGCATCGGAACTCCAACCCGGCGTTTCTTGTTTTCTGGTTACAGAAAACAGAAACGCCGGCTTAAAGTGACAGTTAGGCTGGAGTATGACTGATACTCCAGCCTAACTCTACCTGAATCTGGCCCAATTACTTTTACTTACTTTTATTACAAGAAATGGTATTCCTCACTCTGGTGCTCCCCTTAGGTATTTAATGCTCACCTCAGAGCTTGTGACTTTGCAGTTAAGCGCAGTCAAAACATGCATATGAACCACCTTTTGGCTCTTGTAGTTACACTGGAATCCTGGACTCGTCAGTATGGTACCTCGGTAAGTGTATGAAATAAAGACTTGATAGTGTAATAGAGTTTAACGGTTTAATAAACAGAAAGCAAAAAACAAACAAAAAACAACTGGGGTACTTGCATAGATTAGGTGCGCCAGTGCACAGCTCTATATCAGGTAAAACAATGGCAAATATCGGACTGGTATTGGGATAGTATGTTGTTCCTCTCTGACAGATCACATGTGCGTCTCGATACAGGGGTTTCCGTATCTTCTTAAGGGGAAAATCAGATTTCTATGTGAGTACCCCAGTTGTTTTTTTTTGCTTTCTGTTTATTAAATTGTTAAAACTCTATTACACTATCAAGTCTTTATTTCAGTTCACAGAAAAAAGAGGGGTGTTCCGGCGCTCATAGTGACTGGAAGCCTGGGAAACGACAACAGTACTGGTAACTAGAACTGTACCTATGAAAAAGGGTCTCACTGATGTATTATGAGGAGGCAGCCTTCCTGTAGAGGGTGTCCATGACCTCTGTAAATATTTGGAAAAAGAAAAAGGGGGTGGAGGCGCCAACTCAAAAAATAAAAAAATGATCTTAAAAACAGCAGTCTACTTAAAATGTGAGTATAGGTGTGTACTCACAGGTTCGCTGAGTAGTAGTCCATCGGGGGGGGGGTTCATTACTAGGTGTGTGCCTTTCCTCCGGAATTAACCACAACCCTGCAGGAGGACATCACCAGCCCAACACAACGCTCACATGCAGTGCAGCCACTGGTCAAGGTCCTGGCAACACTCCATTTCCTTGCCAGTGGCTCTTTTCAGCGTACAATGGGAGTGGTGGCTGGGATGTCACAATCCTCCATGAGCAGATGTGTGCACCAGGTTGTCCCTGCAATCCTCAGACACATGGCCAACCAAATCATCAAACCCACCACTGAGGAGCTGCGGCTGAAGGCAATGACAGATTTCTACAGAATTGCCAGATTCCCACGCACCGTGGGGACCATTGATTGCACACATGTGGCACTCCAGCCCCCCCAGGAGACAGAGCACATGTACCGCAATCAGAAGCATTGGCATTCCATCAACGTACAGGTGATAGTCGATGCCCAAGGCCTCATATGGCACGTCCATGCCAAACACCCCAGATCCAGCTATGACAGCTACATATACAATCAGAGCCCCATCCCAATGGAATTCGATCAGAACATGTATGGGGAAACCTGGCTGGTTGGTGAGTGACATGGGTGGCAGGCATGACTGTACCCCCTCATGATGCACACATCACAAGGGGCACATGCATGACTAACATCCTCCTGTCTTTTCCTTTACAGGTGACTCTGCACATCCACTGGGACCCCATCTCATGACTCCTATCCGGAACCCCCAAACCCCAGGAGAGGAAAGATACAATCAAGCCCACGCCCAAACACGTGCAGTGGTGGAGCGCACCTTTGGCCTCCTGAAGTCACGTTTCCGATGCCTGGATAAGTCTGGGGGTACTCTGTTGTATTCCCCAAACTTTGTGTGCCATATCATCGGTGCCTGTTGCCTGCTGCACAACTTCACAGTGAGAAAGGGCCTGCAGATTGAACTACGTGATGACCTGACCCCTGAACCAGACAATCCCCCCCTAACCGAGGTTACCCCGTCTTCTGAGGGAAGAGCAGCCAGGAGACAGCTCACATTAGGCATCTTTTCACGTTAAACACACACATTAATCATGGAACAATGAGAATGCATGCATGCACACCACTGTGGTCCCTAGCACACACACCCCACATCCTCATCAAATTGGATTGGCACCAGTCCACCATGCAGGACTTGTGAGCAGCCACGCCACGCCAAGGCTCCAATTATGTCACTGTACATTCATACACCATTCACACGGACCTGGGGATCACTTCTCCCTGGTCCTGGGGAACCCTTCTCCACCCTTCTCCACCCTTTTCCGGCAGGAATGTCACCCCCACATGCAAACAGCATTTACAACCCCAAAAAAAAAAAACACAAAAAAAAAAAAAAAACAGCAAAATCAAAAAATTCCCAGGAAAAAAAAAAGGGCCAAAAAAAAAGGGGAAAAACAAATTAGTGCCCTTGACGTAAGCCACGCCTGGGGCGCTCCCGGCCACGGCCCCGGCTCCTCTGGGGAGACTCATGGGGGAGGGGGTAAATCGGGGAAGGAGGAGCAGCCCCTGGTCTCTGCCCACCTGGCGGCCTGCCCTCCAAGGCCACGGCTATTCTGTCCAGGTGTCAGGGACCTACCTGTGGGCTCCGACGAGCCCCTGTTGCTCGCGCTCGTGCTCCAATTGCGCGCGTCTGCACGCCGCGCGTGCGCGCGCGTGCACCTATCGTGCGCGCGCGTGCACGGCGCGCGTCTGCGTCACGGGGGCGCGCGCGTGCGCGGCGGGAGCGCGCGCATGTGCACTAGCCCTTCTTCCCCTTTAAAAGCTCAGTAGCAGCAGTGACACCTTGCTGTCTGATCTACAGCTTTGTGTCCTAAAAACCCTGAAACCTGATGTCTGTTGAAACCTGATACCTGCTTACCTGATACCTGTTGAAACCTGATACCTGCTCTACCCGATACCTGACCCGGCTCCGTCTGACTACCTGAATACCGTTACCGACCCCTGGCTTGATCCGACTCCGCTCTACTCTGCTGCCCATCGTTATCAGACCTATGCTTGAACTTTGACAACGCTACCTCCGCTACAGAGTGACTTTCGGGTGATCCGCCCATCTGACCCTTGTTGACTGCATACCCGTTCCTGTCTTGCATCTGACCAGGCTCGTCCACCAGTTCCCGCTATCCGGTTCCGGTGGCCCTCCAGAGACGCTGTCTCCTACACTGCCTGTCCGCAAGATTTCCATTCCGACCGGTCTGCTGTCATCCCAAGCACTCTTACCCCACCGCGCTCCCGGACTTGCTGTCCCCACTCCAGCAGTCCCTGAACCCGGGCGGTAAGAGGGGCTCTTTCCTGCATACGAGGCTCTATCCACGAGGTACGTAACAGTATCAGACAGCCATGTCAGAGCCTGCGGGAATAGCCCCTGCCATAGACGAAATCTGCAAACACCTGGCGTCCCTCACAGAAGCAGTAAAGAACCTACAGGAAGGCTACGTTAGACTAGAAGGACAGGTACACAGCCTGGCTGCCCCCAGTGATCCAGCTGCTCCTTCAACCTCCAGATCCGCATCAGCTGTTTCTGCTCCTTCGGTGGTAATGCTCCCACCTGAACCAAGAGTTCCAGTGCCAGAGCGATTCGCTGGCGACCGCACCAAATTTCGAGCCTTCCGTAGCGCCTGTGAGCTCTACTTCGCCCTGCAACCCCGGACATTTTCCTTGGAGGTCACCAAAGTGGGATTCGTAATCTCCCTACTACAAGGGGACCCTCAGACCTGGGCCCACCGGCTGCTCGAGGAGAATGGTGACCAGACGCGGACCCTGTTTGCTTTTCTTGAGGCCATGGCTCTGCTATATGATGACCCTCAACGAGCCGCTACCGCAGAGTCTGCCCTACTCACGCTCCAGCAAGGCCGCAGAGCGGCTGAGGACTATGTCACGGACTTTAGGCACTGGAGCGCGGACACTCAATGGAACGATGCAGCTCTGCGGCACCAGTTTCGCTTGGGCCTTTCTGAAAGTCTGAAGGACGAACTCGCTCGAGTGGGGGTGCCCGAGACCCTCGAGGATCTAATTACCACAGCTATCCAGATCGACCGCCGGCTTCGTGAACGCCGGGCTGAGCGATCTTCTCAACCGAATCGTCCCACCTGGATGACTGCAAAGGTACCTATGCCGGCTTCTCGCTACCTGCCTCCTACCTACCCAGATCCCCCCAGCACCAACCAGGACTCATCTGAACCCATGCAACTTGGCCTCATGCGGCCAACACTACCACCTGAAGAGCGGGCACGTCGTCGCCAACTCAACCTTTGCATGTACTGCGGCGGGACTGGCCACTACGTTCGCAACTGTCCTGTTAAGACACGTAAGTGCCTCATCTCAGCTCCTGTCAACTTCTCAGCCCTGTCAGGCAATGCAACCCACCTTGCTCTACCTTTCTCGTTACAGTGCCAGGGAAGGACTATTCCGGTCAACGCCATCCTTGACTCCGCTGCATGCAGCTGCTTCATCGATACCGCTTTTGTCAACCTGCACAGCATCCCCTTACGAAGAAAGACCCATGGACTCTCTGTTTTTCTGGCCGACGGCTCCCGCATCAGTTCTGGACAGGTAATCCAAGAGACTCTACCTCTACCTGCTTTAATCGCTCCTCAGCACAAGGAACTGTTGGTCCTAGATGTGATTTCTTCTCCTCTGTTTCCGGTAATCCTCGGCCTACCCTGGCTTCAGGCTCACAACCCTCTGATTAATTGGGCATCTGGAGAGGTGTCTTTTCAGTCCCCTTACTGCCAGCAATACTGTCTACCCGGGCCCACCAGTTCACCTCCCACCTTACTATGTATGGACTCTGACCCAAGCCTGCTTCAGTGCATTCCTGAACCCTATCATGACTTCCTGGACGTTTTTAGTAAACGGGGGGCCGACTCCCTTTCGCCCCATCGCCCCTATGACTGCCCGATCGAGCTCCTCCCAGGGGCCGAAATTCCTTTTGGGCGTATCTTTCCGTTATCAGAAAAGGAGCAGGAGGCCCTAAAAATATATATAGATGAAAACTTACATAAGGGGTTCATCCGGCCTTCTACCTCCCCAGCAGGCGCTGGAATATTTTTCGTTACCAAGAAGGATCAGTCCCTCCGTCCGTGTGTGGATTACCGGGAACTAAATAATATCACAGTGAAAAACCGGTACCCGCTACCCCTGGTACCCGAGCTCTTCCAAAAACTGAGGTCGGCTACCGTCTTCACCAAGTTAGACCTGAGAGGGGCCTACAACCTGGTCCGTATTCGGGAGGGGCACGAATGGAAAACAGCTTTTCGTACCCGATTCGGTCATTACGAATACCTAGTCATGCCCTTCGGACTGTGTAATGCGCCCGCCACCTTTCAGCATTTTATCAATGACGTACTCAGAGACTTTCTGGACATCTTTGTAATTGTCTATCTTGATGATATCTTAGTCTTTTCCAGATCATTAGACAGACACCGAGAGCATGTTCGTAAAGTCCTCCACCGGCTCCGACTACACAGATTATACGCCAAGGCAGAGAAATGCGAATTTGAACGTCAGACCATCCAGTTCCTGGGCCTGGTAATCTCTCCCACCGGAATTAAGATGGACCCTCAGAAGGTGTCTGCTATCCTCGACTGGCCAGTACCCCTGGACAAGAAGGGGGTACAACGCTTCGTAGGTTTTGCAAACTTCTATAGAAGATTTATCAGGGGGTTTTCTGCAATAATTTCCCCCATCACACAATTGACCAGACAAAACCTACGTTTTCACTGGAACCCAGAAGCTCAAAAGGCCTTTGACCGACTTAAAAGGCTTTTCACGTCAGCCCCGATCCTCAGTCACCCTGATCCTGCACTACCCTATATCCTCGAGGTTGACGCATCTGAATTCGCAGTGGGAGCTGTTGTCTCCCAACGCCAGGGGAATAAGGACCTAATGCATCCCATCGGATTCTTTTCCCGGAAACTTTCTCCTGCGGAAAGAAATTATGATGTCGGAGATCGTGAGTTACTTGCCATCAAGACCGCATTGGAGGAATGGAGGTACCTGTTAGAAGGCGCAGCCCATCCAGTATTAATTTATACCGATCACAAGAATCTTGAGTACCTAAGATCTGCTAAACGGTTGAAGCCCCGTCAAGCCCGCTGGGCGCTGTTTTTCTCACGCTTCTGTTTTCACATCACATACCGGCCAGGTTCAAAGAACGTCAAACCAGACGCACTATCCCGGATGCATGATAACCCCAAGGATATACCGGTTCCTGACACTATTTTACCAGCAGGTAACTTCCTACTTCTCCAGTCTGGTCTACTCTCCGAAATTAGAGAAGCATCCACAGACGCCTCCAAACCTTCCAGCATCACTTTAACATCTAGGGATGGACTGTTTTGGAGAGGCAGCCAAATTTTCGTTCCAGAAACAAGCCGTGTGGAAGTCCTGAAACTCCTTCACGACCACCCGTTGGCGGGACACTTTGGGGTTCGGAAAACCCTCGAACTGGTACGTCGTACCTTCTGGTGGCCAGACCTGGAAAATTTCTGCAAAACATATGTTAATTCATGCCCCACGTGTAATCGAAACAAGACCACAAGAAGCCGAGCTTGGGGACTGTTGAAGCCCCTACCTGTACCCAATAGACCCTGGGAAATGATTTCTATAGACTTTATAGTAGAACTTCCTCGTTCGGAGGGGTGCACGGCAATTTTTGTAGTCGTGGATCGCCTATCCAAAATGGCTCATTTCCTTCCCTTAAGGAGTACCCCAACGGCCACAGAGACTGCTCGTATCTTCATCAAGGAGATTGTTCGGCTACACGGAATTCCCTCCGACATCGTGTCTGACAGGGGGGTTCAGTTCACGTCCCGCTTCTGGAGATCCCTATGTGAAACCTTGAAGATTAAACTCTCCTTTTCCTCAGCTTATCATCCCCAAACCAACGGGCAAACAGAGAGGACCAACCAGACTCTTGAACAGTACATTAGGTGCTTTACGTCCTTCTCTCAGGACGATTGGGTTTCCCTGCTACCTCTAGCGGAGTTCGCGTACAATAACGCCAACCACTCAGCTACCGGGCAATCCCCTTTCTTTGCCAATTATGGTTTTGATCTAACCTTTTTACCTGACCTTTTTTCAGAATCCCCAGTCCCGGCAGTGCAGAGTACGATGGAGTTCCTCAGCCACAACAACCAGGTATTACGGGAAGCGGTGACTAAAGCTCAAGCTGCCAGTAAAAAGTTCTTTGACCGGAAGAAGAGAGGCGAATTGAATCTTCAGCCAGGTGACCAGGTATTGCTATCTACAACCAACCTCAAGTTGGCCTGTCCTTCAAAGAAGTTGGGACCAAAGTTCATAGGACCTTTTCCAGTACGAAGGAAGATCAATGAGGTATCGTATGAACTATCCTTACCTGATTCTTTGAAAATTCATCCAGTATTCCATGTGTCATTGTTGAAACCTGCAGTTCTGGATCCCTTTCCTGATAGAGGGACCAGTCCCCCAGAACCTGTTTTTGTTGATGGGTGCGAGGAATACGTTGTGGAGGCCATCCTCGACTGCAGGAAGCGGCAAGGGCAAATTCAATTTTTAGTAAAATGGAAAGGGTATGGCCCAGAAGACAATTCCTGGGAACCCGAAAACAACATCCATGCACAGAGACTGATTCGCAATTTCTTTTCCGCTCACCCTGAAAAAAGAATCCAATTTGGCATCCGGAGGCTGCCCCTTGGGGTGGGGCAATGTCAGGGACCTACCTGTGGGCTCCGAAACCTGATGTCTGTTGAAACCTGATACCTGCTTACCTGATACCTGTTGAAACCTGATACCTGCTCTACCCGATACCTGACCCGGCTCCGTCTGACTATCTGAATACCGTTACCGACCCCTGGCTTGATCCGACTCCGCTCTACTCTGCTGCCCATCGTTATCAGACCTATGCTTGAACTTTGACAACGCTACCTCCGCTACAGAGTGACTTTCGGGTGATCCGCCCATCTGACCCTTGTTGACTGCATACCCGTTCCTGTCTTGCATCTGACCAGGCTCGTCCACCAGTTCCCGCTATCCGGTTCCGGTGGCCCTCCGGAGACGCTGTCTCCTACACTGCCTGTCCGCAAGATTTCCATTCCGACCGGTCTGCTGTCATCCCAAGCACTCTTACCCCACCGCGCTCCCGGACTTGCTGTCCCCACTCCAGCAGTCCCTGAACCCGGGCGGTAAGAGGGGCTCTTTCCTGCATACGAGGCTCTATCCATGAGGTACGTAACACCAGGGCAGCACCTAGTGTTGCCGTGTTGGCCTGGATAGCCTGGGTGAGGGCCCTCACATCCTGCCCAATGCCTGCTGATGTAGTTTGCAGCTCGTTAAGGCAGTTTGTGAAAGCCCGGGAGTGGCAGTCCAGGTTCCCAAGCGTATCCTTGATGGAGGACGGGCTCTCCTCCATCCGCACCAATGTCTGGCTGACCTGTCCCAGATGGCGGGTCTGGAGGAACTGGTCCCTTCTCAGAGTGGCGGGCAGGAGATCGGCCACCCCCCTGGTCTTCTGGGTCGCCTTCCTGCCTCCAGCTGATGCTTGTGGCCGGGGAGAAGGGGAGCCCCTTGGGAGGGGAGCCATGTTGGGGGAGGAGGGGGGTCTCCCCCTTTGGGAGGGCTGGCTGCTGCCAGCCAGAGGGGAAGAGTCCTCCAAAAACAATAGTCCAGTGCCTGACATGGACTCCTCCTCCTCCTCAACCTCCTCCTCCTCCTCTTCAACCTCCTCCGCGGACTCCGGCCTTGTCGGGGGGGCCTCATTAGGCTGCTGTCCTGGGGATGGTGCGGTCAGGCCAGATGAGATGGCCCAGCACCCTCCTGCACATCTGTGGATGACACAAAACATTCACAGGTTGGAGGATCCACACACTTGCCACATATTCCCTTTCACCCCATACATGCTACACACCTGATAGAAAAAAAACCTTACCTGGCATCACGCCTTCATGACTTGAGTCATAGTTACATAGTTAGTCAGGTTGAAAAAAGACACAAGTCCATCCAGTTCAACCATAAAAAAAATAAAAAAAATAAAACAAAGTAAAACACAGTACATCCTCCCATACACCCAACTCCATACCCACAGTTGATCCAGAGGAAGGCAAAAAACCCCAGCAGAGCGATGATCCAATTTGCTACCGGAGGGGAAAAAATTCCTTCCTGATCACCCGAAAGGCAATCGGATTTACCCCGGATCAACTTTACCTACAAAACTTAGTACTCAGTTATATTATGTGCATTTAGGAAATAATCCAGGCCTCTCTTAAAGCAATCTACTGAGCTGGCCAGAACCACCTCTGGAGGGAGTCTGTTCCACATTTTCACAGCTCTTACTGTGAAGAAACCTTTCCGTATTTGGAGGTGAAATCTCTTTTCCTCCAGACGTAAAGAGTGCCCCCTTGTCCTCAGTGTTGACCTTAAAGTGAATAACTCAACACCAAGTTCACTATATGGACCTCTTATGTATTTGTACATGTTGATCATATCCCCCCTTATTCTCCTCTTCTCAAGAGTGAATAAATTCAGTTCTTCTAATCTTTCCTCATAGCTGAGCTCCTCCATGCCTCTTATCAGTTTGGTTGCCCTTCTCTGCACTTTCTCCAGTTCTCCGATATCCTTTTTGAGAACTGGTGCCCAAAACTGGACTGCATATTCCAGATGAGGTCTTACTAATGATTTGTACAGGGGCAAAATGATATCTCTATCTCTGGAGTCCATACCTCTCTTAATACAAGAAAGGACTTTGCTCGCTTTGGAAACCGCAGCTTGGCATTGCATGCCATTATTGAGCTTATGATCAACTAAAACCCCCAGATCCTTCTCCACTACAGATCCCCCCAGTTGTACTCCCCCTAGCATGTATGATGCATGAATATTCTTAGCCAGTCATAGCCAGGCAGGCCCTCCACTTCTTCCTGATGAAAGGTCTGAGCCACCGCACGCTCCTCCGCTGTCAGCCTAACACGGCATGGTGGGCCCCCTCCTGTGGCCCTGGCATGGGCAAGCATTTTGGCCAGCTTCTTTTTGACCAGACGCCGGTTCCGTGTCTCCCCCTCCCCCGCTGAATTCACCTGGTCAGTGATCAGGTCCAAAATCTCTCTCCTCCTGGCCGGGGTGGTGTTGGCACTGTCCGGGCCGTGGAGGAAATGCCCATAGTCGGAAATGGCCCGGCAAGAATTTGTTTCTCCCTCAAAGAAAAATTTAATTTCCTCTTCCTCTCAGTCATACTCTGACCAAAAATCACTCCCAGTCAACAAAAAACACTCACAAAAACAAGCACGACCAATCAAGCAAGAAAACAAACAACCAGAAAACTATCAAACAAAAACTCTCACAAACACTCAGCAAAAAGTAGTCACAAAAACAAACAGAAACAATCAAGCAAGAAAAAAAACAAACAGAAAAAGATCAAACAAAATCTCTCACAAACACTTTCAAATATCTTCTAACAAACACTAGCTCACACAGTACACAAATCTGACAAATACAAATCACAACGCAACTAACAACGGAACAAAAGCACTTTGCTATATGGGAAGGGAAACAAAGGGATGTACTTTTGCAATGGAAGTGCGTTTGTGTGTGTCTATTTATGCTGTCTGTGTAGTTCATGATTTTGCCCTAGTCCATTTCCAATTTCACTGATTGCGCCGTTCCCGAGTTGTGAGCATGCGCACAGAGGTGCTGACATGGTCTGCTTCAAGCGCGCATGCGCGAGCCGGCCGGCCCTTCATTTTCATGGGGTCACGGCTCATTTCAATGTAACACTCCCACGTCCTTCCCAATTTGTATTACTCCGCCCTACGCCTCTGAAATAACGTTACGCATGTGCAATTTTCTGCGTAAAAGCGACGAGAATAGGGTGATTGTGCGGCTACATTGCGCAAGTCTAACGTAAAGGCGGTGCGATACGCCGGTCCAATAATGCGCAGATGTACGTGAATCTGGCCCTTTGTTTTCAACTGTCTTCGGCTGCCTCTCTGTATAGTTCAGTGTGTAGTGAACCCATCCAAAAAATATATTTTTTTGTTATATCTAATATATGTGTTCATATATTGCACTATTCTCACTTTCCACTGTTAGGAAAGAATATTTTTTTTTCACTATTGGAGGTTTTTATATGTTTCTTTTTACACTGGTATAGTTAATGACTTTGGAAAGCACAGCGTATATATTTATTTATCCACATTTGCATGATATATGAGGCATGGTTAATACTTTATTAACACAGGGTAAATGAAAAAAAGTAAAAGCAATGCTTAAAACAAGTAAGCATCCACCAGGCAGCGCTAGTGTATATGTCTATTGCAACATATATATTACATCAATAATCAATCAATATACTGGTTTAGTGTATGTCCATGATATATATAGATTTCTACAAAAGAGAAAAAAATAGTATAATAATAGTATTAAACAGTCCAATCAATCCCAAGAAGGTGAAAGCAAGATCTTGTTGTTGCCAGAAGATCCACCACCACTCGTGTAATGAGAAAGGAGGGGGGGTGTGGATAGCAGCCCCCTCTTAAGAAAGCCTCTTACCAGCAACCAAATAGACAAAAGCCTTAAGAGAGCCGGATCCAAGCTGATCTCAATGTGTGTCTCCTCACTCCAAACAGATGGATGCTCAATGTTCAGCAAGCAAAAACAAAGAGAACGGACATAGTGTAATACTGTTTAAACTTTTAATTCACCTCTGTATGTGTAAAAAATCCATATAGATGTACACTCACAAACATTAGAATATAAACCAGCATGTAGTCACATTTATTGCGGCCGCTCTTTATAGATCTATGGTCGGCGTCTCCTACCGCTCTGTGCTTTGCAGGGGGGTGCGCTCGTCTCCCACAGTTCTAGGCGTCCTTCACTCACATTACCGGGTTCAGCCCTGACTAGTTTCGTCATTCGACATCATCAAGGGGTTGGAGCCCAGTACCGTGAGATATCCCTTTATCCTCATTGTCAACCAATGAGAGTAATAGAACGATGCACTCCTCCAAGTGCTCACATGACCAGTCGTCTCCAGCGCAATCGCGTCACTAAGAGCGTGCCAGCGCCGAGGATTTAACCTCACGCTGTCCACGCCTAGATCGTATACGGCGCCAGGAGATTGAAAGCCAATCCCATTCCTCTCATTCTGGCCAATGGGCGCACTCAAAATACGGAGATGCTTGCATATCTCCTTTTTAACAGGTTACAAGTCCGCGGATTAGCTATGCATAACAGCTACATGCAAATAAAGATACAAACATCTGAAAATTATACATAAATGCTACGATGAGCACAGTACTTAGCATGTATAAAGCGACCTGTTTTAAAGCGGTCCTGTGTTATATATCATACATATATTGACCGCTATAGCTCAAACGGAATAGCTGAGGTGCAGCAGTGTCTACGGATCCCCCCTGGGATAACAGGGCGAATCGCAGCTGCATCCCCCATTAACACAGTACAACCTTTCACTTATAAAAGATATATAAAAAACATATAATAAGCCTAAACTGCAGCAAGCATATCACATTGTATATGCGAGATATAGTTTACTATATCATCCCTAATAGGGATGTGTATTTAACCATCATGCATCTTAAAGCGGAGCTCCAGCCGCAAATTTTTATTTTTTTAAAGTCAGCAGCTACTAACTTTAAATAAGGACACTTAACTTGTCCTACTTGCCCGCGCTGATGGGCCGCCCGATGCCGGTCCCACAATCGCTCCGGGTCCCGCGCCGCCATCCACACTATGGGAAACAGGCAGTGAAGCCGTATGGCTTCACTGCCCATTTCCTACTGCGCCTGCGTGAGTCTCACGCTGGCTTGTGAATGGGCGCGCTGCTCTCTGAGAACACACACAGTTCCCAGAAAGCAGCGCACCCCATTCACAAGGAGAAGGAGAAGAAGAAATCGGTCCGCGGTGCAGGTGAGGCAGATTACGGACTTCCGCATAGCAACAGGTATTTCGGGTGAGTATTTTTTTTTTTTTTCAGTTTTTTTTTATTAAATTTTTTTAAACAACATTGTAAAATGTTGTTTTCCTGGGTGGAGCTCCGCTTTAATCAAGTATTACATCCACTGGTCTTAAATTTAAATAAAACCTCAAGTAAAACATTATACTAGTTAAAAATTATAATAAAAATTAGGATAAAAATTAGGATAAAAACCTAAATATACAATCTAAGAATATGGTGAGGAAAAATGGAAACCAAGATAAAAGGACATATGATATACATATGACAAAATAGAAAAAAATATATATAAAAAACTAAATCAATTAGAATTATCACCCAACCGCTAGGTAAATATATTGAATATGTCAAACATCGCTGATAAAACAGTTGACGTCAAGTTCGACGTTCAAGCCCGCAGGTGTCAGAGTATTCATTAAATATATCCATCGGGTTTCCCTTTTGAATATTTCACGCACCAGATTGGATCCCCTCCAGTTTGGGAGAATTCTGTCTATACCCCAGAACTTTAAATAAGATGGATCGCGGTTATGGCGTTTTCTAAAATGGAGCGACACCCCATGATATTTGTAACCAATTTCAATATTATATAAATGTTCAGATTCATGTTTCTTTAAGGTTCTTTTCGTTCGCCATACATACATTAAATTACAAGGGCACTGTAACATATACACCACATGTGTGCTTTTACATGTGATAAACTCATTAATTTTAAATGTGGCATTATTCCCACTGGAAGTGAATTCAGTCAGATTTCTGATGTGGGTGGTCACTCTAGCGCAAGTTTTGCACCTTCTGCAAGCAAAAAAACCTTTGCAGTCCAAAAACGTTAATGGTTTAGCCGGTGGGTTTAATACCTTTTTGACAACCCTATCTCCAAAATTGGGGGCTTTTCTATATATAAAGGACGGGTTACTTGGCAGAACTGGATTTAGAGTTCTGTCCATGCATAGTACGTGCCAGTGTCGTTTAAAAACCTTCTCAATGTCCTTATATTGATCGTTAAAGTTAGAAATAAAGCTCCATTCATGTTTATTGCTCCTTTCAGACACTCGATTCTCTAAACATGTTGTGATTCTGGAGAAATCCATCTATGATAATCAGCTAATGAGTATGTTATCAGACGAAAACACATATGTTAAGTTGAAATCTGATCCTACGAGCGGGTTCCAGAAGGATTTACAAAAATTAATAGATTTGGGAGCATCGAGTAAAGTTTTAAATAAAAAAGAAACTACATTTCTAGTTCCTAGCGCATGTAGGATTCCAACAATTTATACCTTGCCAAAGGTGCATAAGGATGCACTTAATCCATCCGATAGTTAATTGTATCGGATCGGTAACTGCCCGATTGGGACAATACCTGGATACTTTTTTGCAAGCAAGTGTTGTTGAGACAAAAGCCGATTTGAAGGACACTAAAAATCTCCTTCAAATAATTGGTGAAATTGATTTATCCAACAAATATCTTCCTTGTTACTGCAGATGTTTCTTCATTATATACGATCATTCAACACGATGATGCCTTACTGTCCTTGAATTGGGCCCTTAGCCAAAGGGATGATCTTCCCTTTGAAAAAAAAGTATTTTTACAGCAAGCCCTCGACTACTGTTTAACCCATAACTATTTTTGGTACGATCAACACTTCTATTCACAACGTAAAGGAGTAGCCATGGGGGCCAAGTTCGCTCCGAGCTTGGCTAACCTGTTTATGGGTGAGTGGGAGGACAAAGCTGTTTTTTCGCAAAAAAGAGAACAACTCCTCCTCTATAAAAGGTATTTCGATGACTTGGTGTTCATATGGGAGGGGAGCGAAAGCTCCCTACAGATATTTATGGCCGAATTGAATTCAAACAACAATAACATTGTGCTAGAATATGAATACAGTAAAGATAAAATACATTACCTGGATGTCAATATTATTCGTCAGGGTGAGAAATTGGTCACTACTGTATATTTTAAGGCAACAGACCGTAATAGTTATTTGCCAATCACTAGTGGGCATCACCCCCTCTGGCTTAAAAACATCCCAAAAGGGCAAATGATGAGGATTAGAAGGAATTGCACGTCAGATGACGATTTTCAAGTACAATCTAAAATCATTAAAGAACGGTTTATGCATAAAGGTTACCTAGAGCCTACGTTGGATAAAATCATCACAGAAATAGGGAGTATACCACGAGATACATGTTTAGAGAATCGAGTGTCTGAAAGGAGCAATAAACATGAATGGAGCTTTATTTCTAACTTTAACGATCAATATAAGGACATTGAGAAGGTTTTTAAACGACACTGGCACGTACTATGCATGGACAGAACTCTAAATCCAGTTCTGCCAAGTAACCCGTCCTTTATATATAGAAAAGCCCCCAATTTTGGAGATAGGGTTGTCAAAAAGGTATTAAACCCACCGGCTAAACCATTAACGTTTTTGGACTGCAAAGGTTTTTTTGCTTGCAGAAGGTACAAAACTTGCGCTAGAGTGACCACCCACATCAGAAATCTGACTGAATTCACTTCCAGTGGGAATAATGCCACATTTAAAATTAATGAGTTTATCACATGTAAAAGCACACATGTGGTGTATGTGTTACAGTGCCCTTGTAATTTAATGTATGTAGGGCGAACGAAAAGAACCTTAAAGAAACATGTATCTGGACATTTATATAATATTGAAATTGGTTACAAATATCATGGGGTGTCGCTCCATTTTAGAAAACACCATAACCGCGATCCATCTTGTTTAAAGTTCTGGGGTATAGACAGAATTCTCACAAACTGGAGGGGATCCAATCTGGTGCGTGAAATATCCAAAAGGGAAACCCGATGGATATATTTAATGAATACTCTGACACCTGCGGGCTTGAACGTCGAACTTGACGTCAACTGTTTTATCAGCGATGTTTGACATATTCAATATATTTACCTAGCGGGTTGGGTGATAATTCTAATTGATTTAGTTTTTTATATATATATTTTTCTATTTTGTCATATGTATATCATATGTCCTTTTATCTTGGTTTCCATTTTTCCTCACCATATTCTTAGATTGTATATTTAGGTTTTTATCCTAATTTTTATCCTAATTTTTATTATAATTTTTAACTAGTATAATGTTTTATTTGAGTTTTTATTTAAATTTAAGACCAGTGGATACTTGATTAAGATGCATGATGGTTAAATACACATACCTATTAGGGATGATATAGTAAACTATATCTCGCATATACAATGTGATATGCTTGCTGCAGTTTAGGCTTATTATATGTTTTTTATATATCTTTTATAAGTGAAAGGTTGTACTGTGTTAATGGGGGATGCAGCTGCGATTCGCCCTGTTATCCCAGGGGGGATCCGTAGACACTGCTGCACCTCAGCTATTCCATTTGTGCTATAGCGGTCAATATATGTATGATATATAACACAGGACCGCTTTAAAACAGGTCGCTTTATACATGCTAAGTACTGTGCTCATCGTAGCATTTATGTATAATTTTCGGATGTTTGTATCTTTATTTGCATGTAATTGTTATGCATAGCTAATCCGCGGACTTGTAACCTGTTAAAAAGGAGATATGCAAGCATCTCCGTATTTTGAGTGCGCCCATTGGCCAGAATGAGAGGAATGGGATTGGCTTTCAATCTCCTGGCGCCGTATACGATCTGGACAGCGTGAGGTTAAATCCTCGGCGCTGGCACGCTCTTAGTGACGCGATCACGCTGGAGACGACTGGTCATGTGAGCACTTGGAGGAGTGCACCGTTCTATTACTCTCATTGGTTGACAATGAGGATAAAGGGATATCTCACGGTACTGGGCTCCACCCCTTTGATGATGTCGAATGACGAAACTAGTCAGGGCGGAACCCAGTAACGTGAGTGAAGGACGCCTAGAACTGTGGGAGACGAGCGCATCCACCCCCCTGCAAAGCACAGAGCGGTAGGAGACGCTGACCATAGATCTATAAAGAGCGGCCACAATAAATGTGACTACATGCTGGTTTATATTCTTATGTTTGTGAGTGTACATCTATATGGATTTTTTACACATACAGAGGTGAATTAAAAGTTTAAACAGTATCACACTATGTCCGTTCTCTTTGTTTTTGCTTGCTGAACATTGAGCATCCATCTGTTTGGAGTGAGGAGACACACATTGAGATCAGCTTGGATCCGGCTCTCTTAAGGCTTTTGTCTATTTGGTTGCTGGTAAGAGGCTTTCTTAAGAGGGGGCTGCTATCCACACCCCCCCCTCTTTTCTCATTACACGAGTTGTGGTGGATCTTCTGGCAACAACAAGATCTTGCTTTCACCTTCTTGGGATTGATTGGACTGTTTAATACTATTATTATACTATTTTTTTCTCTTTTGTAGAAATCTATATATATCATAGACATACACTAAACCAGTATATTGATTGATTATTGATGTAATATATATGTTGCAATAGACATATACACTAGTGCTGCCTGGTGGATGCTAACTTGTTTTAACCATTGCTTTTACTTTTTTTCATTTACCCTGTGTTAATATTCTATGATACCAATTGGGTATTTTTAGGTAGCAGCTGACTACTGAGAAGTGGTAATACAGAGTTATTTTAGATTTTGGTGGCTAGATATTCCAAGAGCGCTTGTTTGATCTGTTTTGAGACAGTGCGCCTTTTTCTCATCACCGATCACTATTAGAAATTACATGGTTAATACTTGCAGCTAATTTTTGATAATTAGGGCAGTTTGGATTAGTGGAGGCTCACAGGACTCTTTATATGTTAGCATACTCATGTGTTATGCTGTATACACACAATCGGAAATTCCAACAACAAAATCGTGGATTTTTTTCCGACGGAATGTTGGCTCAAACTTCTGATGCATACACACGGTCACACAAATGTTGTCTGAAATTCCGACCGTCAAGAACATGGCGACGTACAACACGTATGATGGCATTATAAAAGGGAAGTTCGATACCCAGTGAGCCACCCTTTGGGCTCCTTCTGCTAATCTTGTGTTAGTAGAAGTTTGATGAGAGATGATTCACGCTTTTCAGCCTTCATGCTTTTCAGTCCATTACTGCTCTTCAGTTTGTGCTTGTGGGTTCGTATCTGTTTTTCAGTTCGTGTAGTCAGTTTGTATCTGGTTTTCAGTGGGTTCTTGTCCGCTCATTTCTGGTTTTCCGCTCGTTCTTCTCAGGCCTTTCTGTTCTTCAGTGCGTTCTGTTAGTTTATTCTGACCAGTCGACCATTTTCTAGTCATGTTGTGGCTATGTACTTGTCGTAGAGTTTGTGCTGTGCAGGGGCTTGGTGTTGGTTTTCTTACTTTGACCCAAGCCCAGTCCATGAACAGGGTGGGGAGGAGTTCATGGATGAAGAATTGGTTGCTTTAGTGTGACCAATTCTCTTATATGCCTTTGCTGTGAGAGATCCAGGAGAATAATCCTGATGATTTCAGGAATTATTTCCGGATGACGGACCCCGTTTTTTTTCACCATTTGTTGGCTTTGCTGTCCCCTTATATTATGAAGCAGGACAACTGCATGCGGCAAGCCATCACTCCCGAACAAAGGCTAGTCGCCACGTTGCACTACTCCCTGGCGACAGGGAGAAGTCTGCAGGACATCAAGTTCTCGACAGGCATCTTCCCCCAGGCTCTGGGGATTATTATTCCAGAGACCTGTTCTGCCATCATACAAGTCCTGCAGAAGGACTATATTAAGGTAAGTTTTCTCCTTTAACATCACATTCTATATATTTAATGTTGGCTAATGAAAGGTCCCAGCAATATGCTGGACCAACATGGGCTGGCTCAAAGGAGAAAGTACAAATCATACGGTTCTCCTGCTTTGCTTTCTATCCCCCAGGTATCCGCCCCCTCCGGGCGGCAACAGCGTGTGATTGGCGGTCAGAGGAAGCAGCTGATTGGCCGAATCGAGCGGGAGTTAGCCTGCGCGGAGGAAGTCTATATAAGGGCTCCAGTGCGGCGGTCTCCATCAGTCCTTTCCAGTCAGCCAGCGTTGCAGCGAGGGCCGTGCTGTCGCTCACAGGACATGAAGCGCCGCGCTGTCAGCAGTCGGGAGGCCTTGCTGTGCCAGCTGATGGAGAGGGCAGAGAGCAGTGGAGGTGAGGAGTGGCTGCGCCGCTGTCTGGAGGAAGGGAACGCCCCAATACAGCCTACACTCACTCCTCCTGTGCAGAGAAAAGGCGCAGCTGCGGTGGGAAGCGCAACTAGGCAGCAGCCAGGGAGGAAGAAAAAGGTTCAGAGAGCAGCTCCTTCTCCTCAGTTCAGAGGCGGCTCTCTAATTAGGCAAATTAGGCGGTCGCCTAAGGCCTCGCACTAACAGGGGCCTCGCAGCTGCCTAATTTGCCTAACGTGTTAGCGGGAGTGAGAGGGAATGTCCCCCACTCTGTGTCCCCGGGGCCGTCTCTCTGGCCGCTACAACTTTTTCCCTGCCTGGAGCGGACTGTTCCCTTGAGTGAGCACTGCCCGAGGCAAGGTCCCAGGGTCAGTGGGTGTCTCCATCATCTACTTCCCCCCTCTGGCTCCTCCCTTTCTGCCAGGCTCTGCGATCTCCCGCCATGTGCAGAGCCCGGATAATGCCAGCGGCGGCCGTGCAGCTCTCACCTGCTCTCCGCGGATGGACAGTCTGTGGTGGAGGACGCTCAGGACGGGACCTGCTACTGCCAGAGCAGGCGCCTGGCGATCATCGGGACGGGGAGCCTGTCTGCTATGCCGGAGATCCAAGGTACAGAATGACGCGGTCCTGCCATTCACGGACACATCCTGTGACGTCACCTACTGACCGAGGTTGCCCCGACAATCACTGCTGCCAGCCATCCCACACAGACACAGCCCACTGAGCCCAGCCATTCAGCATGTGAGGCATGCACCTACTAACCATTTGTCATCACCATTATCCTCATCAGCTTCCCACCCCTGTCATCATCCTCCCTGTGCCACTCTGCCAGCTTCCCACCCCTGTCATCATCCTCCCTGTGCCCATCTGCCAGCTTCCCACCCCTGTCATCATCCTCCCTGTGCCACTCTGCCAGCTTCCCACCCCTGTCATCATCCTCCCTGTGCCACTCTGCCAGCTTCCCACCCCTGTCATCATCCTCCCTGTGCCACTCTGCCAGCTTCCCACCCCTGTCATCATCCTCCCTGTGCCACTCTGCCAGCTTCCCACCCCTGTCATCCTCCTCCCTGTGCCCATCTGCCAGCTTCCCACCCCTGTCATCATCCTCCCTGCACCCATCTGCCAGCTTCCCACCCCTGTCATCACCCTCCCTGTGCCACTCTGCCAGCTTCCCACCCCTGTCATCATCCTCCCTGTGCCACTCTGCCAGCTTCCCACCCCTGTCATCATCCTCCCTGTGCCCATCTGCCAGCTTCCCACCCCTGTCATCATCCTCCCTGTGCCCATCTGCCAGCTTCCCACCCCTGTCATCATCCTCCCTGCACCCATCTGCCAGCTTCCCACCCCTGTCATCATCCTCCCTGTGCCCATCTGCCAGCTTCCCACCCCTGTCATCATCCTCCCTGTGCCCATCTGCCAGCTTCCCACCCCTGTCATCATCCTCCCTGTGCCCATCTGCCAGCTTCCCACCCCTGTCATCATCCTCCCTGTGCCCATCTGCCAGCTTCCCACCCCTGTCATCATCCTCCCTGTGCCACTCTGCCAGCTTCCCACCCCTGTCATCATCCTCCCTGTGCCACTCTGCCAGCTTCCCACCCCTGTCATCATCCTCCCTGCACCCATCTGCCAGCTTCCCACCCCTGTCATCATCCTCCCTGTGCCACTCTGCCAGCTTCCCACCCCTGTCATCATCCTCCCTGTGCCACTCTGCCAGCTTCCCACCCCTGTCATCATCCTCCCTGTGCCACTCTGCCAGCTTCCCACCCCTGTCATCCTCCTCCCTGTGCCCATCTGCCAGCTTCCCACCCCTGTCATCATCCTCCCTGCACCCATCTGCCAGCTTCCCACCCCTGTCATCACCCTCCCTGTGCCACTCTGCCAGCTTCCCACCCCTGTCATCATCCTCCCTGTGCCACTCTGCCAGCTTCCCACCCCTGTCATCATCCTCCCTGTGCCACTCTGCCAGCTTCCCACCCCTGTCATCATCCTCCCTGTGCGCATCTGCCAGCTTCCCACCCCTGTCATCATCCTCCCTGTGCCACTCTGCCAGCTTCCCACCCCTGTCATCATCCTCCCTGTGCCACTCTGCCAGCTTCCCACCCCTGTCATCATCCTCCCTGCACCCATCTGCCAGCTTCCCACCCCTGTCATCATCCTCCCTGTGCCACTCTGCCAGCTTCCCACCCCTGTCATCATCCTCCCTGTGCCACTCTGCCAGCTTCCCACCCCTGTCATCATCCTCCCTGTGCCACTCTGCCAGCTTCCCACCCCTGTCATCATCCTCCCTGTGCCACTCTGCCAGCTTCCCACCCCTGTCATCATCCTCCCTGTGCCACTCTGCCAGCTTCCCACCCCTGTCATCATCCTCCCTGTGCCACTCTGCCAGCTTCCCACCCCTGTCATCATCCTCCCTGTGCCCATCTGCCAGCTTCCCACCCCTGTCATCATCCTCCCTGTGCCCATCTGCCAGCTTCCCACCCCTGTCATCATCCTCCCTGTGCCCATCTGCCAGCTTCCCACCCCTGTCATCATCCTCCCTGCACCCATCTGCCAGCTTCCCACCCCTGTCATCATCCTCCCTGTGCCACTCTGCCAGCTTCCCACCCCTGTCATCATCCTCCCTGCACCCATCTGCCAGCTTCCCACCCCTGTCATCATCCTCCCTGTGCCCATCTGCCAGCTTCCCACCCCTGTCATCATCCTCCCTGTGCCCATCTGCCAGCTTCCCACCCCTGTCATCATCCTCCCTGTGCCCATCTGCCAGCTTCCCACCCCTGTCATCATCCTCCCTGTGCCCATCTGCCAGCTTCCCACCCCTGTCATCATCCTCCCTGTGCCACTCTGCCAGCGTCCCACCCCTGTCATCATCCTCCCTGTGCCACTCTGCCAGCTTCCCACCCCTGTCATCATCCTCCCTGTGCCACTCTGCCAGCTTCCCACCCCTGTCATCATCCTCCCTGTGCCACTCTGCCAGCTTCCCACCCCTGTCATCATCCTCCCTGTGCCCATCTGCCAGCTTCCCACCCCTGTCATCATCCTCCCTGTGCCCATCTGCCAGCTTCCCACCCCTGTCATCATCCTCCCTGTGCCCATCTGCCAGCTTCCCACCCCTGTCATCATCCTCCCTGCACCCATCTGCCAGCTTCCCACCCCTGTCATCATCCTCCCTGTGCCCATCTGCCAGCTTCCCACCCCTGTCATCATCCTCCCTGTGCCACTCTGCCAGCTTCCCACCCCTGTCATCATCCTCCCTGCACCCATCTGCCAGCTTCCCACCCCTGTCATCATCCTCCCTGTGCCCATCTGCCAGCTTCCCACCCCTGTCATCATCCTCCCTGTGCCCATCTGCCAGCTTCCCACCCCTGTCATCATCCTCCCTGTGCCCATCTGCCAGCTTCCCACCCCTGTCATCATCCTCCCTGTGCCCATCTGCCAGCTTCCCACCCCTGTCATCATCCTCTGTGCCACTCTGCCAGCGTCCCACCCCTGTCATCATCCTCCCTGTGCCACTCTGCCAGCTTCCCACCCCTGTCATCATCCTCCCTGCACCCATCTGCCAGCTTCCCACCCCTGTCATCATCCTCCCTGTGCCCATCTGCCAGCTTCCCACCCCTGTCATCATCCTCCCTGTGCCCATCTGCCAGCTTCCCACCCCTGTCATCATCCTCCCTGCACCAATCTGCCAGCTTCCCACCCCTGTCATCATCCTCCCAGCACCCATCTGTCAGCTTCCCACCCCTGTCATCATCCTCCCTGTGCCACTCTGCCAGCTTCCCACCCCTGTCATCATCCTCCCTGCACCCATCTGCCAGCTTCCCACCCCTGTCATCATCCTCCCTGTGCCACTCTGCCAGCTTCCCACCCCTGTCATCATCCTCCCTGCACCCATCTGCCAGCTTCCCACCCCTGTCATCATCCTCCCTGTGCCCATCTGCCAGCTTCCCACCCCTGTCATCATCCTCCCTGTGCCCATCTGCCAGCTTCCCACCCCTGTCATCATCCTCCCTGTGCCCATCTGCCAGCTTCCCACCCCTGTCATCATCCTCCCTGTGCCCATCTGCCAGCTTCCCACCCCTGTCATCATCCTCCCTGTGCCACTCTGCCAGCGTCCCACCCCTGTCATCATCCTCCCTGTGCCACTCTGCCAGCTTCCCACCCCTGTCATCATCCTCCCTGTGCCACTCTGCCAGCTTCCCACCCCTGTCATCATCCTCCCTGTGCCACTCTGCCAGCTTCCCACCCCTGTCATCATCCTCCCTGTGCCCATCTGCCAGCTTCCCACCCCTGTCATCATCCTCCCTGTGCCCATCTGCCAGCTTCCCACCCCTGTCATCATCCTCCCTGTGCCCATCTGCCAGCTTCCCACCCCTGTCATCATCCTCCCTGCACCCATCTGCCAGCTTCCCACCCCTGTCATCATCCTCCCTGTGCCCATCTGCCAGCTTCCCACCCCTGTCATCATCCTCCCTGTGCCACTCTGCCAGCTTCCCACCCCTGTCATCATCCTCCCTGCACCCATCTGCCAGCTTCCCACCCCTGTCATCATCCTCCCTGTGCCCATCTGCCAGCTTCCCACCCCTGTCATCATCCTCCCTGTGCCCATCTGCCAGCTTCCCACCCCTGTCATCATCCTCCCTGTGCCCATCTGCCAGCTTCCCACCCCTGTCATCATCCTCCCTGTGCCCATCTGCCAGCTTCCCACCCCTGTCATCATCCTCCCTGTGCCACTCTGCCAGCGTCCCACCCCTGTCATCATCCTCCCTGTGCCACTCTGCCAGCTTCCCACCCCTGTCATCATCCTCCCTGCACCCATCTGCCAGCTTCCCACCCCTGTCATCATCCTCCCTGTGCCCATCTGCCAGCTTCCCACCCCTGTCATCATCCTCCCTGTGCCCATCTGCCAGCTTCCCACCCCTGTCATCATCCTCCCTGCACCAATCTGCCAGCTTCCCACCCCTGTCATCATCCTCCCTGCACCCATCTGTCAGCTTCCCACCCCTGTCATCATCCTCCCTGTGCCACTCTGCCAGCTTCCCACCCCTGTCATCATCCTCCCTGCACCCATCTGCCAGCTTCCCACCCCTGTCATCATCCTCCCTGTGCCCATCTGCCAGCTTCCCACCCCTGTCATCATCCTCCCTGCACCCATCTGCCAGCTTCCCACCCCTGTCATCATCCTCCCTGTGCCCATCTGCCAGCTTCCCACCCCTTTCATCATCCTCCCTGCACCCATCTGCCAGCTTCCCACCTCTGTCATCTTCATCCTCCCTGCACCCATCTGCCAGCTTCCCACCTCTGTCATCTTCATCCTCCCTGCACCCATCTGCCAGCTTCCCACCTCTGTCATCTTCATCCTCCCTGCACCCATCTGCCAGCTTCCCACCTCTGTCATCTTCATCCTCCCTGCACCCATCTGCCAGCTTCCCACCCCTGTCATCATCCTCCCTGTGCCACTCTGCCAGCTTCCCACCCCTGTCATCCTCCTCCCTGCGCCCATCTGCCAGCTTCCCACCCCTGTCATCCTCCTCCCTGCGCCCATCTGCCAGCTTCCCACCCCTGTCATCATCCTCCCTGTGCCACTCTGCCAGCTTCCCACCCCTGTCATCATCCTCCCTGCACCCATCTGTCATCATCCTCCCTGCGCCCATCTGCCAGCTTCCCACCCCTGTCATCATCCTCCCTGCGCCCATCTGAGGCTTCCCACCTCTGTCATCTTCATCCTCCCTGCACCCATCTGCCAGCCTACCACCCCTGTCATCATCCTCCCTGCGCCCATCTGCCAGCTTCCCACCCCTGTCATCATCCTCCCTGTGCCCATCTGCCAGCTTCCCACCCCTGTCATCATCCTCCCTGCACCCATCTGCCAGCTTCCCACCCCTGTCATCATCCTCCCTGTGCCCATCTGCCAGCTTCCCACCCCTGTCATCATCCTCCCTGTGCCCATCTGCCAGCTTCCCACCCCTGTCATCATCCTCCCTGTGCCACTCTGCCAGCTTCCCACCCCTGTCATCATCCTCCCTGCACCCATCTGCCAGCTTCCCACCCCTGTCATCATCCTCCCTGTGCCCATCTGCCAGCTTCCCACCCCCGTCATCGTCCTCCCTGCACCCATCTGCCAGCTTCCCACCTCTGACATCTTCATCCTCCCTGTGCCACTCTGCCAGCTTCCCACCCCTGTCATCTTCATCCTCCCTGCACCCCTCTGCCAGCTCTCTACCCCTGTCATCTTCATCCTCCCTGCACATCTCTGCCAGCTTCCCACCCCGTAATATTCATCCTGCCTGCTCCCCACCCCTGTCACCTTCATCCTCCCTGCACCCCTCTGCCAGCTTCCCACCCCCTGTCATCTTCATCCTCCCTGCACACCTCTGCCAGCTCCCCACCCCTGTCATCTTCATCCTCCCTACAGACCTCTGCCAGCTTCTCACCGCCCCACCCCTGTCATCTTCATCCACCCTGTTCCCCACTGTCAGCTTCCTACCTCACCACTCCGTCATCATCATCCCTATCATTCTCCTGTACCCCATATCTGGCATCCTACCACACTGCCCCCTGTCATTATTATCCTCATCCCTCCTGAACCCTACCTCTGTCATCCTATCAGCCTACGCCCTATCATTATAGGGGAGCTAAGATCTCAGCCTCTCACCCCCAATGCTGCTACCATCACCCCAAACTGCATCCTGCCATCCAACCCACTGTACACCAACAGTTGCATCACACACCACAATACTGCCCTGCCACCCAGTGAGAGGTAATGGTGTGCAGTAACCTCTAGCAACCAATCATTAATTATGTTTCCCATTATGGGCGCGAGTGGGGCCTCATGCCTAAGATTTGCCTAAGGCCTCACAAAGCCTAGAGCCGCCTCTGCCTCAGTTAACAGGTCTGAAGAAAAGAGGGTCAGCTGTATCAAGAGGTGCATCTCGTCCGCGGGAGAGCAGCGCTACTCACCTTACACCTATGGAGGCGAGCGAGCAGTCATTGTCCCCTATTGGTGAGAAATCTATTTCTGATGTTTCACAATTGTCTGTATTGGTTGGTTCATTGTCTAATATGTTACAGAAATTTCAAGGGGCACATGATATTGGTGCTGACAATACTCAGAGGGCACGGGGGTCCGGTGCAGGTAATGGTAAGAGCTATGGTGAATTGTCAGGAGCACAATCTATTGGTGCAGAACAGCGCATTCATTTACAGAGTAATGTGGAATGCCAAAGGGCACAGTTCTCTGGTGCTGGTCGCATGCTGCAGGACAATAGTGATGTATTTTCAATTGATAATATACATTATTTGGATGATGTTGGTCCTATCTGGCAGGAGCCAAGTGCCCCTGTTTTACAGGACACAAAAAGAGCATTTGCTGTGACTGGCCCCAGTGCCTCCAGTACTGTTAATCCTTCTTTGCCTATAAGGCTGTCAGCATTGACAGTGGGTGAGTCTTCCTTTAGGGAGCCCCTTCCATGAGTCCTGTCCCCATTGGGCTTTCATTTGCCTAAGGCAACAAAAGAGAAAATTTGGAAGGGCGAATTCTTGGACCTGCTGTCTTTACTCCCCTCCTCTAAGGAGTTCTTGGTTAAATCTGACAGGCAAGCGAATGACAGGCCCGAGGAGGATAGGACACAGTCCGTTCCGAAAATGTTTCAAAACTGGCTGCAGGCGTTCTGCATTTATGCAGCAGTAATGGGCGAACGCTTTCCCGGCAAGTGTTCAGGCATGTTTCAGCACTTGGATATTATTGCCGAGGCATTTTGCCATTTTGGGGGTTCAGCCTGGTTCACGTATGACGAGAGTTTCCGTCAGAAACTGGCAGTCCACCCTACCCTACATTGGGGGACGAAAGATGTGGGTCTGTGGCTGAACCTAATGTTGCCAGCTAAGCCACAGTTTACACCTAGGCCCCCGCCAAGTAGTCAGGGCAGTTTTCGTAGGGGTCTGTGCTTTGCCTTCAATGAGGGCCAGTGCAGGTTCCTTACAAATTGCCGCTACAGACACGAGTGCTCCTACTGCAGCGATGCTCATGCAGCCAGCAGGTGCTTTCGCAAATCAGCCGCATCCTCCTTTCAGCCAGTTAACAAGGATAGTCATGGAAAGGGCTCAGACTCCGGTGAAGTTAGTCGCAATGCGCCCATGGCTAGAGCGCTACCCAGACCACAGAATGGCGGCTCTGCTAATTGATGGTTTCAAGGACGTTTTTTTAGTCCCGACCTTTCAAGGCCCAGGCTGTGTTATGGTAAACAATTTAGTTTCAGTTGATAACCATATGGATGTGGTATGTGAGAAAATATCCAAGGAGCTGGCTAAGGGGAGGATAGTGGGCCCTTTTCATGCCCCCCCTTTCCTGAATTTTCGCTTGTCCCCACTGGGGATAGTTCCAAAGAAAGAGGCGGGTTCTTTTAGGATGATACACCATCTTTCCTATCCCCCTAAATCCTCACTGAATGACGAGGTGTCGGATATCGCAGCCGCAGTAGTCTATTCTTTTTTTGATGAAGCCTTGGTCATCCTGAGACGAATGGGTCAAGGCGCCTTACTGGCCAAGGCCGACATCAAGGCGGCTTTCCGGTTATTGCCAGTTCACCCCCAAGGTTTCAACTCCTTGGGCTTTCAATTTTTGGGGCAATTTTTCTTCGATAAATGCATGCCCATGGGGTTTTCCTTATCGTGCTTTTACTTTGAGGCTTTTTGCACTGGGTCACATCCCAGAAGTTTCCCCATGGGGCTCTATTGCATTACCTGGACGATTTTTAAATTTTTGGTACGGGCAGATCCTCGGAATGTTTCGAGGCCCTCCAAGCATTTTATGGCATCTGTGAGGACTTTGGTGTCCCCCTGGCTCATGAAAAGACCTCTCTTCCCTCCACGTCTATCAAATTCCTTGGAATAATCATCGATTCGGTACGAATGGAATTCAGATTACCAGAGGAAAAACTGCTGAAGCTGAGATCTCTGATCTCATCATTCTTATCCAGGAAAAAAGTCTTGTTGAAGGAAGCCCAGTCGCTTCTGGGGCTATTTGCTTTTGCTGCCAGGGTTATTCCCATGGCTAGGGTTTTCTCTCGTAGATTCTCCTTGGCCATTAGAGGCCTTACAAGCCCACGGGCCCATGTCCGGCTATCAAGAGGGATGAAGAATGACCTTAGGGTATGGGATACTTTCCTAAGCAATTTTAATGGCTCTACAGTATGGCAGCAGGATTTTGTGGTTAGTAGCCAAGTGGAATTCTTCACGGACGCAGCCGGGTCTGCGGGTTTCGGGCGTTCTTGAATGGGCACTAGTGCTTGGCATTCGGAATGGTTGCAGGAGGAAATTTTACAAAACTTAGTCCTCCTGGAATTGTTCCCAGTCATAGTCTCTGTAGTGATCTGGAGAGAGTTTTTTGAGAACAAGAGAATATTGGTCCATACGGACAACAAGGGAGTTCTATTTGCCATTAATGGTTTATCCTCAAAGTCCGAGCCAGTGGTTAGATTACTGCGTTTTATGGTTTTGCACTGTATGCGTTATAATATTTGGCTTAAAGCTGAACATATAGCTGGCATTCATAATAATATCGCCGATGCTTTATCTCGCCTACAGTTCTCAAAGTTTCGGGACCTGGTTCCATCGGCGGATCTGGAAGGGACCCCTTGCCCGGAATTCTTCTGGGGCTTAATATGGGAGTGATTTTCTGTAATCTACGCAACTCAGTTTCAAGTAAGACTTGGTCAGACTATAGGTTATCTTGGTCCAGGTGGTGTTCTTTTTGCGGTGATGTTGGTTCGGATCCTTTAAATGTCACTTCATTGTTAGCATTATCTTTTTTGTCCAACCTCATACAGGCTCGCCTTTCCCCGGCCTCAGTAAGTAAAATCCTGGCGGGGGTTTCATTCTTCTTGAAGTTTTCAGGTTTGCCAGCTTTAACTTCTTTCTTTCAAGTGTCACAGGTCCTGAAGGGTTTCAGGAGGTCCAGACCTGCAATCGACAGCAGGTGTCCCATTTCGGTTGCCTTATTGTTGGACCCCCTTGGTTCTCTCCGGGAGGTATGTACATCCGAGTTTGAAACTTTTCTTTTTAGAGCTGCCTTTTCAGTCGCTTTCTTTGGTGCTCTTAGGATTGGCGAATTCACGGCCGCTAACAGGAGTTCCCTATCTTTTCTTAGATTTGGTCATGTTCGTTTGCAAGATGGTGGTCTATACATTTTTCTTTGCAGGTCCAAATCATCCCCGGCCGGTTGCTGGTTCTCTCTCTTTAGTTCAAACAACAAGTCGCTATGCCCGGTCACCCGGGTGGTGAGGTATATGGTGGTTAGGCCGGTAGCCCCTGACTCCTTCTTTATCCACAAGGATTTGTCCCCGTTGACTAGATATCAGTTTTCAGCTATTTTTTCCGCTTTTCTGAAGCGTCTGAACCTATCTGGCTATCGCTTTTCTTCCCATTTTTTTAGGATAGGGGCAGCCACGGTAGCAGATTCCTTGGGTTTTGCTGAGGAGGGTTTGAAGTCTGTTGGGCGATGGAGTAGTTCTAGGTACAAATTATATGTTCGTCCTGTTATGTTGTTGTCCAAAAGGGGATTAGTCGTCCAGCCTTGGCTGGATGGACACCATGTTATTCTGTGTAAATGATATCTTAGCCAAGTTGGCCTATTTATTTTATTTACTTATTTTATTTATTTTATTTATTTTATTTAAATAAATAAATTAACCCCTATGGATAACACCGTGGCCATATATAATTTTCCAATTAATAAATATGTGTTGGATTGTATCTTGTGTTTTGTTTTAATTTGAGTACCTTTGTGCTAGCCCATGTATTGTATTTATTTCATCATTCCCTAATTACCATGATTGTAATATGCTGTGAATGTCCCCTTTGTCCCCATGCATGCTGTAAGCTTTTAATGCTCATTTTGGGCCTACATGCATATTTGCCTTCACTAACCTCTCCAGCATGCTATCCTGGGCACATACACAACTAGCCTAGTCGCTTAACAATGTATTGTGTCAGCTCCATTGTAGTGCTTTAGCCTAAACACTCCCTAAAATGTGTACAAATGTTATTGTTGTTATTAAAATCAGGTGGAGTGGCAGAGGCTTTTTTTGGGGTCCCAAACTCATTGGGAACCCTCCCCCACCCCACCCTAACATTTTTACAATGGGCCATCAGAGGGGGTGATGAATTTGATAAATGGATCTTATATTTTTGTCTTAAAATAAATGTTATACTGATGTTGGGCAAGCATGTTTGTGTCTAATCTGTTTGCAATGTTATGTGCAAAAGTACAAATTTTTATTTTTCTGGTTTGACTCCACTGTTTCCTTCAACGCCACAGGAGTGGCAGACTGTGGCTTCCCAATTTGCTCAGTTGTGGGTCTTTTCCAAATGCGGAGGTGCAATAGATGGAAAACGAGTCCACATCATCCCACCCCCAACTCAGGGTCATATTATTACAACTATAAGGGGTTTCATAGTATCGTGATGATGGCAGTGGTGTCGGCGACATACAAGTTCTTGTATGTGGACATGTGGAAGAATGGCCAGATATCAGATATATGGTGGAGTCTTCGCCCAGACAGAGTTTCACAGACAGCTCCAGAAAAGTTGCTTGGGATTGACACCTGCTGAGGATAATGTGGCAGGACTGCCATTTGTCTTTGTCGCTGATAAAGCATTTGGGCTGGGTGAACACCTGATGCGGCCATTCCCCATGAGGACCCTCACCCCGGAGCAGAGTGTTTTTAACTACCGGCTGGCCAGAGCCAGAAGAGTGGTGGAGAATGCGTTTTGGGATAATGGCCAGCTGGTTCTGCCTATTCCTCACAGCAATAAACATGGTGGAATATAAACTTAATCACATTGTGCTTTCATGCTGCGTACTTCATAATTTTTTACAGCAAAATGCTCCAAACTATGTGGCCTCAGTTGTGCCGGAAATTCATGAAAAAATACACTGACGGCACTTGAAGCTGGCTGTCCTGGCTTGCCCCCCCAAAGCACCCGTGAAGTACGGTAAAAATATATTTTACGGGTAGGGGGCCATTGATATGCCAGCAAACCTATGATTAATTTTTTAAATAAATATTTTTTTTTATCTGAAATAATCTTGAATGAATGAAAACTTATATAGCGCGCCACATGCAAACTAAATCACCTCTGGGCGCTTGTTGTTCCTGTCTCCTTTGATATCAAAAGAGATGGGTCTTGATCTTTCTCCTGAATGCCAAGTGATCCTCCTCCAACCGAATGCTGGTTGGTAAAGCGTTCCATAGTCTGGGACCTTGGACCGCAAATCTTTTTCTCCTTTGGACTTGTAGTGGGATTTCGGAATCTGGAGCAGGTTTTGATTGGTGGATCGCAAAACGCGATTGGGATTGTGGGCTTTTATTTTTTTGCATAAATAATGGGGGGCATTCCCATGGATACATCTATGCGTAAGACAGAGAGCTTTAAAAGCAATCCTGTCTTTTTTACTGGTAACCAATGAAGGGTTCTCAGTGAAGGTGAGATGGATTCCCAGGGTTTTTTCCCCGTCACAAGTCTGGCGGCCATATTCTGAACGACTTGCAGACAAAGCGATTTGGTACTTGGGGAGTCCGAGTTAAAGGGCATTTGCATAGTCCAGTCTGGAGTTAACAAGTGCTCCCACCACGACCGCTAAATCTTCTTTGGGGAGGAAAGGAGTAAGTCTGCATAGTAGGCGCAGCAGATGGTGAGATCCGCTGACTACTGCCCCTATTTGTGCGTCCATTGTCATATAGGAGTCAAAAATGACCCCTAGACTTTTGACTTTGGCGCTAGGGGGTGATGATTTTGCCCAGAATGGGCGGGGATGTCCATGCTGTTGCAGGTTGATTCCTATGCTTGGCGTGAAACAGGAGAAGTTCTGTTTTCGCTCCATTGAGTTTAAGATAACTCTTTGTCATCCAGTCCTCTATCAAAGAGAGGCATGTCTCTAGATTGAGGTGGTGATTCTTTTTGTTGCCAATGCGGAAATACAGTTGTGTGTCGTCTGCATATGAATGGTAAAGCAGTTTTTGGCTGCTAATGATCTCAAAAAGAGATTTTGATTTTGATTTACTGCTTGTGTTTCTTTTAGCGGTCTCCTAGGTTCTCCTAGTGCACTTGTAGTGCCAAGTGGATTTGCCTTTAGTAAGTTAGTTAGTCTTGGTTTAACCTCCCTGGCGGTATGATTCTTTCTGATTTTAGGTGCTGAAAGCGGTACAGTACCATTATTTGCAAGGAAATTTGCCGTTTACTGTAGGCTTGAAATAACTCACTTAAATCTGACCAAACAAAAGTCTAGTTAGCATCCCAGGTATGATTTTTTTTTAAAACAAAATTATAAATTATAATATAATAAATAATTATAAATAATTATAAAAAATAATAATATAATTATAATAAAAATTATTCAATAATGTAATCAACTCAAAAACACTGACATTTGCTCATTTGCAGAATTGTCGCTGTCATTACTTTTATTTTTTTATGACGAATTCCCCCACAAATCGCTATGGTTTCATTCTGAAAGTGATTTTAATTTATTATCGCTGTTTTCTAGCTGCTCTAAAACCATTTTTGACATAAAGGAACACTTTTGGTTGCTATGGACAATCTACAGTTTGCAGGCAGAAAGAACAGTTTTTATTATACAAAAGAACATGTAGGGCACTGGGCAGACCGCTAGGGACAAGGGTGTGTGTATTTTTTACATACAGTACTGTAATATATAAGATTACAGTATACTGTATGCAATGTGTTTGTTTACGTTTTTGAATTTTGCGCCGTTCTCCGCTCCCGTGCATTGTAACGTCGCAGGGAACGGAGATCCGCGGCACACAGAGGCACACGCTCACACAGCGCGGATGCTTCGCTGGATCCAGGAACAAGGTAAGTAAACCTTGCCTGTGGATGCTGCGAGGCGAGCCCGAGTCTGACTCGGGGTTACCGATCGCAGCACAACATTGTAACCCCGAGTCAGACTCGGGAATACCGCCAGGGGGGTTAATAAATTTGGACATTCAAAATAGTTATTTTTTTCTTAAACAGGCATGTTTCAAACCATACCATACACAACTCTGGAACTTACAAAGTTCAACGTAGAAAAAATGAAGGCAATATCAGACATTATAGTATGTCAAAAATGTGTTGATCTCGCCTTCATCAGATGGGGTGATGTAAACCCCTGTAAAAGCCACATTTTGAAGATGCACACAAATTGGGAGTCAAAATGGGGATTTCCCTCCTGATCCCATGCCTAATGTCAACATGAGCTATCTCCCATCATGGGGGATCAATGGACGTGTTTCAGAGGTACAACCCCTTCCTCTTACCTACTTGAGTTGCGAGGAAGGGGTTGTACCCACAAAACGCGTACATTGATTTCCCGTGATGGCAGATAGCACATGTTGACACAATGTGTGTGTAACGGGAGTCACTTTTTGGGCACAGATTGAGCCAGAAAATAATTGACATGCAGAATATGTCTTGGACTGCAGCCCACCTGTCTGTCTGTTGGGATGTAAATGAATCCAGACTAACTTCTAAGGATCTTTAATTGTGGCTTGTGCTAATTGACCCTGTATTGTGTGAAGGTCTATTGATGGTAATGTGTATTGTAAGTTAGCAGACAGCCTAAAGGTCAGATGTATGAATCATCAGATGTAGTTAATTAGCTCATGTCAATTATGTCAGGAGCCGGAGTCAGGATGTCTACTAAAGGATGTGTATCGGGGCTCATTAGGAACCATTGTGTGATGTTGTGGGTGGAGTTAGGTCATTGTTCATTTGGTTACTGCAGTATTCTTTTTGTGTATATAAGAGCCTGCTTTCTCAATAAAGATTGGCTATTCCTGTTGAACCTCAAACAGAGCTGTGTGTCTCGTTAATGGGAGAATTCGTATGGGTCGTGTTCGTCGGATTGTGGGGTGTCGATAGCTGTCTTGTGTGCGTGAATGGAATATCATAAACGGTTTTAACCCCTGTCCCATTTGGGGTTCCGGTACAGTTTGCATCTTTAAAATTTGGCTTTTAAAATGCGTATATAATGAGTGAGTGATGAGCGCTTCAAATGGTGATGTGTGGGCACTACAAAAACACACAATACATCAATGTAAAGGATGAAAATCAAATCAAATCAAAAATCACTATATAGCTATATGTGTATACAACACTCATGCATCCAAATAGTGCATGCAAAATCAAATGTCCATGTGTCAAAAACAGCAAAACAGACAAACAGTGGAGTCCTATATGCCAGTGAAAAATGTGCTGGGCTATGGACAGTTGCACAGGGCAGTCTATAGCTGGTGTCTGCTGGTGGATTGGATGATTGTGTGATAGAGGAACTTCACTCTAGATGTTGATAAATACTGAACATCCCCAACTGGTATTGTAGTTCCCTTACCTTCAGGGTGATATATGTGAGCATATAGTAAGGTCCGTCCAGATATGGGGATCTTGCTGTCCCTGGCAGATAGAAGGTGAACAGGATATCTCTGAGTGATAAGCCTCCAGGGACCATCCAAGTGAACAGCACCATCACCTGTATACACCAGAGGGAACCCTTCCGGGACAGCAAGATCCCCATATCTGGACGGACCTTACTATATGCTCACATATAGCACCCTGAAGGTAAGGGAACTACAATACCAGTTGGGGATGTTCAGTATTTATCAACATCTAGAGTGAAGTTCCTCTATCACACAATCATCCAATCCACCAGCAGACACCAGCTATAGACTGCCCGGTGCAACTGTCCATAGCCCAGCACGTTTTTCACTGGCATATAGGACTCCACTGTTTGTCTGTTTTTCTGTTTTTGACACATGGACATTTGATTTTGCATGCACTATTTGAATGCATGAGTGTTGTATACACATATAGCTATATAGTGATTTTTGATTTGATTTGATTTTCATCCTTTACATTGATGTATTGTGTGTTTTTGTAGTGCCCACACATCTCAATTTGAAGCGCTCATCACTTACTCATTATATTCACCTATTTGTGTTTTGTGGACACTATAGATTGAGCTGCCTCAGATTTGTGGTTGCTATCCAGTTTTTTCACAATTGTGTACTCACAGTAGCGCATTCGATTTTTCTTATTCATTTTAAAATGCGTAACTGGAGCACCTTTGTGGTGTAAAAAGTTTGTTCTAGTGTCCCACACTAGTGCCCCTGAGTCCAGATGTGTAAACAGCTGCTGAGTGTCCTTTCCTTACACTGAATCAAGTTTGCCTTTCTTTCTAGTTACACACACATCTAGACAACAATGTACTAAACTAAATGTGCTTTAGATTCTGCCCAAAACATGTTCTTCATTTTTTTTTCAACATCATTGATCTTTTGCTTTATCATGTCTTAATCCCGATTGAACACCATTATGTCCTGGATGAGGATGTGTGCACTTGCACTGGTGAAACGAGTATCTTCATCCACAACATCCACATCACCTAAAATAAAAAAAGGTGCAGTAACCCTCTCTAAGAATGAGGAGTGTGAGTAGGCGTCGGACTGTCCCTTTTTGGTTGAACCATTTGCCCATTCAGTCAAGGAAGCGATCGGCTGGGAGGAGGTTATGGCAGAACTTCTGAGGGTTCAGAAAAGGGGGTCCTGAATCATTTCCCTTCATCGAAGAGCTGGAGAACCTCATAAAGGATAAGTGGGGGGGTCGCATAAGCGGCCCAGTATGAGCAACACGTTTGCAGATTGTACCCCTTGTGGGAGTCTAAGATCGATTCTTTGATCAATGCAACTACGGTCGATTCATCTTTAATGCGACTCGCTAGAGACGTTTCTCTACCGATTGAAGACGCAGTTACCTTCCGGGACGCACTTGATCGTAAAATCAATATAGAACTGAAGAAAGCCTGCGCCACGACAGGAGCCGCTTGTAGGCCGGCTATCACCACAGCGGCAGTCGCTAAAACTTTTGCTGCATAGGCAGCTAATGTTGAGAATCCCATTCTAGAAGGAGCCAACCAGGGGAAGATATTCTCCTCCCTGCAGGAAAATTAAGTTGGCTTACGGCTCCTAAGGGGGCGACTTCATGGCTGGGAAGAGCCTTATAGCTGAGACCCTGGATAGCGAAGGCAGCGTCAAAATTAACTGGTGCAACAATCCATATGGCGGCTCAAGTGTATTCGGCACAAAGATGGACTCGGCCATCTCCAAGGTTACCGGGGGAAAGTCTGGGCTGATTTCTCCGATAGGAAAACCAGAGCCCCAGAAGGGCCCCGCTTACAGGCGTGATCTTCCTGTCAAGTACAGGGATGTTAGATCCTACCGCCCCGGCAGGGAATTTAGGAGGGACTGGAAGACTCGACCCTCCTTCATGTAGATACAGTAAGCCAATCACAGCTGGGGAACAGCAGAAGTCCTTTTTGAGGGTCCGTCTGCCCACCCAGCTCAGGTGAGCACCAGACTCAAGAGATTCGCTCGGATATGGGCAACTCGTATAACAGATCCATGAACACTATCCTCTATCAAGACCGGTCACAATTGGAAATTCATGGGCACATTGCCAGGGAACACATTCCAGCCTACCAAGTATTTCCGCACCAGAAAGGGAGGGGGTTTTATTCCCCTTTATTTCTGGTACAAAAAAAAAAAAACGGGGATCTACGTCCAGTCTTGGACCTAAAGAAGTTCAACAGACGATCAAAATAGAGGCCCTCAGATTGGAAAAGCCTTTAGTCCATTTTGTTGTCAGTGGACGTGGGAGACTGAATGCTATCTCTAGATTTTTCGGGCGTTTACCTTCACATCCCAGTTCATCTTACCTTCCAGAGGTCCCTTCGGTTCTCAATCGATCAATCCCATTTCCAATTTTGGTCCCCCCCCATTCGGCATCGCCTCAGCACCCAGAGCATTCGGCAAGTTAGGGTGTTCCTAGGGGCAGAATAAAATACCAGGTTGTACCGGGTGCAACTCCCTCAAGAGAGGCTGAAGCCCTTGCTCCAGAAGATAGAGTCTGCTATCATCCAGACGTCTAACTGTCAGAGCCTGCCTCAGTACCCTGGGGTCCATGTCAGCATCCATACCCTTGATACAGTGGCCCCTGTGGCACATGCGAGTCTTACAGAACTCCTTTCTCAGGCAGTGGAATAGAACGTCAATACTCCAAACCATTCACATCCCGAACTGGGTAAAGCAATTAGTATGGTGGTGGACACACCCGTCCGACCTCAGGGAGTCCATTCCAAAAGTTCCCCCAAGTCCAGAAGTAGTCAAATCGGACGCCAGCTAGGGGTGATGGGGTCCACACTATCTAGACTGAGTAGCCCAAGGACAGTGGCATTTTCGGGCACAGGGCATAGTGTCAAATATTTTAGAGCTCAGAGCAGCCTTTCAGGCCCTCCTGGCCATTGCGCCTCTTCTAGAGAGGAAGAGTGTCCTGATCAGGATGGACAACAAGTCATGTATCCAGAGACAAGGGAGCATCAGGAGTCGCACGCTTCAGGAGGAAGTTCGCCCATAATGGAAGGGGCACAAGTGCACCTGTTAGATCTGTGGGGAGTATGCGTCCCAGCAACACAGAATTCGTTGGCCAACTACCTAAGCCGAGAGACACTTTCAAACAACGAACGGTCCCTGAACCAACAGGTATTCTCCATTCTTACGAAAACTTGTGGAGTACCAGAAGTCGACCTAGCGGCCACGCCAAAGAACTCCAAGTGTCAGAGGTTCCTGTCCATAGCCCACTTTCCATTACCTGAAGGGACAAACTGCCCAGTTCTTCCATGGAGCTGCGAGCTAGGGTACATTTTTCTTCCAACTTCTTGGATTACAAGATTCCTGTCCCGACTTCGGAAGTCCTCAGCCACAGTTATTGTACTAATACCGATCCGGCTGAGGAGGCCATGGTTTACGACCCTGCTACAACTAGGTACGCGGCCTCCAATACATCTTCCAGTAACCTGGGATCTCATACATCAGAGGCAATTCTTCCATCCAGCCCAGAGAAGCTGCATTTGCCAGCTTTGAAGCTGAGAGGGCTAGGTTAGGGGAACTAGGATACTCTCAGGAGGTAATATCAACCTTAGTACATGCTCTAAGGAGCTCCACTGATGTCACCTATACTAGGATCTGGGAGAGGTTTGTGTCATCGCAGCAAAGAGATTGGAATCCCATCTCAAATTCTTGAATTTCTTCAGTCAGGGTTTAACAAGGGCCCGGGCTTGGGTACCCTGAAGGTGCAAGTATCTGCCCTTTCAGCTATGACGGGTACTAGATGGACTCTTCATCATCCGGTCACTCTGTTCCTCAGGGCCTACTTAAGATCAGACCACCTAGGAGGCCAGCCTTTCCAACAGGGGATCTCTGTGTAGTACTCGAGGCCCTGTCCAATCCACCTTTTTCTCCATTCAACTTAGTCTCACCGTGGAACCTAGCTCTGAAGATGGCTTCCCGTATTGCTATCACCTCAGTTAAGAGGGCGTCAGAGATACAAGCACTTATGGCTATGGAACCCCTATTCAGTGTTCTTCCCTGACAGAGTGGTTCTGAAGCCCTCAGACCATTTTTATCCAAGGGTAACTTCCTCCTTTCTTTATAACAGGACATCGTCCTTTCGTCTTTTACTAATGAGAGGGGCGAGTCCCATGACTAGGATGTCAAGTCTACCATCTCCAGTTACGTCACAGCTACATCTCAGGAAGACGGATTCTCTCTTGATTATCCCACACGGGAGCAGACGAGGTCAGCCAGCTACCTCCCGTACCATTACCTCTTGGTTGTTAAAGCCATCAAAGAGACCTATTCCATCCAGCAACTTACGACTCCTAGAGGGCATTAGGGCTCATTCGACAGGGGCAGAGGCCACTTCTTGGGCAGCATATTGCGGGACTTCACCGGAAACCATAGGCAGAGCAGCAACTTGGTCTTCCCAACACATCTTCATTTCTCACTACAGAGTGAATTCTGCTCTCCTGGCTACCGTCGACTTCGGCAGATCTGTTCTTAGAGCCAATTCCTCAAGCACTATAAAGAATAAATATTACTGTTTTCTTGCACCCTCCCGACTGGCGAGTTATATCCCAGTGTGTGCTGCCATGAATGTGTCAGGAAAACGGAAAATTGTATACTCACCTTTCCGTAATTTTCCTTTTCCTGACGCATCTTCATGGCAGCACACAGATGCCCACCCTGTTGTTTTATGATGATATATACAGAGAATGATGCGGGGCGTCTCCCCTTCAAATTTATAGCTAACCAATCCTGTCAGGTTGTGGGGGCGGAGTCACAACCCAGTGTGTGCTGCCATGAAGATGCGTCAGGAAAGGAAAATTACGGAAAGGTGAGTATACAATTTTCCGTTTTTCTTCTGCTGGAGCAAATTGGATCAGGATTTTAATTTTTTTTTGCCTTCCTCAGATTTAACTGTGGGTATGTATATAGGTTTGAGTAATTGTTTTCCCTTGTACCGTATTGGTTTAACTTTATAGACCTGAGTCTTTTTTCAACCAGACTAACTATGTAACTATGTAACATTTAAAGATGCATGTAACCTATCCCAATCCAAAGAAAACAACAGACTTTCACCTTAAAGCAGAGGTTCCGTTCAAAAAAAAAAAAAAAAAAATCAGCAGCTACTAACACTGTAACTGCTGACTTTTAATGAGGACACTTACCTGTCCTAGCCGCCAACGATGTTGACCCCCGCGGAGGCTGATCATCGATCCTGGCAGCTCCAGGTGCCGCCATTCACAGTAAGGGAAACAGGCAGTGAAGCCGTGCGGCTTCACTGCCCATTTCCTACTGCGCATGCGCAAGCAGCGCGGCGCTTTGTGAATGGGCCGGCTGCTTTCTGGGACACACACAGTTCCCAGAATGCAGCGCTCCCCATTTGCAAGAAGACACCGAGTGTAAGAGGAGGAAGAGAGGATGAAGAGGCAGATTTGGCACTTCCGTATAGCAACAGCTATTTAGGGTAAGTTTTTTTTTTTTTGATTTTTGGTGGAAATATTTTTTTAAGGTAGGAACTTCACTTTAACTAGAACATTTTATATAACTGTATTGACTTTAATCCATGAACGTTTATTACAAAGCCAATGCTTTGAAGATGTTTTCTAAGAATAGGCTACATAATAAAATATAAAGAAAATCATTTTGGATTGTGCAGATAAATAAAAATAAAATAAAAAATATGTAGTATAATCTTTAAAAATAGGAAAAATAATGCTCTATCCACAAAAGTTTCCTGGCATGGTTTTATTGTGTCATTATTAGCCTATGTAAAAACTGTACTTTCTTTACCATCTAGGGGAAATGTTATTTCTGGCAGCTTGATACATTGTTTTGAAACTTCATTAATTGTTTGGCATAGATATTTGGTCCAAAGGGATGCATTACTGCAGCAGGAGACTACAACTATATCATGATTATAATTGTAACTAGTTTAGAGCTAATAAATCTTCCCTTTCAGACCTATACATCTGTTGTGTTTCTGAGAAGTGAAAAGGTTAGATGAATGAATAGACCTTGTCAATTACATTGGGATGAAATGACACTCTATGACCGATGACATGGGCGCAATGGGAATAGAGAAAGATGACTAAATACTGTGCTGCTCCATTTGAGTGTTTCATCAATGCGTGAGCCTTCTAGTTTAAAACTTTCATTGATTATCACAGAGTGCTTTTTACTGTCATATTTTTATAAGTCTATTGATTTTTTTTCCCTTATATTTGACAATTTACCCATCTCCAACACAACTATACACATAGATGAATATTTAGTTTATAATTATTTGTGCCTCAAATACAGAACAATAAATGCAAATATTTAACAAGCCAGTTTTGCAATTTACTATCATTTCTGAGCATTGATTTCTGCTAAACTAGAAAAAGTGTTAGAATACAAACTAAAACATTTTTTACATAGATTTCTTGTCTTTTCTCTAAGGATATTTAAATGATTCACTATAACATTGCATTAACAATTGCTGTTCCCTCCAACTGGATTACAATTTAAAGCCTAATTCTAGACAAGGTTGAGTGCATTGACCTGGGTTTGGTTTATGGTCTATTCATCAAATTCATTGTCAAACAGATGCATTTATCAACAAAGGCTACATGAAGCTGGCCACTACCAAGGGGGGCATGCATTAATGTAAAAAATAAAAAAAATAGAAAATAGCATGCAGTGGGGAGAGGGTGATCACATTTATGTCAATTTTAGATCAACATGGTAGCCTTTAACTCCTTACAAAAGTGTAACACATATGTGGGGCATCCAGTGTGTGGACTTTATGTGCCATATTAATAAAGAGTTACGCCATCGTATCTTTAAGCGTATGCTCAAACTGAGATAAGCTTAAATGTTGCTAAGATACGACCGACGTAAGTCTCCTACGCCGTCCTATCTTAGCTGCTTATTTACGCTGGCCGCTAGGGGCGTGTACGCTGATTTACGCCTAGAATATGGCGTAAAGATAAACCACCAAAAAGATAGCGCAGCCAATGTTAAGTATGGACATTGGGACCGTGTCAAATTTTTCACATTTTACGTCGTTTGCGTAACTCGTTCGTGAATGTGGCTGGCCGTAAATTACGCTCACGTCGAAACCAATGAGTCTTAGCGGCATAATTTGGAGAATGCGCACTGGGATACGTCCACGGACAGCGCATGCGCCGTTAGTAAAAAACGTCATTTACGTGGGGTCACACTTAATTTGAATAAAACACGCCCACATCAAACACATTTGAATTAGGTGGGCTTACGCTGGCCCATTTACGCTACGCCGCTGTAACTTAGGGAGCAATTGCTTTGTGAATACAGCACTTGCCTCTCTAATTTATGGCGGCGTAGCATATCTGCCATATCTGAGATACGCTACGCCCGCACAAATATACGCCGCTCTACGTGAATCTAGCCATATATATTCCACTGTTTGTGCTGAAACATGATCAATAATATGCTTTCATTACTGGGAGCTGTTACTGATGGCTCCTGGTCTCTTACTAAAAATAGGGAACAGGAAAAACAGTCTCTCGATCACATGATCACTGTGATAGCCTGTCATGTGAGCATTTACTCTGTAGCCCATCCCTGTGTTGTTTTTCCTCTGTGAAGATGAGAAACAACAGACGTATACTTTAGCAAGGAGGAAAATGTACACTGTAGTTTGCATAGATTTTCCCTCACTTCCTGTTTGGCTATGGGACAGGAAGTGAACAGAAATCTCTGCAATGGGACAGGGATGGTAAAAAATAAACTGACAGGGGCTATAACTCTTCCTTACTCTATCCAAAATAAAAAAAAAGTGTTGCGTATAGTTCTACTTTAAGCACAAATTTCTGATCATTTTATGGAGAGGACTAAGAAGATGCCAATAGTACAGCAGAATACACATAGCACAGTGAGGAAGGCTTGTGGTCCAGGATGATAGGACAGTCAAAATTAGAAGGAGCGCCTCCCCACAGTTGCGGAATGCCGGCCGCCCGCATACCGGAAGCAGTGCGGCCTCTTTATGGGTGCGTTAGACTAATTTTCCCCTCAGCCCAGTCCTCCCCATAAGACTAAAATCTCTACAATCTATATTTAGGCCAAGAACGCAACCGAGTCAGTATCAGAAAAAAATAATAAATATATCTTTAATATATCATAGTTTGAGAAAACCCTAAATGTAGGGGCATAGCTACAGGTGTAGCAAGGGTCACACTTTTGACCCGGCCCCATGCTCCAGTGGGCCAATGAGGCCCCCCTGTACAGCTGAATAGGAGGGTGGCATATAGTGTAATTGATCCCCGCCCACTGCAGCCACTGAATGCCCGCTTCTCCTCCTTTCCCTCCCGCAGGCATTCTGCAGCTGCAGGAGGCAGGAATCGATTTCTCTATATGTTAGCCCCCCATCACCCCTCTTATCCAGCTTCCTTCTGCTGCTCCCGGGCCCCTCTCGTCCAGCTCCACACTGAGCTGCTCGGGAACACACCTTGACATCACGGCACACCAAGCAACCCACTGGTCCTAGGAGTGAGACATCCCTAGGGCCTGTAGCTTTTGCATGTATTCATTCAGTTACTTGAGCTTGGAGTTTCCTTGGATTTTTCCTTGTCTTTTTTTTAACATATGTTGTCTTCCAATGCTACTTGCTGCAATGGACAGTTATAGTTTGGGGGCAGTGGCTTTTTTTTTGTATTATTGTTATATTGGTCAGACAATGCAATGACACCTTTGCAGCCATTGTGCTATGTGATGGGTTTTCAGTGTGCCCCTGTACCTTTAAGAAGGGATGGGCTGCTGGGCGTGGCTTGCGCGCGAGCGAGATGGCAGCCTAGACACTGAGCTCCAGCCAGCCGGAGATAAAGCGACGACCATCGGACAGCTTTCAGGTCCTATTGAGCCTCCCATCCACCCGGCAGATACACTGGGGACGTGGAGACACAATGTCCCGCAAAAGGAAAAATGACCGCTTCATACAGAAACTTACGGCCTTCTCGTTCAGGCCGGCGCTGAGGGGAAGCCTCCAAGATGGCGCCGACGGAACCTCGCGGAGCACACCCGCTGCCTATACAGATCTCCCCAGCAGCGATCCTGATGGAAACACGGACGGTCTATCATCCCCACCCCTGGTCAGCACCCCACCGCTGTCCCCTGACACACGGAGCCCAGCGAAAGCGCGGATGCGCCTGGATGTCTCGCAACACGCCGCACACGTGAGTACCAATGTGCAAGGCACTGACGCCATTTCCTCACTACAAACTTCTATCGCGGCCTTCCCAACAACAGGCCAGCCAGTTTTAGACACCACGATGAAGGACATGTTGATGCTCCTTCAGTCCTCATTGATGTCTAACCTATCATCCCTGATACACAAGGTATCCACTGACGTGCAACATATGGGGGACAGGGTCTCTTACATGGAAGAGAAAATGGAGGAATGCACTGATGTTGTCAACAGTCTGGTTGACGCCAATGAGGCCCAGAGAGAAGACACTGACTGGATTAAATCTAAACTCGCAGACCTCGAAGATAAGTCCAGGCGCAATAACATAAAGATACGTGGCGTCCCTAAATCTATACTCCCAGCTGACCTCCGCTCCTATACAAACACCCTGTTTTTGAATTTACTGCCTGACCTGTCCCCCATAGAACTCACCATAGACCGCATCCACAGATTGCCTAAGCCGCGCCATCTTGCTGAAACAGTCCCGAGAGATGTGCTTCTACGCATTCATTTTTACCAAGCAAAAGAACAGATCCTGGCCAAATCCCGCGAACTTAGAGTCCTTCCTGCTCCTTATGAGAACATACAACTATACGCAGACCTGTCCCAATATACGCTCCAGATGAGAAGGAAGCTGAGTACCGTGACCAAAGCTTTATCAAACCACAAGATAGTCTACAAATGGCGTCACCCCGCCACTATTCTAGTGACTCACAATGGCATTCCACATACCATCTCCACCATAGAGGGGGGCACAAATTGCTGCTGTCATGGGGCATTGTTCCAGAACCTCCAAATGCCTACGCTGACCCACGGGGAAAACCTCCCCTGCCCCGCAGGAACCCCCGGAATAACTCTCACAACGATGCCCACCACCCAGATAATTTGCGCTGATTACATGTACCTGTTCCTGTCTAAAATAGCCCACCGTTTGATCCGGCTGGCTGCTCATTATGTTCCTTTGTTTCACTACTGCTCCTTGAGCCTGAACTGTACCCCAAGTTTGCTCAGCATCAGGATATACTCCGACTTGCTGATTATTATTGTTTTATGTTAACCCTTTTCTTTTATTCTATCGTTATTTTGACCGCCCAGTGGATAACGCTTTAACAGAGAGACTCTCCCGCACACCAAGACTCCGAACTACTCATCACAACCTCTACGTGTCCAGATCCCAAGAACTTCGCTTGTTCAACTATCCTACCAGGAGTTCTACCGCTTAGTGGAAATCCGTTGGGTCTATTTCTTCTAACTGTAAGTTGTGTCCATACACCTTGCACATTCATCACCCCATCATGTCCTTTACCGTTCTGACCCTAAATGCAAAAGGACTAAACCATCCAGTTAAACGTTCATCCCTATGGAAGTCGGCTGTTTCGCTCAAATGCGACATCCTATGCATCCAAGAGACTCACTTCCAGCAGGACTCTCACCCCCGTTGCCAGAACCACCAATTCCCCCATGTTTTCACATCATCCTACAAGAAAAAGCAGAGGGGCGTTATGATAGCCATCCGGAACACAGTATCTTTCCAACTACAGACACTCGTAACTGACCCGGAGGGTCGCTATATCATCTTGATCTGCTTGATTAATAATGTTCAATATACGCTGGTTTCCTTGTACACTCCGAACCAACGCCAAATGCCTTTTCTTAAATGTGTCATGAAAAAAGTCAAAGCCCTTCAATCAGGGTATCTTTTAATGTGTGGCGATTTCAATCTTGTCCCAGACAACGACCTAGATTCCACAGCATCCACTAAGAGGCACATATCTCCTCTGAACAAATTTATCTCCAATAACGATCTGTTTGATGTGTGGAGGTGCTGTCATGCGAGCGAACGAGATTACACTTTTCTCTTGCCGCGCCACAATACCTACTCACGCATAGATCTGTTCCTCTCGGATAGGTCATTACTACAACGAATCTCGGCCTCGGTGATCCACCCCACCACCTGGTCGGACCATGCCCCTGTTAGCATCTCCATCGATGCAACTACTCCACAAACTAACTCGTACCTCTGGCGAGTCAACAATGCCCTGATTAGGGACCCATCCACAGCAATCCTCATACACCAACATTTGGAGGAATACTTCTCCATAAATTCAAACTCCGTGTCTGACCCGGTGGTGGTGTGGGCCGCCCACAAGGCCGTCATCAGAGGTGTGTTTATCCAGCTAGGAGCTAGGATCAAAAAATCCAGAACAAATAAAATTGACCAGATTACAGCTGACATTGCCCTTCTTGACTCACAAAACAAATCTCGGCCCTCGCCCTTACTGCAAGCCACTATCTTTAACCTACGACACGAACTCCGCTCGCTCCTCTTAGAATCTTTTGAGAGGGCCTGCACAAGAGTTAGAGCCACCACATATGCTACGGGGAACAAAGCGGGCAAGCTACTAGCCTTGAAAAAAAGGGGGCGTAGGATCAAATCCAAAATCCCTTACATATTTCACCCTCACACAAAAGAAAAGTTAATGAAGCCCCAGGAGATAGCTAGTGCTTTCAGTACTTATTATGCTGGGTTGTATAACATACGAGATGACCTCTCTACACATCAACCGACACGACAGGACATTGAGACCTTTTTAGGAAAGATTAGCCTCCCTTCTTTGTCTGACGATCAATTGGAAACTCTTAATTCACCTTTCTCAGTGGCTGAACTGGACAGAGCTATAACCAATCTCCCCAACTCTAAATCTCCGGGACCTGATGGGTTCACTGGGGAATACTACAAGAGATTCCGACAAATTCTGAACCCTACCCTCTGCGAAGTATTCAATTCGGCCGCGTCTAACTCCTCCTTCCCCTCTGACATGCTAAGAGCAGTAATTGTCACTCTTCCGAAACCAGGCAAAGACCCAACCATTCCCCAAAACTTCCGCCCCATCTCTCTACTGAATGTGGACGCTAAATTATATGCCAAGTTAATAGCAAATAGACTGACTGATATCCTTCCCACACTGATACACAGGGACCAATCGGGATTCACCAAAGGCCGGCAGGCTTCAGACGCCACAAGGCGAATGATCAATGTCATACACCAGGCGACTCTCTCAGGCACCCCCTCTGTACTCCTGTCCCTTGATGCTGAAAAAGCATTTGACAGAGTACATTGGGGGTTTCTATCCTCGGTCCTCTCTAAATTTGGCTTTACTGGACAGATCCATAGAGCGATTATGGCCCTTTACTCTAATCCCTCGGCCCAAGTATATTCAGCGGACTCATTATCACCCCCCTTTGATATTACCAACGGAACTAGACAGGGCTGCCCACTTTCCCCTCTGATTTTTAATTTACTAATGGAAACCCTGGCCCAATCCATCCGATCAAACCCGCTTATTACAGGTATCACCACGGGAGGCAGTGAACACAAGATCAGCCTATTCGCTGACGACGTCATACTAATACTATCTGAACCATCCACATCACTCCCAGCGGTTCAACAAGCGCTAGCTTACTTTAGCAAAGTGTCCTACTATAAAGTCAATGAATCCAAAAGCCATGTCTTAAACCTAGGAGTCAGCACCCCCACCAGCCTACTGTTACAACGCCAATTCCCATTTACATGGGCTGATCTAAGCATCACCTATCTGGGTATCCAACTGACCCAGTCACCCGATCAGCTCTTCCACCAAAAATGTCCCTTTCCGGAATAAACTTCAGATCCAACTCCAAAAATTGGGGTCTCAAGAACTGTCTTGGACAGGCCGCCTAGCAGCGTTTAAAATGTTCCACCTGCCCCAACTCCTCTATCTTTTTAGGACCTTACCAATTCCCATTCCCGTCCAATTTTTTAAATCACTTCAATCTATCTTGTCCTCCTATGTCTGGCAGGGCAAGAGAGCTCGATGTGCCCATGCCACCCTTGTTAAAACACGTAAGGCGGGCGGCACGGGATTCATAGACTTCCAACATTACTACTTGGCCTCGGTTCTCACCCAATCTAGAGAATGGTTCGCGACCTCCCCACGAACTGCCTGGACTCAGATGGAATCTGCCCTTACACCTGGTAAGGGCCTATCTCCATGGCTACTCTCCACCACCTCGTCCACTAAGACCCCTTCATCAATATCTCCTACAATGTTGGCTACCATTAAATCATGGAACAAATTTATCTCCTTAACCCACGGCCACCCTGACAATGTCGCACTGAAAATCCCGATTGAGTCCCTACAATACCACATAGACCTGATCTCCTACAAGCAGTGGCATGATCATGGCATACTCTATATCAACGACATTCTGGTTGATGGAATCATCGAACCATTCCCAATCCTGCAAAAAAAGTACAATCTGCCTGATAGTGATTTTTACCTATATCTTAGAACCAAACACTTTTTAACTACCTACCCCCACTGGGAACGCTACATAACTCTGTCCACATGGCTCTTCCTACAAAACCCTTCCCCAAAGGTGAAGGGCATATCCCTTTTTTATAATACATTACAACAGAAATCCACCTTCACAAAATCACCCCCCCTACTTAAATGGGAATCAGATCTTGGACGCTCCTATTCAGACCAACAGTGGGCCAAGGCTTGCAAATCCGTGTACTCTGTTACCAGCTGCTCTACCCTTTGGGAACTATCCACGAAAATTATGTTAAGATGGTATTTGACCCCAGCAAAGTTATCCAAATTTGGCAAATTGCAGAGGGACAGATGTTGGAGGAACTGTGGCTCCCAGGGGACTTTGTTCCACACACTCTGGGGCTGCCCCAAATTGGCACAGTTCTGGTCATCAACCTTCCAAATAATCTCAGAAACCTCCCACTTGACAGCCGACCCCCAACCTGACCTAGCCCTTCTATCACTTGATCTAGACAAATTTCCACATGAATCGAGACACACTGTCCTACATATTCTGTTGTCAGCTAGGCTATCTATAACAAGGAAATGGAAAAACCCTCTACCACCCACCATTGGGGAAGTTATACAAACTACTCACCTGCACTACACATACGAGACCACACTGGCGTTCAAGGATACAAATAGAGATAGTGCTCGTAAGAAATGGCTTGGGTGGACATCCTGGTACGATAAATATTGCCTAACCCCAATTGTCCTACCTTGAAATATCTGGTTTCGTTGTACTCGGAGGGGGGCCAATCCGGGCCTTGGCCACAGTCTAGTCCCCATGAGGGGTGGCCGAGGCACGGGAGGGTCCCGTCAGCTGAGGATAACCTCTGACCTCCACATACAAGTCTCTTTACACCTATCTATACATTTCAACACTCTATCCTCTGGGTTCAAACTAGTCAAACTGGTAATTGTTTCTGATATTAAGCTGTAGTATATAGGGCGTTGTTCTACCGCCGCAATGTTCTTTGGATATATCTACTATCTGTTGGATTTACCTCTTCGGAGGAAATGTATTGTTTATCAATATGTGTAACTCAAAATTCAAATAAAAATCTATTGATTAAAAAAGAAGGGATGGGCTCCCTTCAGTCCGACTGCCCTCCATCTATCCATCAGAATGCATGTTCTTCCATTGTGGAGTCACTCTAAAGCCCTGCACACACGATCGGTTTGTCCGGTGAAAACAGACCGATGGACTGTTTTCATCGGACAAATCGATCATGTGTGGGCCCCATTGATTTCTTTTCCATCAGTGAAAAAAAATAGAACATGTTTTAAATTTTTCCTATAGATAAAAAACCGATAGAAAAAAAAAGGATCGTCTGTATGGAAGTCCATTGGTCAAAAATCCATGCATGCTCAGAATCAAGTCGACGCATGCTCGGAAGCACTGAACTTCATTTTTTTCAGCACGTCGTAGTGTTTTATGTCACCACGTTTTGGCACGGTCGGATTTTTGACTAATGGTGTGTAGGCGAGAGTGATGAAAGTCAGCTTCATCGGATAGCCGCCAAAAAATCCATCGGATTAGATTCCATCAGATATTCGATCGTGTGTACAAGGCTTAAAGCTAGTGATAGGACTACAGATACCAGAGTGCCTTGGCGGGGCCTGTAGCTTACGAATGTATTTGCAAATGTGTGCAGACTAAACTTGTGTTTCCTGTTAGACGGGTTAATTTGGTCGTCCATGGGCTGGTCGGTAAGTGAGATTGGAGTTTCCTTGGATTTTCCTTGGCTTTTCTTCTAACATATGTTGCCTTCCAATGCTGCTTGCTGCAATGGTCAGTTATATGTGGAGACAGGGGCTTCTTTTTTTGTCTCATATGGCTCAGAGCCTGCATGGACAGTCCCCCCCTCCTTGCATGGACAGGAGAGAGACGATCTGCTCCTTCTCCTCCTGCTCCTCTCCATCTGTGTGCACTATGGTTTGATCATTCAGCTGCTTAGCTTAACACTTTCCACGGTGCACACAGGCAGAGAGGGGTGGGAGGAGAAGGAGCAGATCGGCTTTCTCCTGTCCTGTCCGTGAAAGGGAGGAGGGAGTGGGAACTGTTGTGCAAGCTCTAAACTGTGTGAAAGGGATTCTCTCAGCTCAGAGTCCTGCTGATGGGTACTGAGAGGCAGCAGTGATGAGCACTGATAAGTGGCACTGATAAGTGGCACTGATGGGCACTGATAAGTTGCATTGATGAGCACTAATAAGTGGCACTGATGGGCACTGATAGGTATCATTGATGAGCACTGATATGTGGCACTGATAGACAGGACTTATGGGCATTGATTGGCAGAATTGATGAGCACTGATAGGCAGCATTGATAAGCACTGATAGGTGGCACTGATGGGCATTGATAGGTGGCATTGATGAGCACTGAAATGTGGAATTAATGGGCACTGATAGACAGCACTAATGGGCACTAATAGGCAGCACAGATGGGCACTGATATGTGGCATTAATTAGCACTGATAGGCAGCACTGATAGGTTGCACTGATGAGCACTGATAGGCAGCACTGATAATCAGTGCCCTGGTTATCAGTGTAAACAATGTACTGACCATCTTGCTGGTAACGGCTCTCTTTTGCTCAAACAAACACATCGTGGGAAGAAAGGACTGCCGATAACTGGCAAGTCTGTTTACATGTGATCAGCTGATCACATCATAAAGGGCTTCTGTGGTTAGCCTTTTACTGTGATCTGTGATCAGCTGTGTCACAGAGCGTGCTCGGTGTGAACCTCGGGCGGCACGTGGGAGGCAGGGTTCTGAGAAAATGTCCATGGACACCTTTCCAGAACAGGAAGCCTAGGGCTTGGAGGGAAAGGTCAATAGGGGGGCCCTTCATGGTTTCTTGCATTGGAGCCCTGAAGGATCTAGTTTTGCCTCTGCTTAAATTATATATATATTTAAACACCCCCCTCCCTTCAAAAAAAGTGTTATATTGTAGCTTTAAGGTCCGTAGATATGGTGGCTGTGTTGACTTAATTTTTTCAAGCTCATTTTTCCTTTGTTTTCACCTGGTGGTGCTGCTAATATCACACTTTCTGTCCTAGGGTGACAATTTTCATTGTATTTTTGTAAGAGCAGCATTGTCTGCTCAACTGTTTTTGACTTCAATCACCTTCCCCTCAGCATATCCCCAGTATATAAGTGTTTTTGCCTTTTTAAATAGAAGGCTTTCCTACATTTGGCTTACTAGTCTTTAATGGTATAACCCTATTTGTGAAGTTTGATAAGCTCTGCACAATAGAAAATTCAATACTTATTATTGTTTGAATATCTACTTCTTCAAAAGTTTGAAAATATAGTTACTTATTTTTATTGTGCCCTGTAAATATGGCTTCCTGCTTTATCTTGGTAAAACACTCAAGAAATCTGTCAAAGTTTTCATTTTGCATCAAAGTTATGACTCTGATTGACTTGGTATGATGCAATAGTAATGAGCAAAACACTCAGGGTTCATATTTGGGGTATGTTTGGGAACACAATGAAAGTTTGAGTGTTGAATCCAAACCTTACTGTATTCAATAACAGCAGTATGTTACAAAACAGCAGCAACCATTTTCTAGGCAGGGGATTGCCTGAAAATGGCATTGGGACTGGGCACTTCCAGGGAAAATGTGCCAAAGCAAATGCCCCTTTGTAAGGCTACTTTTACACTGAGGCAGTTTTCAGGTCTTTTAGCGGTAAAAATAGTACCAGAAAACTGCCTCTTATGCCTCCGCAGTGTGAAAGCCAGAGTGCTTTCAAACTGGGGCAGTGCGCTTGCGGGATGGGAAAAAAATTCCTGCGAGTAGCATCATTAGGGCGGTGTGGGAGTGCTGTATACAGTGCTCCTACACCATCTCTGCCTATTGGAATTAATGGGCAGCCCTTCTGCCTAAAAAGCACTTTGGAAGAACCACAACACAGATGCATTTAACCACTTGACCACTGGGCACTTAAACCCCCTTAATAACCAGACCAATTTTCAGCTTTCGGTGCTCTCACAGTTTGAATGACAATAACTCAGTCATACAACACTCTAACCAAATGAAATTTTTGTCCTTTTTTTCCCACAAATAGAGCTTTCTTTTGGTGGTATTTGATCACCTCTGCGGTTTTTATTTTTTTCGCTATAAATGAAAAAAGAACGTAAATTTTGTAAAAAAATGAATTTTTCTTCATTTCTATTATAAAATTTTGCAAAAAAGTAATTTTTCTTCATAAATTTGGCCTAAAATGTATACTGCTACATATCTTTGGTAACAAAAAAAAAAAAAATTGGATAATATTTAGTCTGGGTGAAAGTTATGGGGTCTACAAGCTATGGTACCAATTACTGAAAATTGATCAATTTGATCACATCTGATGTACTGACAGCCTCTCTCATTTCTTGAGACCCTAACATGCCAGAAAAGTACAAATACCCCCCAAATGACCCCTTTTTGGAAAGAAGACATTCCAAGGTATTCAGAAAGAGGCATCGTGAGTTTTTTGAAGTTGTCATTTTTTCCCCACAATTCTTTGCAAAATCAAGATTTTTTTATTTTAATTTTTTTTCCACAAAATGTTCATATTATTAGGTTATTTCTCACACACAGCATATGCATACCACAAATTACACCCCAAAACACATTCTGCTATTCCTCCCGAGTATGGCGATACCCCATGTGTGAGACTTTTACACAGCGTGGCCACATACAGAGGCCCAACATGCAGGGAACGCCATCAGGCGTTCTGGAACACCCAGACCAATTCTGACATTTCTCTCCTACATGGAAAAATCATCATTTATTTGCTAGAAAATTACATAGAACCCCAAAACATTATATATGCTTTTTTAGCAAAGACCCTAGAGAATACAATGGCGGCCGTTACAACTTTTTATCTCGCATTGTATTTGCACAGCAATTTTTTGAACGCGTTTTTTTTTGGAAACAAAACAGTTTTGTGCTTAAAAAAAAAAAAAACAGTAAAGTTAGCCCAATGTTTTTGCATAATATGAAAGATGAAGTTACGCCGAGTAAATAGATACCCAACATGTCACCCTTCAATATTGCACACGCTTGTGGAATGGCGCCAAACTACGCGACTTAAAAATCCCCATAGGCGACGCTTTAAATGTTTTTCCTGGTTACATCTTTTTAGTTGGAGAGGAGGTCTAGGGCCAAAATTATTGCTCTCGCTCTAACGTTCGCAGCGATACCTCACATGTGTGGTTTGAACACCGTTTTCATATGTGGGCGGGACTTACGTGTGCGGTCGCGTCTGTATACGAGCACACGGGTACAGGGGCGCTGTAATTTTTTTTTTATTTTTTTATTGTTCATTTTACTTTATTTATTTTAGTTTGACACCTTTTTCCCCAAAAATAAATGTTTTGGTTACTTTTATTCCTATTACAAGGAATGTAAACATCCCTTGTAATAGGAATATAGCATTACAGGTCCTCTTTACAGTGAGATATGGGGTCAATAAGACCCCACATCTCCCCTCTAGGCTGGGAAGCCTAAAAAAAAAACGATTGCAGAGTATTGCGCGGGGGAGTATTGCGCGGGGGAGTATTGCGCGGGGGAGTATTGCGCGGGGGTACTGCAGAGTATTGTGCGGGAGTATTGTGCGGGAGTATTGTGCGGGAGTATTGTGCGGGAGTATTGTGCGGGAGTATTGTGCGGGGTACTGCGGGGTACTGCGGAGTATTGCGGAGTATTGCGGAGTATTGCGGGGTACTGCGGAGTATTGCGGAGTATTGCGGGGTACTGCAGAGTATTGCGGGGTACTGCAGAGTATTGCGGGGTACTGCGGAGTATTGCGGGGTACTGCGGAGTATTGCGGGGTATTGCAGAGTATTGCGGGGTATTGCGGAGTATTGCGGAGTATTGCGGGGTATTGCAGAGTATTGCGGGGTATTGCGGGGTACTGCGGAGTATTGCGGGGTATTGCGGAGTATTGCGGGGTATTGCGGAGTATTGCGGAGTATTGCGGGGTATTGCGGAGTATTGCGGGGTATTGCGGAGTATTGCGGGGTATTGCGGAGTATTGCGGGGTACTGCGGAGTATTGCGGGGTACTGCGGAGTATTGCGGGGTACTGCGGAGTATTGCGGGGTATTGCAGAGTATTGCGGAGTATTGCGGGGTATTGCAGAGTATTGAGGAGTATTGGGGGTATGCAGAGTATTGAGGAGTATTGGGGGTATGCAGAGTATTGGGGGGGGTATGCAGAGTATTGGGGGGGGTATGCAGAGTATTGGGGGGGGTATGCAGAGTATTGGGGGGGGTATGCAGAGTATTGGGGGGGGTATGCAGAGTATTGGGGGGGGTATGCAGAGTATTGGGGGGGGGTATGCAGAGTATTGGGGGGGGGTATGCAGAGTATTGGGGGGGTATGCAGAGTTTTGCGCAGGGAAGGAAGGAGTTAATGCAGGGATGGCTGAGCAGGGATGGATGGATCTGTGACTGCAATAGTCACAGATCCATCCCACACTGCTGCAGCCATCCGCGCTCTCCTCTCACGCTGTACCGATCGGTACAGCGAGAGGAGGGAAGAACCGGCGTCAGCAAGTGACGCGGTTTGTTTACATGTGATCACGCCGTCATTGGACGGCGCGATCACGTGGTAAGGAGCCGCCACCATTGGCTCCTTACCGAGATCACTGACGCTGCGGGTCCCGTGGACCCGCCGAGCGCCGTGACCGCGTGTGCGCGCCCGCTCGGGCGCGCGGATCTGACGCACGTCAGATTTGTTTACACACGTGGTCGCGCCGTCATTGGACGGCGCGATCACGTGGTAAGGAGCCGCCGCCATTGGCTCCTTACCGCGATCATCGGTGCTGCGGGTCCCGTGGACCCGGTGAGCACCGGTGATCGCGTGTGCGCGCCCGGTTGGGCGCGCACACCTGACTCTAACGGAGGACGTCCATGGACGTCCTGTTAGAGTACAGGAACCGCCCTATAGCCGTATTTCGGCTATAGGGCGGTGATTAAGTGGTTAATCCCTTTTTAACCCTTTCTTGGGGCTAATAGTGCCCCGATACCATCCGAAAAGCACTGTTTTAACCGCAGTAATGCGCCGCTAAAACCATTGGCACTTTGCCACTAATATACCCGCTGCCCAAGGGTGAAAGCAGCCTTAGTATAGCAAATTAAATGGGACTTTCTACTTCATTAACAACCATTGACAGGGGGAAAAGTAAACTGTCATGTATGGTAGCAGTGAGAAGTTTCTAGTTATTTTAGGCTTGGTTTACGTATATCAATGCAGCACATCGCATGTGATGCAAAGAGGAATAGCACCGCTATTCTTGTGCAAATCACAGGTGGCGTCTATGTGGTGCGATTTGAGTTCTTTATTTGTATGGCTTAAATTGCACTGCTTCCGCAAAAAAAAAGGTGCACCCTTTTTTTTTTCTTCACCAAAATCAGATCTCATGGGTGTTCACACCTATGCGATCTGATTTTGTCAATCGCATTGTGTTTTGCAAACTGTTTTGGGATATTGTTAAAGGTGTTGTAAAGGTTAGTTTTTTATTTTCTAAATAGGTTTCTTTAAGCTAGTACATTGTTGGTTCACTTACCTTTTCTTTCCATTTCCCTTCTAAATGTTTTTTTTTTCTTTGTCTGAATTTCTCACTTCCTGTTTCTCCCCAGTAAGCTTCACATCATCATTCGAGCGGTGTTTAGTCAGCCAGAACAGCTTACTGAACAGCTTACAGAGGAGGAACAGGTGAGAAATTCAGACAAAGAAAACAAAGAAAAAAAACATTTAGAAGGGAAATGGAAGGAAAAGGTAAGTGAACCAACAATGCACTAGCTTAAAGGAACCTGTTTAGAAAATAAAAAACTAACCTTTACAACCCCATTAACTTAACCACTATAACAAAAAGACGTCGGCAAAGTGGTTTCAATATCCTGACTGGACGTCATATGACGTCCTCAGGATATTGAGCCACTGCGCGCCCCCGGGGGCGCACATCACAGCGATCGTTGTTGCAGGGTGTCAGTCTGACACCCCGCAGCACCGATCTAGGTAAAGAGATGGAGACTCTTTACCACGTGATCAGCCGTGTCCAATCAAGGATGCCCACACTAGACCACCAGGGATGCCACTAGACCACCAGGGATGCCACCAGATTACTAGGGATGCCCTCCACCAGGTATGCCACCCTAAACCACCAGGGATGCCAATCAGTGCCCACAATGGATGCCAATCAGTGCCCACAATGGGCATCACTGATTGGCAGGCATTGTTTGGCACTGATTGGCATCCATAAGTACAATATAATACAGTATATCCGTGCCACCTATCAGTGCCCATCCCTGCCACCTATAAGTGCCCATTTGTGCCACCTATCGGTGCCCATCCATGCCGCCTATCTGTGCCCATCCGTGTCGCCTATCCCTGCCCATCCGTGCCGCCTATCTGTGCCCATCCATGCCGCCTATCTGTGCCCATCCGTGCCGCCTATCAGTGCCCATCCGTGCTGCCTATCAATGCCCCATCAGTGCTGCATATTAGTGCCCATTAGTGCCCATCAATTCCACCTCATCAGTGCCACCTCATCTGTGCCCATCAGTGCCGCCTTATCAGTGCCCATCAGTGCAGCCCCATCAATGCCCATCAGTAAAGGAGAAACGTTCTTATTTACAAAGTTTTGTAACAGAAACAAAAAAAATGCATTTGTTTTTCAAAATTGTCATTCAAAGTGCAACAGCGCTAAAAGCTGAAAATTGGTCTGGGCAGGAAGGTGTATAAGTGCCCTGTATGAAAGTGGTTAAAATTGACTCCCTCTGCAGTTCAATGCGGTGTGGGAAACACACTGGGATCCGCTGCATTTCTCGCATTGCATACATGTGAACCAAGCCTTATTTATAAACTGGAGTTTTAATTTGGCTTGCTATGAACCACTATGTGAGCTTCTCTGGAAAGATGTAAATTCTTTATAATATGTGCACAGAAGTGTATCCTGACTGTTTCATGCATTACTGATGACCATTGGATTATTGGTTTTGCCGATTAAACTGGTGGCCTAAACTAGATAGTTTGTCATACAGTACTCTACACGTCCTCCATATTTTTTCAACGTTTCCCTACAGCACACAAAAAAAAAAGAATAAAATTCCTAAAATTCAACTTTTTTCCTACATACACCTACAGTAAAAAGAAAAAAAAATGATAAAACCTAATTTTTGCAATTTGCCAATGTATGTGATGTATATTTGCCAATGGAATGAGGTTTAGGTCTAAATCATTTGCAGCTGTGGTTAGTTCACTTGTTTCTATCAGGAGATGGGCTCCAAAACTGTAGCCATTATCAGTGGGTATTTGTATACACAAAGAACTGTGAGGATGTCAAAAATATGGATATTTTGTAGACAGCAGGGAATTAGTTAATCAATGTTTATGCTTGTTTACACATTTTTCTTGTGAGCTTGTTTACTTGTTGGCTTCATAAGCAAGAAAGTTCTGGCAGGCAGCAGATTTATCTATTATTATCATGTCAGACATGACAAGCTGAGCAATCACGTTTTCTGCACACTTGTGTCTTAATAAGTATATTCCTTCCTTATTTTAGGGCACCAAGGGTCGCAAAGCCCACATGGCAGAAAGCAAGAGATACATCATTAGTGTCTTTTTCTACTGCATGATAATAATACTTTTAAAATGTTAGTGCAGGTGCTCACATCGAAACATTTGGAATTAATGATGTTTTTCCCCATTAAAATGTTGAGAAAATAATAAATATACTCATTTATATTATAAATATTTAAACACACTGCACTCTGGCATTTTTCTGAATATCTTGAAGATGCATTATTCTTCTATATATTTTTATTTATTGACCATTCTAATCAGAATGCATACAATTGTAATAGATTTTAATTATATTTCCATGTACACTATTTAATCTATAGATACTTTTTTTTTATTTTTTATGTCAGTGTAGCCCAGTCTGCAGCTCCAGTAGAAAATGGGACTTTGTGGGTATGTTGCCCTGCGAAACACTAATGCCACGTACACACGATCAGAATTTCTGATGAAAAAGTCCGCTTTCTGATTGTGTGTGGGCCCCATTGAACTTTTTTCCATCAGTGTTTAGAAATAGAACATGTTTTATTTTTTTCCGATGGAAAAAAAAACAATAGGAAATTCCTATCATCGGTGTGAAACTCTGACAGAGAAAAAACACACACATGCTCAGAATCAAGTTGACGCATGCTCAGAAGCATTGAACTTTATTTTCCTCGGCTCGTCGTAGTGTTTTACGTCAATTTGGTCTGACAGTGTGTATGCAAGACAGCTTGAACAGAATTCCGATGAAAAATTCCATCGGATTTCAGGCCATCGGAAATTACGATTGTGTGTACGGGGCATAACACTGCTGTAGGAAAGACTGCTGTCACATTATATAGAGCAGCTAGTGTTTATAACCACCCTCCATCCACTAGGGGTGCAAGCAAGGACATTAAAGGGGTTTTAAAGGTACAACTTATTTTCCTAAATAGCTTACTTTACCCTAGTGCAGTCCTCCTTCACTTACCTCAATCTTCGATTGTGCCATTAATTGTCCTTATTTCTTCTAAAAAAATCCTCACTTCCTGTTCTTCTGTCTGTAACTCCACACAGTAATGCAATGCTTTCTCCCTGGTGTGGAGTGTCGTGCTCGCCCCCTCCTTTGGACTACAGAAGAGTCAGGACACTCTCTACTAACACACAGCTCCTTTCTCTATCTGCAACGTAGAGAGCGTCCTGTTTTAGTTTAGTAAAAGTCAGCCGCTACAAAAAGCATAGGCTGCTGACTTTTAATAAACCAACACTCACCCTGCCCCACGGCCCAGCGATGCGGCCACCCGGAGCTCCGCTCTCTCCCCCTTCTCCCGTCGGTGCTGTCATCGGAAATGTGGACACCTGGCCGTACAGCTTACGGCTCCACGGCCCCGGTGTGCACTGCGCCAAGCGCATGTGTGATTTGTGCTGCACTCTCCTATTGGCCGGCCGATCTTCTGAGTCCTGATTTGTGTCCCAGAAGATCGCTGGCAGGAAGGGGCCACATAGGGTGTGAGGAGGAGGAAGACGCCTAGGTGGCCAAAGATAGGAAGAAGGAAGTGGGGACAGGAAGATGTTACACACTCTCCCCCAAATGTGCATGTCAGGGGCGCGTGGCGAGCTTGCTTAAGCGGAGTTCCACTTTTGGGTGAAATTCCGATTTAAGATTAAAAAAATAACTTCTTCAAGCAGCCCAGCCAATCTCAATCCAGCGATGTACACTAGAGCAGAGGTTCCTGCTGCTGCCAGTCAAGGCCAATGAGGAGGGAGCAAGGGGTGGGGCTGAGACGCCACTCTGTGTGTCGGCTCGGGAGCAAGCACACGTGAGTGCCCCCATAGCAAGCGGCTTGGTAATGGGGGCACTTGGTGGTAGGGGGAGTGAGAGCCAGGAGCACCAGTGTGGGACCTTAGAAGAGGAGGATGGTGCCTGCTTTGTGCAAAACCATTACACAGAGCAGGTAAGTATGACATGTTTGTTATTTATATATAAAAAAAAATCTGCTTTACACTCACTTTAACCACCTCACTACCGGCCGCCGTCAACTGACGGTGGCACGATAGCTCTCTTGTTCTGAGAGGACGTCATATGATGTCCTCGTCTTTCAGAGCCACACCCGCCGCGTTACTGGGAACCTGATGGCCGTGCCGGCCTGGTGGCCGCGATGGCCACTGGCCACCCGCGATTGCCCAGTAACTGAGGCAGGACCGGGATCTCTGTGTGCAAACACAGAGATCTTCCTCTTGTCAGGGAGAGGAGGACCGATGCTGTGTCCCTTGTACATAGGGACACAGATCGGTCACCTCCCCCAGTCACACCCCTCCCCCCACAGTTAGAAACACTCCCTAACACTAGGGGCAAGGGAAGAAGGGATAAATGTATTCCCTGGGTGTGATTCTTACTCTGGGGGGAGGGGACTGACTGGGGGAGGTGACCGATGGTTTGTCCCTATGTACAAGGGACAGAGCATCGGTCTCCTCTCTCCCTGACAGGACGTGGAACTCTGTGTTTACACACACACAGAGCTCCACGTCCCTGCTCTGTCACTGCCGATCATGGGTACCCGGCGGACATCGGGCCGCCAGGCATGCTCCATCAGCACTTCAGCGATGCGCCAGGCACAGTTTTCCCCGCTGCGAGCCCTGCAAATAAAAGGACGTCCAGGGACGTCCTCCCGGCAGTTGAGAGCCACGCTGTGGACGTCTTTCGTCTACAGCGTGGGTCTCAAGTGATTAAGCTTTTATGTTATTTGTCATAATAGTGTTATTTTTAGCTTGTTTTTAGGGATGAGCCGAACTCCCCCATCCCCCCACCCCCCCCCCCCCCCCCCCGTTCTGTTTGCACAGAACCTTCGAACCGGACCGAACGTTCGCCTCGAACATTTAGGACCCCATTGAAGTCTATGGGACTCGAACATTCAAATTCAAAAGTGCTCATTTTTTAAGCCCAATATGCAAGTTATTGTCGTAAAACATCTTTGAGAACCCGGGTCTTGCCCCAGGGAACATGTATCAATGGAGCAGGACTCCTGAAAAAAACTACCGTTTATAAAACTTTTTTTTCCATTGATACATGTTCCCTCGGGCAAGACCCGGGTTCTCAAAGACGTTTTCACAGGCAAACTATAGACACCCAGCAGGTACAATATTTGAAGGAATTTTTTTTTATTTTTTTTATTTAAGCATCATTAACCACTTAAGGACCGTCCTACTGCACATTTACGTCGGCAGAATGGCACGGCTGGGCACATCACGTATATACGTTGTTTTTAGTACCCAGCCGTGGGTCGCGGGCGGCGCGCCCGCGACCCGGTCCGAAGCTCCAGGACCGGGACCGCGGGATTCGCGGACCCGATCGCCGCTGGAGTGTGGCGATCCGTCCCTGGAGCGGAAGAACGGGAGAGCCGTGTGTTACACACGGCTTCCCCGTGCTTCTCTGTGGCGCGCAGCATCGATCGCGTCATCCCTGTAATAGGGGGACGCGATCAATGACGTCACACCTACAGCCACACCCCCCTACAGTATAAACAAAACACATAGGCACACATCCCCTACAGCGCCACCTGTGGTTAACTCCCAAAACTGCAACTGTCATTTCCACAGTAAACAATGCAAAATTTAAATCATTTTTTTCTGTGAAAATGACAATTGTCCCAAAAATGTGTCAAAATTGTCCGAAGTGTCCGCCATATGTGTCGCAGTCACGAAAAAAATCGCTGAACGCGCCGCTATTAGTAGTAAAAAAAAAAAAAAAAAATAATAAAAATGCAATAAAACTATTCCTTATTTTGTAAACGCTATACATTTTGCGAAAACCAACCGATAAACGCTTATTGTGATTTTTTTTACCAAAATAGGTAGAAGAATACGTATCGGCCTAAACTGAGAAAAAAAATATTTTTTTATATATTTTTGGGGGATTTTTAATTATAGCAAAAAGTAAAAAATATTGCATTTTTTTTAAATTGTCGCTCTATTTTTGTTATAGCGCAAAAATAAAACCGCAGAGGCGACCAAATACCACCAAAAGAAATCTCTATTTGTGGGGAAAAAAAGGACGCCAATTTTGTTTGGGAGCCACGTCGCACGGCCGCGCAATTGTCAGTTAAAGCGACGCAGTGCCGAATCGCAAAAAGGGGCAAGGTCCTTTGCCTGCATTTTGTCCGACTAAAGTGGTTAAAATCACTGCTATTATACCTGCTGTGTGTCTATACCTGTGATAACGTCTTTAAATAGTACAATCACTGCCTGCCAGTAAATTAGGAAGAACTGATCTATCTAAGCTATACAGTGTATAAATATATGTACAACACACTGTAACATTAACTGACTAGCCCTGCTCTCTATCTGCCTGAAAAAAATGACACTCTCTCTCTGTCTCTCTCTGTTCTCTCTAACCACCGCCGCAACACACTACACAAGGCCGCCCTGAAGGCGGCCTTTTTATAGTGTGGGGCGTGTACTAAACCCCCTGAGCCATAATTGGCCAAAGCCACCCTGGCTTTGGCCAATTACGGCTCTGTACTGATGGCGCTGTGATTTGCCAAGCATGCGGGTCATAGTGCATGCTTGGCCAATCATAATTCAGCAATGCCGCAGTGAATTATGGGCCCTGGCGCGAAGCGTTTTTGTTCGTATTTCGACGAGGCGACGAACATACGGCGTTCGACTCAAATACGAAGCTCATCCCTACTTGTTTTTTTTGCTCGTTTTGCAGAAAATATTGACAATAAGAGTTTATATTTGTAGATGGGTGGATTGCACCATGGACCTATATGGATGAAGGCGTAGGTGGGTGTGTTGTGTACTTCATATTATTCAGGTGAAGATTGTTGCTCGATACTTGATAGTGTGCAGACCAGTGAGGTGTGAGATAAATGATTATATAATCTCTAAATACAGACAACTACTCACCCCAGAGAGAAGATTAAGGGAAGGTTATCTTACTTTCACTTGTGTTTCTGCGCAGTCACCGAAATCTGGGTGTGGGAATAACTTTTCATACGGCCTGTAAGGCGAGCTTTACATGTGTGCCTAAATTGCTGGTTTTCAGAGGCATTGGACACGCGGTGAGAAGATGATATAATGACTCCTAGACATGTGCACTGCGGGAAAAAAAAAACATTTTTGTTTTCATATTTTTTGTTTTGCTTTTTTTCGGAAATTTCGAAAAAAAATAAAAAATTTGTTTTTATTTGTTTTTTGTTGCTTTTTTTCAAAAATTCAGGAAATTCAATTATTTTTTTTTGTTTTATTTGTTTTTTTTTTTGCTTTTCTTCAGAAATTTGAGAATTCGGAATTCCGAATTTCCGAAAAAGCAAAAAAACAGTTAAAACGAAAAAAAAAAAAAGCTCGGAATACTTTTTACCATCACCAGCTCTTGTGTAATGGACATCGGTCCCCAAGTGGTAGAGGAACATCAGCCTCATTAGTATACCACCAGTACCGCCTGCCAGTGCAATAAAGTGCCACCTATCAATGCCCACCAGTGGTGCCAGTTAGTGCCACCTAGCAGTGCTGCCTATCAGTCTCACCTACCAGTGCAGATCAGTGCTCATCATTGCCTATCACCAGGGACGATCCTAGGGTCACAGGCGACTGGGTGCAGAAATATTTCTGGCGCCCTCACATGGCCGTGGCCAATTTACTAACCCCCCCCCTTTAAAAAATGTTTCTATGGCAATGACTCAACCACAGAGATGCTCCCCCACAAAGTCTTTATTACCCCGGGATCCTTACATACATACAAAATACAGGAAGAGAAGTACACTTTATTGGGACCTGGAGGGGATCAATAAATTTCCACGATGACGCCGCAGGCCACAGCCCACCCACGGAGCCCAGGCCCTAGAAGCACCACAGAGCCCAACAGCCCCACAAAGCCCATAAGCACCACAGAGCTCAGCAGCCCCACAGAGCCAAGAAGCACCACAGAGCCCAACAGCACCACAGAGCCCAGCAGCCCCACAGAGCCCAGCAGCACCACAGAGCCCAGCAAGCACCACAGAGCCCAGCAGCCCCACAGAGCCAGTACCACAGAGCCCAGCACCACAGAGCCCAGCACCACAGAGCCCAGTAACACAGAGCCCAGTACCACAGAGCCCAGTACCACAAAGCCCAGTACCACAAAGCTCAGCACCACCACACCACAGAGCCCAGTACCACAGAGCCCAGTACCACAGAGCCCAGCACCACAGAGCAGTACCACAGAGCCCAGCACCACAGAGCCCAGCACCACAGAGCCCAGCACCACAGAGCCAGTACCACAGAGCCCAGCACCACAGAGCCAGCACCACCGGTACCACAGAGCCAGCACCACCGGAACCACAGATACAGCACCACAGAGCCCAGCACCACCGAAACCACAGAGCCAGCACCACCGGAACCACAGAGCCCAGCACCATTGAAACCACAGAGCCCAGCACCACAGAGCCCAGCACCACAGAGCCCAGCACCACAGAGCCAGCACCACTGGAACCAGGGATTGAGGTGAGAGATTGTATTGACAGCCTTATTTTTTTTACATGTCCATTGTGTTTTCTTTGTTCTTTATTTGTAAAAATGGAGTATATAAATAAAGATTTTACAAAAAAAAAATGTTTGACCAAATATAACAGGCTAATTTTTAAGTTAATCATTTTGTACGGCCCCCGAATAATGTTACAAAAATCCAAATGACCCTTGGCAGAAAAAAGGTTTCCCCACCCCTGTGTAAGAGAGTCTGTTAGAAAGAGCCCCCAGACATACTACAGACATAGTACAGGAGACGGTCAGAGACTGCAGACATGGTACAAGAGACGGTCAGAGACCGCAGACATAGTACAGGAGATGGTCAGAGACTACAGGCATAGTACAGGAGATGGTCAGAGACCACAGACATAGTACCAGGGCCGGATTAACATAGGGGCTATTGGAGCTGCAGCTCCAGGCCCCTTCCTCAAGATGGGCCCATTTGCCCAAAGAAAAATCTGAAAAAAAAAATTGACTTCGGGGGTTGTAGCTCGACTACCAGAGGTCACAGAACCCACCCTCCCCCCCCCCCCCCCCCCCCCAAATGGCAGTTGAAGACCTACCCCACAACTGGTCAAAACATGGGGCTGCTATCATTTATGGTTCTGGAGATACGGCCTGCTTGCACTGCCTGTCAGAAGCTACATTCAGAGCGGCCAATTCTGACACTTCTCTCCTACATGTAAAAATCATCATTTGTTTTTTGCTAGAAAATGACTCTATGGTGGTCTTTGCAACTTTTTATGTTGCACGGTATAGAGCTGCACGATTCTGGCTAAAATGAGAATTGCAATTTTTTTGCTTAGAAGACAGATCACGATTCTCTCACGATTCGTGCGGCATAACATCATCTTTCACATTAAAACAACAAAAAATAAACAAAATGGGCTAACTTTACTGTTTTGTTTTTATGGTTTTTTATTATTCATTGAAGTAGGCAAATGCAGTGTGATATAAAATATTGCAGCAATTGCCATTTTATTCCCCAGAGTCTCTGCTAAAATATAAATAATGTTTGGCGGTTCCAAGTAATTTTTCTAGCAAAAAATATTTCTTTTGTAAACACTATAAATTTTGCGCAAACCAATCGATAAACGCTTATTGCATTTTTTTTTACCAAAAATATGTAGAAGAATACGTATCGGTCTAAACTGAGGAAAAAAAAAATTTTTAATATATTTTTTGGGTTATTTATTATAGCAAAAAGTAAAAAATATTGAATTTTTTTAAAAATTGACGCTCTATTTTTGTTTATAGCGCAAAAAATAAAAACCGCAGAGGTGATCAAATACCACCAAAAGAAAGCTCTATTTGTGGGAAAAAAGGGACGTCAATTTTGTTTGGGAGCCACGTCGCACGACCGCGCAAATGTCAGTTAAAGCGACGCAGTGCCGGAAGCTGAAATTTTGTCTGGGCAGGAAGGGGGTGTAGGTGCACAGTAGGCAAGTGGTTAAAGTGGAGGTTCACCTAAAAAAAAATTTTTTAACCTTGCATTTATTACAATGAGAATCTGCAGTTTTTTTAAAAAAAATACTTGCGGTACATACCGTTTTACATATGTATGTTCACCGCTGCTTCCAGGTATGATCGTCGGGGCTGGGCGTTCCTAATTGATTGACAGGCATGTCGACCGATGCATACAGCGCGTCACGAGTAGCCGAAAGAAGCTGAACGTCGGTGCGCAGGCGCCCTATAGAGCCGCACCGACGTTCTACTTCTTTCGGCTAATTGATTGACATGCCTGTCAATCAATTAGGAACGCCCAGCCCAGACGACCATACCCAGAAGCCGCGGTGATCATCTCTATAGAAAACAGTATGTACCGTGAGGATTTTTTTTTAAAAACGTCGATTCTAGTAACTAGCCTAAATGCAATTTTTTTAGGTGAACCTCCACTTTAACTTAAGAAACAAGTTTTGGACTTTAAAGCGGAGCTCCACCCGCATTTTTTTTTTTCAAAGTCGGCAGCTACTAACAGTGTAGCTGCTGACTTTGAATAAGGATGCTTACCTGTCCTAGGCGCCCGCGCTGACGGCCCCCCCGATGCCGATCCTCGATCCCGGCACCGCCATCCACAGTCAGGGAAACAGGCAGTGAAGCCGTGCTGCTTCACTGCCCGTTTCCTACTGCGCATGTGCGAGCAGCACGGCGCTTTGTGAATGGTCCGGCTGCTTTCTGGGATACACACAGTTCCCAGAATGCAGCGCGGCCCATTCACAAGAAGACACCAAGAAGAGGAGGAGGAAGAAAACAGCACCGCGGAACGTGAGGGCAGATTCGGGACTTCCGCATAGCAACAGCCTATTTAGGGTGAGTATTTTTTTTTTTTTCCATTTTATTTTTTTTTTATTTTTTTTTAGATTTTTGAAAAAAAAAAAATCAGGGTGGAGCTCCGCTTTAAGTCGTTAAATTTCCTTCATGTAGCCCTGGTTCACACTGGGCTGCGGGAGCTGAACTCGCACGATTTCACTCCCGCTGGCAGTCCCGATTTCGGCTGCGATTTAAGAGACATCTGTGCAGGTTTCTGCACAGATGTCAATGTAAATCGCGTCCTGAAATCGCAAAAAGTAGTACAGGAACTACTTTTTGAAATCGGTGCAGCGCCGCAGATGCGGCGTCGCACTGATTAGGACGGTGTCATTGCCGCCGATTTTAGATGCGATTTCACATGTGAAATCGCATCTCAAATCGAACTAAATCGTACCCAGTGTGGACCTGGGCTTACACACAGAAGTTTGATCTAAGAATGAAGTTGGTTACAATGTTTCATGTTGTTTTACAAACTTGGCAGACTGCCTGGATATTTTCTTTACACACAGAAGTTTATCCCTTTGATCTAAGAAGAAAGCGTTAGTTACAATGGGGCTGATTTACCAAGCCTGTGCGCCAAGACTCATGGTGCACAAGCAGGAGTAAACCTGTTTTTGAGATTTACAAAAGAAACACGCTGCCAGTGCAGCGTGTTTCCTCATTTACTAAAGTGCCTAATGCGCCCAGGAGAGGGCGCACAGCACGCCAGTACAGAGCTGGCGTGCGGCATTTAGTAATGTAAACATCGGGGATTCGGGCGGGAGTTTATGAGGGGAGGGAGGGGGGTGATGCAGGGGAAGTGAGGTGACATGTGTTTAAACTTGTGTGGCGGGCCGATTTGAAAGGGAAAGTGACTTTTGGGACCCGATCCCCGTGCCCTTGCAAAGTACGCTAGAACCTCGGAAGGTTCACTTGCATACTGGGCATGCGCAGAGGGAAAAATCGGAGCTTACCGCGCGCCTCTTCAGTACGCCGGGAAATCCTTGGTAAATACCAGGCGGCGTAGCAGTGTTTGCACTGCCTGGAGCGGCGCACGGCAAGCTCCGAGCTGTTCTCGGGCTGCGCTGACACTGAAGGGGAACTCCGCGCCAAATTTCAAATGTGAAACCGGCGCGGCTTCCCCCCCAGGGGTACAATAGGCTCTCTTCGGCTTGGTCCGGAACGTGAGGGGTTAACCCACGCCAAAATCGGCGTGGGGTTCCCCCCCAGATCCGTACCAAGCCCTCATCCCAGGCATGCAGTCTGGCCGGACAGGAATGGGGGTGGGGACGAGCGAGCGGCCCCCCCCCTCCTGAGCCGTACCAGACCACATGCCCTCGACATGGGGGAGTGTGTGCTTTGGGGTAGGGGGGCGCTGCCCCCCCACCCCAAAGCACTCTTGTCCCCATGTCGATCGGGACAAGAGCCTCTTCCCGACAACCCTAGCCATTGGTTGTCGGGGTATGCGGGCGGGAGCCAATCAGAATCTGGGAGCCCCGTTTAATAAGGTGGCCCCCAGATTTCGGGCCCCCACCCTATGTGAATGAGTATGGGGTACATCGTACCCCTACCCATTCACCTGGTGAACGTGGTTTTAACTTTGAGGGTCTTCTGCCGCCGCCCCCTTCGAATTTTTCGGCCTGGACGGGGGGTCGCACATCCCATCCAGGACTTGGACGTGGCGGGCTTCTCGTCGCTCTCTTCTGCCGCTGCCCCCTTCACCACGAAGCTCCGTGCTTGTTTGATGAGGGCAGCGGGCTTCCGTCGTCTTCTCCGGGGTGAGGGTCGTACATCCCACCCCGGATTTCGTCGCCGGCTTCTGCCTGGCTCCTACTAGGGGCCAGGGCTTCTTTTGCCGTCTTCCGCCGGAGGGCGCCACTCTCCGGGCTTCTCGTCGTTGTCTTCCGCCGCGGGGGCCAGGCCTTCTTCTTTGCCGCCCCCTTCGAATTTTTCGGCCTGGATGGGGGTCGCACATCCCATCCAGGACTTGGACGTGGCGGGCTTCTCGTCGCCGTCTTCTGCCGCTGCCCCCTTCACCACGAAGCTCCGTGCTTGTTTGATGAGGGCAGCGGGCTTCCGTCGTCTTCTCCGGGGTGAGGGTCGTACATCCCACCCCGGATTTCGTCGCCGGCTTCTGCCTGGCTCCTACTAGGGGCCAGGGCTTCTTTTGCCGTCTTCCGCCGGAGGGCGCCACTCTCCGGGCTTCTCGTCGTTGTCTTCCGCCGCGGGGGCCAGGCCTTCTTCTTTGCCGCCCCCTTCAAATTTTTCGGCCTGGATGGGGGTCGCACATCCCATCCAGGACTTGGACGTGGCGGGCTTCTCGTCGCCGTCTTCTGCCGCTGCCCCCTTCACCACGAAGCTCCGTGCTTGTTTGATGAGGGCAGCGGGCTTCCGTCGTCTTCTCCGGGGTGAGGGTCGTACATCCCACCCCGATTTCGTCGCCGGCTTCTGCCTGGCTCCAGAGAGGAGCCAGGGCTTCTCGTCGCAGTCTTCCGCCGCGGGGTGACACTCGCGGGCTTCTTCTTCCATTCGATGTTGACACGGCGAGGTCCGGCGCTGAAATGCCTTCTGAGCGGCGGGCAAGGACTTATATTGGCATTGGGCGTGGGCGTGGTTATGCCAACATGTGACCTTAACCCATGTGACAGTGATGTGATGTGACATCACTGTCACATGGGTTAAGGTCACATGTTGGCATAACCACGCCCACGCCCTATGCCAATATAAGTCCTTGCCCGCCGCTCAGAAGGCATTTCAGCGCCGGACCTCGCCGTGTCAACATCGAATGGAAGAAGAAGCCCGCGAGTGTCACCCCGCGGCGGAAGACAGCGAAGACAAGACCTGGCTACTCCTGGAGCCAGGCAGAAGCCGGCGACGAAATCCGGAGTGGGATGTACGACCCTCGCTCCGGTAGAAGACGTCGGAAGCCTGCTGCCCTCATCAAACAAGCACGGAGCTTCGTGGTGAAGGGGGCAGCGGCAGAAGAGAGCGACGAGAAGCCCGCCACGTCCAAGTCCTGGATGGGATGTGCGACCCCCGTCCAGGCCGAAAAATTTGAAAGGGAAAGTGACTTTTGGGACCCGATCCCCGTGCCCTTGCAAAGTACGCTAGAACCTCGGAAGGTTCACTTGCATACTGGGCATGCGCAGAGGGAAAAATCGGAGCTTACCGCGCGCCTCTTCAGTACGCCGGGAAATCCTTGGTAAATACCAGGCGGCGTAGCAGTGTTTGCACTGCCTGGAGCGGCGCACGGCAAGCTCCGAGCTGTTCTCGGGCTGCGCTGACACTGAAGGGGAACTCCGCGCCAAATTTCAAATGTGAAACCGGCGCGGCTTCCCCCCCAGGGGTACAATAGGCTCTCTGGCTTGGTCCGGAACGTGAGGGGTTAACCCACGCCAAAATCGGCGTGGGGTTTCCCCCCCAGATCCGTACCAAGCCCTCATCCCAGGCATGCAGTCTGGCCGGACAGGAATGGGGGTGGGGACGAGCGAGCGGCCCCCCCCCTCCTGAGCCGTACCAGACCACATGCCCTCGACATGGGGGAGTGTGTGCTTTGGGGTAGGGGGGCGCTGCCCCCCCACCCCAAAGCACTCTTGTCCCCATGTCGATCGGGACAAGAGCCTCTTCCCGACAACCCTAGCCATTGGTTGTCGGGGTATGCGGGCGGGAGCCAATCAGAATCAGGCAGAAGCCGGCGACGAAATTCGGAGTGGGATGTACGACCCTCGCTCCGGTAGAAGACGTCGGAAGCCTGCTGCCCTCATCAAACAAGCACGGAGCTTCGTGGTGAAGGGGGCAGCGGCAGAAGAGAGCGACGAGAAGCCCGCCACGTCCAAGTCCTGGATGGGATGTGCGACCCCCGTCCAGGCCGAAAATTCGAAGGGGGCGGCAAAGAAGAAGGCCTGGCCCCCGCGGCGGAAGACAACGACGAGAAGCCCGGAGAGTGGCGCCCTCCGGCGGAAGACGGCGAAAGAAGCCCTGGCCTCGGGAGGAGCCAGGCAGAAGCGGAGGAGCCCGAGGTGGGGCGACACCCCCGTTGTTCTCCGCTGTTTTCGGCCGGCCCCCCCCGGATGTAAAAGAGCTTCATTTTGGAGTGGGGGCACAGTCGAGCATGGCGGAGAGCATGGGTGGGTGTTTCCCCCCCCGGCAGAAGACGGCTAGAAGACCGAGGAGTGGCGACGCCCCCGTTGTTCTCCGCCATTTCCGCCGGCCCCCCCCGGATGTAAAAGAGCTTGATTTGGGGTAGGGGGCCTGGCCGAACATGGCGGAGAGCATCGGTGGGTGTCTCTCTCCCCGGCGGAAGGCGGCGGCGAAGACCGGGGGGGGGGTAGGTGTACCCCCCCGGCGGAAGGCGGCGGCGAAGACCGGGGGGGGGGTAGGTGTACCCCCCCGGCGGAAGGCGAAGACCGAGGAGGGGTAATTTTTTTATTTATAAAACTACGACCAAAAGGTTAACAAATATATAAAATAAACAAAATAACTAAATAAACCAAATAACACAAAAACAAACAACAAAACACAAACCATCAAATCACCGACCTCCACCCACCAAGAAATAACTATAAAGAAAAAAAAAAAATAGCACCAGAACAGGTATTTACAACAGGCTCACTGGTACAAGAGAAAGTCTTTATAGTCCATCAGAAAAGCTTGCCCAGATCATTGCCAAAAAAAAAAAAAAAACACTTAAAACGGCTCACTGGTACAGTAGGGAGATATTAAAGTCCATAGAAACCACTACTGTCCAGATCATCGCCAACCCACAACACACCCCACCATCACAACAACAAATACCTACAACCCACGTATGAGCAAGAACATGATAGTCAGACATGTCTGTAGCCTTATTTCAAAAAAAATACCATAAACAAAATCTAAGGGGGTGAAAAAGGATAGATGCCCTTACCCATGGAGAGGGGCAGAGCCGTGACCTAAGGGGGCTGGAAGAGGAACCCCCTCCATAAATGGGCACACCTCTCAGGCCCGACCCTGCTCCTTTCCAGATCCCGCACCTTCACCAACTCCCGAAAGATACCGCCCACCACCTCATGCACAGGCAGGATTTTGTCCCTAGTGGACACCAAACACCGAGCGTGCCAAGTGTAATAAAGCACAACTAGGCTGACTAAATAAAGTGACGATAACTCAAATCCCCTGCGGACCCCAAAATCACCATACACTCGCTCAGCATAGGTCAGGGCCGGAAGGCGGGGGTAGCCAATGGCACCCCCTACCTTCGTAAGAACCTCCATGTTGAAGGGACATTGGACCAGAAAATGGTCCATGGTCTCCAATGTCCCACCACATTCCTGACGGGGGCAGTCCCTGTCCCCCAGGTTCCTGTATTTGAGATTCGCACGGACATAGAGTCGTCCATGGAACGACCTCCATGCGAGATCCCAAAACTTACTTGGAATTCTAGAAGAATTCAAGAGGGCTAGCCCCTCCGTGAGGACCCTCTCAGGGCAGTCCCTCAAAGACAGGGGCTTCAAAATGTCCGAGGCCATGACCCTCAGGTACAGCTCCCGCCGACCCAAAGAGCCCACCTCCAGGGCAGTTATCCGCCACTGCCTCAGTACCTTTAATGCCAGGGGGACATAGGAAGGGAGATACCCATGCGATCTCCTCAGATCGCCGGGCCTCCCCCCCTCCCCCCACTGCCTCAAGAACAGCAAGAGCCAGTCCTTGCATGAACACTCCCACCAGGAAGGCTCGTCCACAAATATGGACTGCAAATTGTATTTAACAAAGATGGTGACAAAGAACACCACCGGGTTGACCATGTCCAACCCACCTTGCCGTCGCTGGCGGTATGTGACCTCCCTCTTGATCAGGTTCAGTCTGCTTCCCCACAACAGCAGGAAGAACAGACCATAGACCCGAGCATAGAGAGATGCTGGCAAAAGACACACATAGCTTACAAAGAGAAACTCAGGCAATAAGTACGTCTTGACCAAGCTTACCCTTTCCCTCAGGGAAAGTTTCCAACCTTTCCAGGCCTTCACCTTCCGAGTGGCACTCACCAGCCTGCGCTCCCAGTTTAGCTTGGGATAATCACCCGGGCCGAAATGAATGCCAAGAACTCGAATCTCTGGTACGGGCGTGGGGAACACGTCCGGAAGGGGGAACTGCTCCCCCTCCTTCCCCAACCAGAAAACTTCACTCTTGTCCCAATTGACCAGCGAGCCTGACGCCTCAGAGTAGCACCCGATCTGGGACTCCACATAATGGGCCTCCTCACGACCAGATACCACCACCGAGACGTCGTCCGCATAGGCCACAACCCTCACCGCCGAAACCGGACCCCCGACAGGTCCCACCGGAACCCCCCCCAGACGCCCGCAGTCTAGCCTCCTTACGAAGGGGTCGACCGCAAAGATGTACAGGAGGGGGCTCAGCGGGCACCCCTGCCGGACGCCAGAGTCCACGGCAAAGGCCCGGCCCACCCAACCGTTGACAAGAGGGAAGCTCTCAGCTCCCCTATACAATACCTGCAGCCAATCAACGAATTGATCAGGCAGACCGTATCTCCTCAGAAGCAGCCAAAGGTACTCGTGGTTCACCCGATCAAACGCCTTAGCCTGATCCAATGCAAGCAGATACCGCTCGCTGCCATCAGCCCTGCACCTTTCCACAGCCTCCCGGACGCTCAGGACGGCACTAAAAGTGCCCCGGCCAGGAATTGTGCAGTGCTGAGAGGGAGACAGCATCCTGCCCGCCAAAGCAGACAGACGTGTAAACAAGATCTTTGCCAGTATCTTCCTATCTGTGGTAAGAAGGGCGATCGGACGCCAATTCTCCACCACAGACGGATCTTTCCCCTTTGACAGTAGGATCAGAGCTGACCTTCTCATTGAGGGAGGCAGCAGGCCATAGGCCAAACATTCACTAAACACGTCCCTCAGATGAGGAGCCAAGAGGCTCTTAAAGGTTTTGTAGAACTCGGCCGTGAGCCCATCGGGCCCAGGTGACTTTTTAGAAGCTAAAGAGCTAATAGCCTGCTCAACTTCAGCTACCGAGATCTCTTCTGTCAGAGAGTCAGGAAGGTCAGACCCCACTTCCAGCGGGGTCTCATCAAGGAATTCCCTGACTTTCTCCATGTCTAGAGGCCGCTTCTTCAGGAGGTCCGAAAAGTGGTCTCTGACGACACCCAGGATCCCCGATCTGGACCGGACCAGAGATCCTGAGGCATCCTTCAGGCCATGTACGACCTTCGACCTCGCCACCTCACCACAGCTCCTGTAGGGATCAGGAGAGATAAACTTCCCATAATCCCTCTCAAAAACCAGGGAGGCGAGACGGTCGTACTGACACTCCTTCATCTGCGCCTTCAGACCGGATATCTGTTCCTGAGAGCCCCCAGAGGACACCAGGCGGTCAAGCTGCCTGCGTAGTCTCTGGTAAGCCTGGTACTTGGAAGCTGCCCTGTACCCAGAGATTTCCCGGAAAAAGTCGCCAGACCTCTTTTTAACTACTTCCCACCACTCAAGGCGGGAGCAGTTGCCCTCAAGGAGCGAGGTCTGGCCCAGGAAGAAAACCTCATAGGCTTCCCTAACCTCAGGATCCTCCAGTAGCGACCCATTCAGGCGCCACAAACCCCTCCCTTTCTGAGGAGTGTCAGCGACATTCAGGGCCACAGATACCATACAGTGATCGGAGAACTCTACCGACTGCAGCTCAGGAGCCGAGCAGACAGAGTCCTCCTTTAAAAAAAACCTATCTAATCTACTCTTACTACTACCTCGGGAAAATGTGAAACCAGTGAGGTTGGGGAGGTGACGAACGTGCACATCCACCAACCTGGCCTCCCTCACTACGTTATTCAAAAAAATACTATCATATCCCAGAGGGTTGGCGGCACCTGCCCGGTCTTTGGGCCTAGTGATCATATTGAAATCGCCACCAAAAATCACCTGCTGGGACGTAAAAAGATAAGGCTTAACCGCCGTAAGGAGGCTCCTCCTCTCCCTCCTAGTTTGAGGCCCATAAAAATTTATGAGCCGGAGGAATTGCCCCCTCACGACAGCGTCCACCACCAGACATCTACCGATCTCCACTTCAATCACTCGCCGGCAAGCCACCGGACCAGTCTTAAAAAGGACCGCAACCCCACTGCAGGGCTCGGCCGCAAGAGACCAGAGGGAGGGCCCACATCTCCACTCCCTCTTTGCTAGATGCATCTCTGCCACAGATGCCAGCCAGGTCTCCTGCAAAAACAAAATGTCAGCTTCAACACGGCTGAGAAAATCGAAGGCCATAAAACGAGCTCCCGCAGAACGAATACTTGCGACATTAATGGTCGCAAGCCGTATTGGAGAGGGTACCGCCATCAGAATGATTGAAAGTGGTCATGTTCTCCTTCATACTACAAACACAAAAACATATTTACATATCTACACTTCCTCCTCCTCTGAGCCCGAGGAGGAGGAGAAGATACCAAACGGGTTCCCCAGGGACACCCCACTTCGTGCCCCTGGGGGAACCCCACCCTTCACTGGGGACTTCCCGCCCCCAGATCTGGCAGCCTTCCCCTTCTTCTTTTTGCGTCTCACCTGCTCCCACTCCTGCCACCTCTCCGAGATGACTACACCACCCCCCTCCTCGGACCCGCTGCTCGAGATTTCCCTCTTGGATGAGGCTCGAGCAGCTTCCATCTCCATGGCCACAGGGCCAGAGGAGACTCTGGGTCCAGAAGGGGGGGGAATGGAAGAGGCAGGAGGGGGGCCAGAGACAGGGGAGAGGACAGGGGGGGGACCAGACTTAGCTGGACGGGAAGAAGAAGGGGGAGGGGGGGGACGGGACTTGGGAGGGGGGGGACGAGGGGGGGGGTACGAGGAGGGGAAGATGAGGGAGGAGGGCATGGGGAAACAGATGGAGGGCCAGGTGGAGGGGAGGGGCAATGGTGAGGAGGGGGAGAGGGAAGGGGGATGGGGATCGGCCCTGCAACATTAGGAGGGGAAGGCCCTGGCCCCGGACCCTCAGGCCCGGGACCCCCAGGCCTCCCCGACTCCTCCCCACCGGCTCCGCCCTCCGGAGGATCGGGAGCCTCCTGGCCAACCGAGCCCGTGTCCCCCGGGGGGGGAGCCCCACGCCCACGCCTGCTCCGCCTTCTTTGAGGCAATGGGCCTGTTGGTCCCTCCGGAGTAGTACTAGGGGCTCCAGGATCCCCACCCCCCCGGCCATCACTCGCCGGGGGGGCTTCGGCCGCTCCCGGCCCGGGAGGTCCCCCCCCTGAGGAAGAACCCCGATATGCTTTGGGACACCTGCTAAATGGGTGCCCCATCTCACCACACAAGTTGCAGCATATCTTCCCACATGACTCGGACTGGTGGCCAAACTCGTGGCACCGGCCACATCTGACCACCGTGCAGTCCGAGCTCATGTGGGTCGGGCTGCCGCACTTGAAGCAACGACGGGGCTGTCCCGGGTAGAACGCCAGGATCCGGTCTCTGCCTAGAAAGGCGCTGCCAGGGAGGTGGGCAACACTGTTGCCCTCCCTCTTGAGCCGGATCCTGGTCAACCAAGCCCCGGTCCAGACCCCGCGCTCATCAAGGTTCTTCCTCAGGGGGGTCTGCAACTGCCCGTACCTCCCGAGCCAGGTGGCAATGTCCTCCGGAGGGAGCGACTCATTCCTCACCAGGATGGTGATGTTCTTAACCTCCTCCTGCCTGGAGATGGGAATGAGCCTGTACCTCTTCCAAGGGTCAACGCCCCTCACCAACCCAAAGCCGGTGATAAAGCGTTCCATACACACGGGAGTGACAAAACTTATATCAAACTCCCGTGTGTTGGTGGGATGGATGACAGCAAAAAGGTCATCCACCCCAAAACCCAAGGAGAGTACCAGGCCCACCACCTCACCTCGAGCGGGGCAGGGGTCCGGACCCTCGTACCGAAGCTGGACAACATTCCTACGCCTCCTCTCTGGACCACCTGTACCCCTCGTCCACGCCGACCCCTGCGTCCTCTCCTGGTCAGCAGGGGGGGCGCGGAAATTCTGGGCGCCAAACCGGCTGTACAGGTGGTCCAGAGGGGCACGAGAGCCCAACACCTGGGCGAAAGAGCGACCCCCCTTTAGGGCAGACAATAAGTTGGCCTCCGGAGACCCCCGAAAGATGTTCTCCGGAAGTGGGGCACCCCCCTCAGCACCCCCAGAAGTGGGGGGGGACGGGGGGGCCCCCATCCCTGCCGGTGGTGTTGCACCCACCCCCGCTGATATACCCTGACCACCCTGACCCACCACCTTTGGCCTGACTACAGGCTCCCCCCCCCCCGGGACCACAGCAGAGGGGGGTACCACCCCCACCAAACTCCCCCACCCAGACCCCTCCGCGACCACACCAGCCCCTTGGGACTCCACCTGTACTGGGGGGGAGCCCCCCTGGGACCCCTCCAACTGCCGGATATAATCATATGCTATACAGTCCACTGGGAGGGGTCCCACCTGACTTTCCCCCCACCCCGCCTGTGCTGCAGGGAGCCCCTCGGGGCCTGTGGCAGTGTCCATGGGGACCTGGGGGGGTGGCAGCTTACCGTCCAATTTACCGTCCTCACCGTCTCTGTCCATCTCCTGCCGGGGGTGCCTGGAGGTGCCTGCTGCAGCGTCTGGGGCTGGGCACCCCTGCACCCCCGGCCTCTCATCCCCCAGGTCCCCTGAGCCCCCACCGACCACCGCAAACTCGCGGGGGGCACTTCCGGTCGCGGGACGGGCACTTCCGGTTCCGGTCTGGTCACTTCCGGTTCCGGTCTGGTCACTTCCGGTTCCGGTCTGGTCACTTCCGGTTCTTGGGCGGTCACTTCCGGGTCCCAGTCTACTCCACCCCCAACAGCCGGCGCCATCTTGGCCACACTGCACACAAGCTGTTTACCTCCAGATGACCGCAGCACAATGCCTCCACCATGTGTCTGCCTCTCTCCCGATGACATAGCAGCTGCAGGAGCAGTCCCTGGCCTTTCCATGGCCAGATCCTCCCGCTCCACTGCAAGCTGAGGGGTCATGGAAGCCGACACATGGCGGGCTTCAGCTGTGGCAGTGCGACCATCCTGGGGGAGCCTGGGTATGCTGACCTGAAGATGGCGGGGGGGTACCGCCGGCGGCACCTGGGCCCGGCGACCTCCTGGATCACTGGACTCCCCGGACTTCGCCAACCCCCCAGTCCCTTCCACGGACCGAGGGATCGGCTCCCGGGAACCCTCCCCAGGTTTTATGGCCATACTGGGCCCTGCACCACCGGCACTCGCCCCCCCCCCCACTGCACCCAGGCTCCCCTGACTCTCCTGGCTGTTTGGGGGGTTGGGACCCCTTCTTAGACCGCCCGCTCCTCCTCGCTGCCTGGCTCCCTTCCCGGTTGGCCTGCTGGAGGGTCCTCCGGAGCTCCTCTAGGAAGTTCATCTCTCCAGCCCCACGTTGGCAAAAGCCCCCCAGGTATTCCCATATTTCTTTTACTTCTAGTCCTAGGGTGGTGATGGCCCCCTTGAATTCAGATCTCTTATTACTGGAGCACCTGTCCCTCTTTTCCCTCAGGCCTGCGAGAGTAGTCATCTTTTCCACGCAGGCCTGAGATATCCTCACCAGCAGGGATTTGATTTTATCCCGCCTCTTCCTGGTTCTTGCCTCATTCTCACCTGGCTGAGGGGCTGTCCAGTCTGAGAGACCCTCCTGGGTCTCCAGGAAGAGACGGTCCTCCCTGCTGATGGTGGTGGCGGTGGTCTGGCTGGAGGGCAGGTGCTGTTGACTCCTCCGGAGGCCGGAAGCCGGTCCACCTCCGGGGCTGAGGGAGGCCATCCCACCCCTCTTCCGGGGCTGGGGGCTGGAGGCTGGTCCTGGTAGGCTGGAACACAGGAGCTCTGGAAGACAGGTCTTCTCTCCTCTCCAGCAGGAAGCAGAATGAGCTCTGTGGGAGGAGCCGGAACTACTGCCAGTGGGTGGAGCTGCACTGAGACCGAGGAGGGGTAATTTTTTATTTATAAAACTACGACCAAAAGGTTAACAAATATATAAAATAAACAAAATAACTAAATAAACCAAATAACACAAAAACAAACAACAAAACACAAACCATCAAATCACCGACCTCCACCCACCAAGAAATAACTATAAAGAAAAAAAAAAAAAAATAAATAAAAAAAAATAGCACCAGAACAGGTATTTACAACAGGCTCACTGGTACAAGAGAAAGTCTTTATAGTCCATCAGAAAAGCTTGCCCAGATCATTGCCAAAAAAAAAAAAAAAACCACTTAAAACGGCTCACTGGTACAGTAGGGAGATATTAAAGTCCATAGAAACCACTACTGTCCAGATCATCGCCAACCCACAACACACCCCACCATCACAACAACAAATACCTACAACCCACGTATGAGCAAGAACATGATAGTCAGACATGTCTGTAGCCTTATTTCAAAAAAAAAATACCATAAACAAAATCTAAGGGGGTGAAAAAGGATAGATGCCCCTACCCATGGAGAGGGGCAGAGCCGTGACCTAAGGGGGCTGGAAGAGGAACCCCCTCCATAAATGGGCACACCTCTCAGGCCCGACCCTGCTCCTTTCCAGATCCCGCACCTTCACCAACTCCCGAAAGATACCGCCCACCACCTCATGCACAGGCAGGATTTTGTCCCTAGTGGACACCAAACACCGAGCGTGCCAAGTGTAATAAAGCACAACTAGGCTGACTAAATAAAGTGACGATAACTCAAATCCCCTGCGGACCCCAAAATCACCATACACTCGCTCAGCATAGGTCAGGGCCGGAAGGCGGGGGTAGCCAATGGCACCCCCTACCTTCCTTTCGGCACCTGCCCGGTCTTTGGGCCTAGTGATCATATTGAAATCGCCACCAAAAATCACCTGCTGGGACGTAAAAAGATAAGGCTTAACCGCCGTAAGGAGGCTCCTCCTCTCCCTCCTAGTTTGAGGCCCATAAAAATTTATGAGCCGGAGGAATTGCCCCCTCACGACAGCGTCCACCACCAGACATCTACCGATCTCCACTTCAATCACTCGCCGGCAAGCCACCGGACCAGTCTTAAAAAGGACCGCAACCCCACTGCAGGGCTCGGCCGCAAGAGACCAGAGGGAGGGCCCACATCTCCACTCCCTCTTTGAATTGATCAGGCAGACCGTAGAAGCAGCCAAAGGTGCACCCGATCTCTGCCACAGATGCCGCTGCCAGCCACCTTTCCACAGGGACGCTCAGGACGGCACTCCTGCAAAAACAATCCTGCCCGCCAAAGCAGACAGACGTGTCAGCTTCAACACGGGTAAGAAGGGCTGAGCCAATTCTCCACCACAGAATCTTTCCCTTTGAATCGAACCTTCTCATTGGCCATAAAACATTCACTAAACACGAGCTCTTAAAGGTTTTGTAGAACCGCAGATCGGGCCCACGAATACTTGCGACATACCGAGATCTCTTCTGTCAATGGTCGCAAGCCGTATTGGAGGCCGCTTCTTCAGGGTACCGCCACCCAGGATCCCCGAGAATGATTGAAAGTGCCACCTCACCACAGTCATGTTCTCCTTCAAAAACCAGGGAGGCGAGACGGTACTACAATCTGCGCCTTCACACAAAAACACCAGGCGGTATTTACTCTGGTATATCTACACTCGCCAGACCTCCTCCCCACCACTCCTCTGAGCCCGAGAAAACCTCATAGGCTTCCCTAGGAGGAGAAAACCCCCTCCCTTTCTGATACCAAACGGGTTCCCCAGGGACACCCCACTTCTAATCTACTCTTACTACTACCTCGTGCCAGTGAGGTTGGGGAGGTGACCTGCACATCCACCAACCTGGCCTCCCTCACTACGTTATTCAAAAAAATACTATCATATCCCAGAGGGTTGGCGGCACCCCCGGTCTTTGGGCCTACATATTGAAATCCCACCAAAAATCACCTCACTGGGGACTTCCCGCCCATAAAAATGTATGAGCCAGATCTGGCAGCCTTCCCCTTCTTCGCCGGCAAGCCACCGGACCAGTTTAAAAAGGACCGCAACCCCACTTGCGCAAGAGACCAGAGGGAGGGCCCACATCTCACCTGCTCCCACTCCTGCCACCTCTGAGAAAATCCGAGCTCCCGCATGACTACACCATTGGAGAGGGTACCCCCCTGATTGAAAGTGGTCCTCCTTCATACTACAAACACAAAAACATATTTACATATCTACACTTCCTCCTCCTCTGGAGGAGGAGGAGAAGATACCCGCCCCAGGGACACCCCACTGCTCCCCACCCTTCACTGAGATTTCCCTCTTGGATGAGGCTCACCACCCCCCTCCTCGAGCAGCTTCCATCTCCATGGCCACAGGGCCAGAGGAGACTCTGGGTCCAGAAGGGGGGGGAATGGAAGAGGCAGGAGGGGGGCCAGAGACAGGGGAGAGGACAGGGGGGGGACCAGACTTAGCTGGACGGGAAGAAGAAGGGGGAGGGGGGGGACGGGACTTGGGAGGGGGGGGCCGCGGGGGGGGTACGAGGAGGGGAAGATGAGGGAGGAGGGCATGGGGAAACAGATGGAGGGCCAGGTGGAGGGGAGGGGCAATGGTGAGGAGGGGGAGAGGGAAGGGGGATGGGGATCGGCCCTGCAACATTAGGAGGGGAAGGCCCTGGCCCCGGACCCTCAGGCCCGGGACCCCCAGGCCTCCCCGACTCCTCCCCACCGGCTCCGCCCTCCGGAGGATCGGGAGCCTCCTGGCCAACCGAGCCCGTGTCCCCCGGGGGGGGAGCCCCACGCCCACGCCTGCTCCGCCTTCTTTGAGGCAATGGGCCTGTTGGTCCCTCCGGAGTAGTACTAGGGGCTCCAGGATCCCCACCCCCCCGGCCATCACTCGCCGGGGGGGCTTCGGCCGCTCCCGGCCCGGGAGGTCCCCCCCCTGAGGAAGAACCCCGATATGCTTTGGGACACCTGCTAAATGGGTGCCCCATCTCACCACACAAGTTGCAGCATATCTTCCCACATGACTCGGACTGGTGGCCAAACTCGTGGCACCGGCCACATCTGACCACCGTGCAGTCCGAGCTCATGTGGGTCGGGCTGCCGCACTTGAAGCAACGACGGGGCTGTCCCGGGTAGAACGCCAGGATCCGGTCTCTGCCTAGAAAGGCGCTGCCAGGGAGGTGGGCAACACTGTTGCCCTCCCTCTTGAGCCGGATCCTGGTCAACCAAGCCCCGGTCCAGACCCCGCGCTCATCAAGGTTCTTCCTCAGGGGGGTCTGCAACTGCCCGTACCTCCCGAGCCAGGTGGCAATGTCCTCCGGAGGGAGCGACTCATTCCTCACCAGGATGGTGATGTTCTTAACCTCCTCCTGCCTGGAGATGGGAATGAGCCTGTACCTCTTCCAAGGGTCAACGCCCCTCACCAACCCAAAGCCGGTGATAAAGCGTTCCATACACACGGGAGTGACAAAACTTATATCAAACTCCCGTGTGTTGGTGGGATGGATGACAGCAAAAAGGTCATCCACCCCAAAACCCAAGGAGAGTACCAGGCCCACCACCTCACCTCGAGCGGGGCAGGGGTCCGGACCCTCGTACCGAAGCTGGACAACATTCCTACGCCTCCTCTCTGGACCACCTGTACCCCTCGTCCACGCCGACCCCTGCGTCCTCTCCTGGTCAGCAGGGGGGGCGCGGAAATTCTGGGCGCCAAACCGGCTGTACAGGTGGTCCAGAGGGGCACGAGAGCCCAACACCTGGGCGAAAGAGCGACCCCCCTTTAGGGCAGACAATAAGTTGGCCTCCGGAGACCCCCGAAAGATGTTCTCCGGAAGTGGGGCACCCCCCTCAGCACCCCCAGAAGTGGGGGGGGACGGGGGGGCCCCCATCCCTGCCGGTGGTGTTGCACCCACCCCCGCTGATATACCCTGACCACCCTGACCCACCACCTTTGGCCTGACTACAGGCTCCCCCCCCCCCGGGACCACAGCAGAGGGGGGTACCACCCCCACCAAACTCCCCCACCCAGACCCCTCCGCGACCACACCAGCCCCTTGGGACTCCACCTGTACTGGGGGGGAGCCCCCCTGGGACCCCTCCAACTGCCGGATATAATCATATGCTATACAGTCCACTGGGAGGGGTCCCACCTGACTTTCCCCCCACCCCGCCTGTGCTGCAGGGAGCCCCTCGGGGCCTGTGGCAGTGTCCATGGGGACCTGGGGGGGTGGCAGCTTACCGTCCAATTTACCGTCCTCAACGTCTCTGTCCATCTCCTGCCGGGGGTGCCTGGAGGTGCCTGCTGCAGCGTCCGGGGCTGGGCACCCCTGCACCCCCGGCCTCTCATCCCCCAGGTCCCCTGAGCCCCCACCGACCACCGCAAACTCGCGGGGGGGCACTTCCGGTCGCGGGACGGGCACTTCCGGTTTCGGTCTGGTCACTTCCGGTTTCGGTCTGGTCACTTCCGGTTCCGGCTGGGGCACTTCCGGTTCCGGCTGGGGCACTTCCGGTTCTTGGGCGGTCACTTCCGGGTCCCGGTCTACTCCACCCCCAACAGCCGGCGCCATCTTGGCCACACTGCACACAAGCTGTTTACCTCCAGATGACCGCAGCACAATGCCTCCACCATGTGTCTGCCTCTCTCCCGATGACATAGCAGCCGCAGGAGCAGTCCCTGGCCTTTCCATGGCCAGATCCTCCCGCTCCACTGCAAGCTGAGGGGTCATGGAAGCCGACACATGGCGGGCTTCAGCTGTGGCAGTGCGACCATCCTGGGGGAGCCTGGGTATGCTGACCTGAAGATGGCGGGGGGGTACCGCCGGCGGCACCTGGGCCCGGCGACCTCCTGGATCACTGGACTCCCCGGACTTCGCCAACCCCCCAGTCCCTTCCACGGACCGAGGGATCGGCTCCCGGGAACCCTCCCCAGGTTTTATGGCCATACTGGGCCCTGCACCACCGGCACTCGCCCCCCCCCCCACTGCACCCAGGCTCCCCTGACTCTCCTGGCTGTTTGGGGGGTTGGGACCCCTTCTTAGACCGCCCGCTCCTCCTCGCTGCCTGGCTCCCTTCCCGGTTGGCCTGCTGGAGGGTCCTCCGGAGCTCCTCTAGGAAGTTCATCTCTCCAGCCCCACGTTGGCAAAAGCCCCCCAGGTATTCCCATATTTCTTTTACTTCTAGTCCTAGGGTGGTGATGGCCCCCTTGAATTCAGATCTCTTATTACTGGAGCACCTGTCCCTCTTTTCCCTCAGGCCTGCGAGAGTAGTCATCTTTTCCACGCAGGCCTGAGATATCCTCACCAGCAGGGATTTGATTTTATCCCGCCTCTTCCTGGTTCTTGCTTCATTCTCACCTGGCTGAGGGGCTGTCCAGTCTGAGAGACCCTCCTGGGTCTCCAGGAAGAGACGGTCCTCCCTGCTGATGGTGGTGGCGGTGGTCTGGCTGGAGGGCAGGTGCTGTTGACTCCTCCGGAGGCCGGAAGCCGGTCCACCTCCGGGGCTGAGGGAGGCCATCCCACCCCTCTTCCGGGGCAGGGGGCTGGGGGCTGGAGGCTGGTCCTGGTAGGCTGGAACACAGGAGCTCTGGAAGACAGGTCTTCTCTCCTCTCCAGCAGGAAGCAGAATGAGCTCTGTGGGAGGAGCCGGAACTACTGCCAGTGGGAGGAGCTGCACTGAGACCGAGGAGGGGTAATTTTTTATTTATAAAACTACGACCAAAAGGTTAACAAATATATAAAATAAACAAAATAACTAAATAAACCAAATAACACAAAAACAAACAACAAAACACAAACCATCAAATCACCGACCTCCACCCACCAAGAAATAACTATAAAGAAAAAAAAAAATAGCACCAGAACAGGTATTTACAACAGGCTCACTGGTACAAGAGAAAGTCTTTATAGTCCATCAGAAAAGCTTGCCCAGATCATTGCCAAAAAAAAAAAAAAAAAAACACTTAAAACGGCTCACTGGTACAGTAGGGAGATATTAAAGTCCATAGAAACCACTACTGTCCAGATCATCGCCAACCCACAACACACCCCACCATCACAACAACAAATACCTACAACCCACGTATGAGCAAGAACATGATAGTCAGACATGTCTGTAGCCTTATTTCAAAAAAAATACCATAAACAAAATCTAAGGGGGTGAAAAAGGATAGATGCCCCTACCCATGGAGAGGGGCAGAGCCGTGACCTAAGGGGGCTGGAAGAGGAACCCCCTCCATAAATGGGCACACCTCTCAGGCCCGACCCTGCTCCTTTCCAGATCCCGCACCTTCACCAACTCCCGAAAGATACCGCCCACCACCTCATGCACAGGCAGGATTTTGTCCCTAGTGGACACCAAACACCGAGCGTGCCAAGTGTAATAAAGCACAACTAGGCTGACTAAATAAAGTGACGATAACTCAAATCCCCTGCGGACCCCAAAATCACCATACACTCGCTCAGCATAGGTCAGGGCCGGAAGGCGGGGGTAGCCAATGGCACCCCCTACCTTCGTAAGAACCTCCATGTTGAAGGGACATTGGACCAGAAAATGGTCCATGGTCTCCAATGTCCCACCACATTCCTGACGGGGGCAGTCCCTGTCCCCCAGGTTCCTGTATTTGAGATTCGCACGGACATAGAGTCGTCCATGGAACGACCTCCATGCGAGATCCCAAAACTTACTTGGAATTCTAGAAGAATTCAAGAGGGCTAGCCCCTCCGTGAGGACCCTCTCAGGGCAGTCCCTCAAAGACAGGGGCTTCAAAATGTCCGAGGCCATGACCCTCAGGTACAGCTCCCGCCGACCCAAAGAGCCCACCTCCAGGGCAGTTATCCGCCACTGCCTCAGTACCTTTAATGCCAGGGGGACATAGGAAGGGAGATACCCATGCGATCTCCTCAGATCGCCGGGCCTCCCCCCCTCCCCCCACTGCCTCAAGAACAGCAAGAGCCAGTCCTTGCATGAACACTCCCACCAGGAAGGCTCGTCCACAAATATGGACTGCAAATTGTATTTAACAAAGATGGTGACAAAGAACACCACCGGGTTGACCATGTCCAACCCACCTTGCCGTCGCTGGCGGTATGTGACCTCCCTCTTGATCAGGTTCAGTCTGCTTCCCCACAACAGCAGGAAGAACAGACCATAGACCCGAGCATAGAGAGATGCTGGCAAAAGACACACATAGCTTACAAAGAGAAACTCAGGCAATAAGTACGTCTTGACCAAGCTTACCCTTTCCCTCAGGGAAAGTTTCCAACCTTTCCAGGCCTTCACCTTCCGAGTGGCACTCACCAGCCTGCGCTCCCAGTTTAGCTTGGGATAATCACCCGGGCCGAAATGAATGCCAAGAACTCGAATCTCTGGTACGGGCGTGGGGAACACGTCCGGAAGGGGGAACTGCTCCCCCTCCTTCCCCAACCAGAAAACTTCACTCTTGTCCCAATTGACCAGCGAGCCTGACGCCTCAGAGTAGCACCCGATCTGGGACTCCACATAATGGGCCTCCTCACGACCAGATACCACCACCGAGACGTCGTCCGCATAGGCCACAACCCTCACCGCCGAAACCGGACCCCCGACAGGTCCCACCGGAACCCCCCCCAGACGCCCGCAGTCTAGCCTCCTTACGAAGGGGTCGACCGCAAAGATGTACAGGAGGGGGCTCAGCGGGCACCCCTGCCGGACGCCAGAGTCCACGGCAAAGGCCCGGCCCACCCAACCGTTGACAAGAGGGAAGCTCTCAGCTCCCCTATACAATACCTGCAGCCAATCAACGAATTGATCAGGCAGACCGTATCTCCTCAGAAGCAGCCAAAGGTACTCGTGGTTCACCCGATCAAACGCCTTAGCCTGATCCAATGCAAGCAGATACCGCTCGCTGCCATCAGCCCTGCACCTTTCCACAGCCTCCCGGACGCTCAGGACGGCACTAAAAGTGCCCCGGCCAGGAATTGTGCAGTGCTGAGAGGGAGACAGCATCCTGCCCGCCAAAGCAGACAGACGTGTAAACAAGATCTTTGCCAGTATCTTCCTATCTGTGGTAAGAAGGGCGATCGGACGCCAATTCTCCACCACAGACGGATCTTTCCCCTTTGACAGTAGGATCAGAGCTGACCTTCTCATTGAGGGAGGCAGCAGGCCATAGGCCAAACATTCACTAAACACGTCCCTCAGATGAGGAGCCAAGAGGCTCTTAAAGGTTTTGTAGAACTCGGCCGTGAGCCCATCGGGCCCAGGTGACTTTTTAGAAGCTAAAGAGCTAATAGCCTGCTCAACTTCAGCTACCGAGATCTCTTCTGTCAGAGAGTCAGGAAGGTCAGACCCCACTTCCAGCGGGGTCTCATCAAGGAATTCCCTGACTTTCTCCATGTCTAGAGGCCGCTTCTTCAGGAGGTCCGAAAAGTGGTCTCTGACGACACCCAGGATCCCCGATCTGGACCGGACCAGAGATCCTGAGGCATCCTTCAGGCCATGTACGACCTTCGACCTCGCCACCTCACCACAGCTCCTGTAGGGATCAGGAGAGATAAACTTCCCATAATCCCTCTCAAAAACCAGGGAGGCGAGACGGTCGTACTGACACTCCTTCATCTGCGCCTTCAGACCGGATATCTGTTCCTGAGAGCCCCCAGAGGACACCAGGCGGTCAAGCTGCCTGCGTAGTCTCTGGTAAGCCTGGTACTTGGAAGCTGCCCTGTACCCAGAGATTTCCCGGAAAAAGTCGCCAGACCTCTTTTTAACTACTTCCCACCACTCAAGGCGGGAGCAGTTGCCCTCAAGGAGCGAGGTCTGGCCCAGGAAGAAAAACCTCATAGGCTTCCCTAACCTCAGGATCCTCCAGTAGCGACCCATTCAGGCGCCACAAACCCCTCCCTTTCTGAGGAGTGTCAGCGACATTCAGGGCCACAGATACCATACAGTGATCGGAGAACTCTACCGACTGCAGCTCAGGAGCCGAGCAGACAGAGTCCTCCTTTAAAAAAAACCTATCTAATCTACTCTTACTACTACCTCGGGAAAATGTGAAACCAGTGAGGTTGGGGAGGTGACGAACGTGCACATCCACCAACCTGGCCTCCCTCACTACGTTATTCAAAAAAATACTATCATATCCCAGAGGGTTGGCGGCACCTGCCCGGTCTTTGGGCCTAGTGATCATATTGAAATCGCCACCAAAAATCACCTGCTGGGACGTAAAAAGATAAGGCTTAACCGCCGTAAGGAGGCTCCTCCTCTCCCTCCTAGTTTGAGGCCCATAAAAATTTATGAGCCGGAGGAATTGCCCCCTCACGACAGCGTCCACCACCAGACATCTACCGATCTCCACTTCAATCACTCGCCGGCAAGCCACCGGACCAGTCTTAAAAAGGACCGCAACCCCACTGCAGGGCTCGGCCGCAAGAGACCAGAGGGAGGGCCCACATCTCCACTCCCTCTTTGCTAGATGCATCTCTGCCACAGATGCCAGCCAGGTCTCCTGCAAAAACAAAATGTCAGCTTCAACACGGCTGAGAAAATCGAAGGCCATAAAACGAGCTCCCGCAGAACGAATACTTGCGACATTAATGGTCGCAAGCCGTATTGGAGAGGGTACCGCCATCAGAATGATTGAAAGTGGTCATGTTCTCCTTCATACTACAAACACAAAAACATATTTACATATCTACACTTCCTCCTCCTCTGAGCCCGAGGAGGAGGAGAAGATACCAAACGGGTTCCCCAGGGACACCCCACTTCGTGCCCCTGGGGGAACCCCACCCTTCACTGGGGACTTCCCGCCCCCAGATCTGGCAGCCTTCCCCTTCTTCTTTTTGCGTCTCACCTGCTCCCACTCCTGCCACCTCTCCGAGATGACTACACCACCCCCCTCCTCGGACCCGCTGCTCGAGATTTCCCTCTTGGATGAGGCTCGAGCAGCTTCCATCTCCATGGCCACAGGGCCAGAGGAGACTCTGGGTCCAGAAGGGGGGGGAATGGAAGAGGCAGGAGGGGGGCCAGAGACAGGGGAGAGGACAGGGGGGGGACCAGACTTAGCTGGACGGGAAGAAGAAGGGGAAGGGGGGGGACGGGACTTGGGAGGGGGGGGACGAGGGGGGGGGGTACGAGGAGGGGAAGATGAGGGAGGAGGGCATGGGGAAACAGATGGAGGGCCAGGTGGAGGGGAGGGGCAATGGTGAGGAGGGGGAGAGGGAAGGGGGATGGGGATCGGCCCTGCAACATTAGGAGAGGAAGGCCCTGGCCCCGGACCCTCAGGCCCGGGACCCCCAGGCCTCCCCGACTCCTCCCCACCGGCTCCGCCCTCCGGAGGATCGGGAGCCTCCTGGCCAACCGAGCCCGTGTCCCCCGGGGGGGGAGCCCCACGCCCACGCCTGCTCCGCCTTCTTTGAGGCAATGGGCCTGTTGGTCCCTCCGGAGTAGTACTAGGGGCTCCAGGATCCCCACCCCCCCGGCCATCACTCGCCGGGGGGGCTTCGGCCGCTCCCGGCCCGGGAGGTCCCCCCCCTGAGGAAGAACCCCGATATGCTTTGGGACACCTGCTAAATGGGTGCCCCATCTCACCACACAAGTTGCAGCATATCTTCCCACATGACTCGGACTGGTGGCCAAACTCGTGGCACCGGCCACATCTGACCACCGTGCAGTCCGAGCTCATGTGGGTCGGGCTGCCGCACTTGAAGCAACGACGGGGCTGTCCCGGGTAGAACGCCAGGATCCGGTCTCTGCCTAGAAAGGCGCTGCCAGGGAGGTGGGCAACACTGTTGCCCTCCCTCTTGAGCCGGATCCTGGTCAACCAAGCCCCGGTCCAGACCCCGCGCTCATCAAGGTTCTTCCTCAGGGGGGTCTGCAACTGCCCGTACCTCCCGAGCCAGGTGGCAATGTCCTCCGGAGGGAGCGACTCATTCCTCACCAGGATGGTGATGTTCTTAACCTCCTCCTGCCTGGAGATGGGAATGAGCCTGTACCTCTTCCAAGGGTCAACGCCCCTCACCAACCCAAAGCCGGTGATAAAGCGTTCCATACACACGGGAGTGACAAAACTTATATCAAACTCCCGTGTGTTGGTGGGATGGATGACAGCAAAAAGGTCATCCACCCCAAAACCCAAGGAGAGTACCAGGCCCACCACCTCACCTCGAGCGGGGCAGGGGTCCGGACCCTCGTACCGAAGCTGGACAACATTCCTACGCCTCCTCTCTGGACCACCTGTACCCCTCGTCCACGCCGACCCCTGCGTCCTCTCCTGGTCAGCAGGGGGGGCGCGGAAATTCTGGGCGCCAAACCGGCTGTACAGGTGGTCCAGAGGGGCACGAGAGCCCAACACCTGGGCGAAAGAGCGACCCCCCTTTAGGGCAGACAATAAGTTGGCCTCCGGAGACCCCCGAAAGATGTTCTCCGGAAGTGGGGCACCCCCCTCAGCACCCCCAGAAGTGGGGGGGGACGGGGGGGCCCCCATCCCTGCCGGTGGTGTTGCACCCACCCCCGCTGATATACCCTGACCACCCTGACCCACCACCTTTGGCCTGACTACAGGCTCCCCCCCCCCCCGGGACCACAGCAGAGGGGGGTACCACCCCCACCAAACTCCCCCACCCAGACCCCTCCGCGACCACACCAGCCCCTTGGGACTCCACCTGTACTGGGGGGGAGCCCCCCTGGGACCCCTCCAACTGCCGGATATAATCATATGCTATACAGTCCACTGGGAGGGGTCCCACCTGACTTTCCCCCCACCCCGCCTGTGCTGCAGGGAGCCCCTCGGGGCCTGTGGCAGTGTCCATGGGGACCTGGGGGGGTGGCAGCTTACCGTCCAATTTACCGTCCTCACCGTCTCTGTCCATCTCCTGCCGGGGGTGCCTGGAGGTGCCTGCTGCAGCGTCTGGGGCTGGGCACCCCTGCACCCCCGGCCTCTCATCCCCCAGGTCCCCTGAGCCCCCACCGACCACCGCAAACTCGCGGGGGGGCACTTCCGGTCGCGGGACGGGCACTTCCGGTTTCGGGCTGGTCACTTCCGGTTCCGGTCTGGTCACTTCCGGTTCCGGCTGGGGCACTTCCGGTTCCGGCTGGGGCACTTCCGGTTCTTGGGCGGTCACTTCCGGGTCCCGGTCTACTCCACCCCCAACAGCCGGCGCCATCTTGGCCACACTGCACACAAGCTGTTTACCTCCAGATGACCGCAGCACAATGCCTCCACCATGTGTCTGCCTCTCTCCCGATGACATAGCAGCCGCAGGAGCAGTCCCTGGCCTTTCCATGGCCAGATCCTCCCGCTCCACTGCAAGCTGAGGGGTCATGGAAGCCGACACATGGCGGGCTTCAGCTGTGGCAGTGCGACCATCCTGGGGGAGCCTGGGTATGCTGACCTGAAGATGGCGCGGGGGGTACCGCCGGCGGCACCTGGGCCCGGCGACCTCCTGGATCACTGGACTCCCCGGACTTCGCCAACCCCCCAGTCCCTTCCACGGACCGAGGGATCGGCTCCCGGGAACCCTCCCCAGGTTTTATGGCCATACTGGGCCCTGCACCACCGGCACTCGCCCCCCCCCCCCACTGCACCCAGGCTCCCCTGACTCTCCTGGCTGCTTGGGGGGTTGGGACCCCTTCTTAGACCGCCCGCTCCTCCTCGCTGCCTGGCTCCCTTCCCGGTTGGCCTGCTGGAGGGTCCTCCGGAGCTCCTCTAGGAAGTTCATCTCTCCAGCCCCACGTTGGCAAAAGCCCCCCAGGTATTCCCATATTTCTTTTACTTCTAGTCCTAGGGTGGTGATGGCCCCCTTGAATTCAGATCTCTTATTACTGGAGCACCTGTCCCTCTTTTCCCTCAGGCCTGCGAGAGTAGTCATCTTTTCCACGCAGGCCTGAGATATCCTCACCAGCAGGGATTTGATTTTATCCCGCCTCTTCCTGGTTCTTGCTTCATTCTCACCTGGCTGAGGGGCTGTCCAGTCTGAGAGACCCTCCTGGGTCTCCAGGAAGAGACGGTCCTCCCTGCTGATGGTGGTGGCGGTGGTCTGGCTGGAGGGCAGGTGCTGTTGACTCCTCCGGAGGCCGGAAGCCGGTCCACCTCCGGGGCTGAGGGAGGCCATCCCACCCCTCTTCCGGGGCAGGGGGCTGGGGGCTGGAGGCTGGTCCTGGTAGGCTGGAACACAGGAGCTCTGGAAGACAGGTCTTCTCTCCTCTCCAGCAGGAAGCAGAATGAGCTCTGTGGGAGGAGCCGGAACTACTGCCAGTGGGAGGAGCTGCACTGAGACCGAGGAGGGGTAATTTTTTATTTATAAAACTACGACCAAAAGGTTAACAAATATATAAAATAAACAAAATAACTAAATAAACCAAATAACACAAAAACAAACAACAAAACACAAACCATCAAATCACCGACCTCCACCCACCAAGAAATAACTATAAAGAAAAAAAAAAAAAAAAATAGCACCAGAACAGGTATTTACAACAGGCTCACTGGTACAAGAGAAAGTCTTTATAGTCCATCAGAAAAGCTTGCCCAGATCATTGCCAAAAAAAACAAACACTTAAAACGGCTCACTGGTACAGTAGGGAGATATTAAAGTCCATAGAAACCACTACTGTCCAGATCATCGCCAACCCACAACACACCCCACCATCACAACAACAAATACCTACAACCCACGTATGAGCAAGAACATGATAGTCAGACATGTCTGTAGCCTTATTTCAAAAAAAAATACCATAAACAAAATCTAAGGGGGTGAAAAAGGATAGATGCCCCTACCCATGGAGAGGGGCAGAGCCGTGACCTAAGGGGGCTGGAAGAGGAACCCCCTCCATAAATGGGCACACCTCTCAGGCCCGACCCTGCTCCTTTCCAGATCCCGCACCTTCACCAACTCCCGAAAGATACCGCCCACCACCTCATGCACAGGCAGGATTTTGTCCCTAGTGGACACCAAACACCGAGCGTGCCAAGTGTAATAAAGCACAACTAGGCTGACTAAATAAAGTGACGATAACTCAAATCCCCTGCGGACCCCAAAATCACCATACACTCGCTCAGCATAGGTCAGGGCCGGAAGGCGGGGGTAGCCAATGGCACCCCCTACCTTCGTAAGAACCTCCATGTTGAAGGGACATTGGACCAGAAAATGGTCCATGGTCTCCAATGTCCCACCACATTCCTGACGGGGGCAGTCCCTGTCCCCCAGGTTCCTGTATTTGAGATTCGCACGGACATAGAGTCGTCCATGGAACGACCTCCATGCGAGATCCCAAAACTTACTTGGAATTCTAGAAGAATTCAAGAGGGCTAGCCCCTCCGTGAGGACCCTCTCAGGGCAGTCCCTCAAAGACAGGGGCTTCAAAATGTCCGAGGCCATGACCCTCAGGTACAGCTCCCGCCGACCCAAAGAGCCCACCTCCAGGGCAGTTATCCGCCACTGCCTCAGTACCTTTAATGCCAGGGGGACATAGGAAGGGAGATACCCATGCGATCTCCTCAGATCGCCGGGCCTCCCCCCCTCCCCCCACTGCCTCAAGAACAGCAAGAGCCAGTCCTTGCATGAACACTCCCACCAGGAAGGCTCGTCCACAAATATGGACTGCAAATTGTATTTAACAAAGATGGTGACAAAGAACACCACCGGGTTGACCATGTCCAACCCACCTTGCCGTCGCTGGCGGTATGTGACCTCCCTCTTGATCAGGTTCAGTCTGCTTCCCCACAACAGCAGGAAGAACAGACCATAGACCCGAGCATAGAGAGATGCTGGCAAAAGACACACATAGCTTACAAAGAGAAACTCAGGCAATAAGTACGTCTTGACCAAGCTTACCCTTTCCCTCAGGGAAAGTTTCCAACCTTTCCAGGCCTTCACCTTCCGAGTGGCACTCACCAGCCTGCGCTCCCAGTTTAGCTTGGGATAATCACCCGGGCCGAAATGAATGCCAAGAACTCGAATCTCTGGTACGGGCGTGGGGAACACGTCCGGAAGGGGGAACTGCTCCCCCTCCTTCCCCAACCAGAAAACTTCACTCTTGTCCCAATTGACCAGCGAGCCTGACGCCTCAGAGTAGCACCCGATCTGGGACTCCACATAATGGGCCTCCTCACGACCAGATACCACCACCGAGACGTCGTCCGCATAGGCCACAACCCTCACCGCCGAAACCGGACCCCCGACAGGTCCCACCGGAACCCCCCCCAGACGCCCGCAGTCTAGCCTCCTTACGAAGGGGTCGACCGCAAAGATGTACAGGAGGGGGCTCAGCGGGCACCCCTGCCGGACGCCAGAGTCCACGGCAAAGGCCCGGCCCACCCAACCGTTGACAAGAGGGAAGCTCTCAGCTCCCCTATACAATACCTGCAGCCAATCAACGAATTGATCAGGCAGACCGTATCTCCTCAGAAGCAGCCAAAGGTACTCGTGGTTCACCCGATCAAACGCCTTAGCCTGATCCAATGCAAGCAGATACCGCTCGCTGCCATCAGCCCTGCACCTTTCCACAGCCTCCCGGACGCTCAGGACGGCACTAAAAGTGCCCCGGCCAGGAATTGTGCAGTGCTGAGAGGGAGACAGCATCCTGCCCGCCAAAGCAGACAGACGTGTAAACAAGATCTTTGCCAGTATCTTCCTATCTGTGGTAAGAAGGGCGATCGGACGCCAATTCTCCACCACAGACGGATCTTTCCCCTTTGACAGTAGGATCAGAGCTGACCTTCTCATTGAGGGAGGCAGCAGGCCATAGGCCAAACATTCACTAAACACGTCCCTCAGATGAGGAGCCAAGAGGCTCTTAAAGGTTTTGTAGAACTCGGCCGTGAGCCCATCGGGCCCAGGTGACTTTTTAGAAGCTAAAGAGCTAATAGCCTGCTCAACTTCAGCTACCGAGATCTCTTCTGTCAGAGAGTCAGGAAGGTCAGACCCCACTTCCAGCGGGGTCTCATCAAGGAATTCCCTGACTTTCTCCATGTCTAGAGGCCGCTTCTTCAGGAGGTCCGAAAAGTGGTCTCTGACGACACCCAGGATCCCCGATCTGGACCGGACCAGAGATCCTGAGGCATCCTTCAGGCCATGTACGACCTTCGACCTCGCCACCTCACCACAGCTCCTGTAGGGATCAGGAGAGATAAACTTCCCATAATCCCTCTCAAAAACCAGGGAGGCGAGACGGTCGTACTGACACTCCTTCATCTGCGCCTTCAGACCGGATATCTGTTCCTGAGAGCCCCCAGAGGACACCAGGCGGTCAAGCTGCCTGCGTAGTCTCTGGTAAGCCTGGTACTTGGAAGCTGCCCTGTACCCAGAGATTTCCCGGAAAAAGTCGCCAGACCTCTTTTTAACTACTTCCCACCACTCAAGGCGGGAGCAGTTGCCCTCAAGGAGCGAGGTCTGGCCCAGGAAGAAAACCTCATAGGCTTCCCTAACCTCAGGATCCTCCAGTAGCGACCCATTCAGGCGCCACAAACCCCTCCCTTTCTGAGGAGTGTCAGCGACATTCAGGGCCACAGATACCATACAGTGATCGGAGAACTCTACCGACTGCAGCTCAGGAGCCGAGCAGACAGAGTCCTCCTTTAAAAAAAACCTATCTAATCTACTCTTACTACTACCTCGGGAAAATGTGAAACCAGTGAGGTTGGGGAGGTGACGAACGTGCACATCCACCAACCTGGCCTCCCTCACTACGTTATTCAAAAAAATACTATCATATCCCAGAGGGTTGGCGGCACCTGCCCGGTCTTTGGGCCTAGTGATCATATTGAAATCGCCACCAAAAATCACCTGCTGGGACGTAAAAAGATAAGGCTTAACCGCCGTAAGGAGGCTCCTCCTCTCCCTCCTAGTTTGAGGCCCATAAAAATTTATGAGCCGGAGGAATTGCCCCCTCACGACAGCGTCCACCACCAGACATCTACCGATCTCCACTTCAATCACTCGCCGGCAAGCCACCGGACCAGTCTTAAAAAGGACCGCAACCCCACTGCAGGGCTCGGCCGCAAGAGACCAGAGGGAGGGCCCACATCTCCACTCCCTCTTTGCTAGATGCATCTCTGCCACAGATGCCAGCCAGGTCTCCTGCAAAAACAAAATGTCAGCTTCAACACGGCTGAGAAAATCGAAGGCCATAAAACGAGCTCCCGCAGAACGAATACTTGCGACATTAATGGTCGCAAGCCGTATTGGAGAGGGTACCGCCATCAGAATGATTGAAAGTGGTCATGTTCTCCTTCATACTACAAACACAAAAACATATTTACATATCTACACTTCCTCCTCCTCTGAGCCCGAGGAGGAGGAGAAGATACCAAACGGGTTCCCCAGGGACACCCCACTTCGTGCCCCTGGGGGAACCCCACCCTTCACTGGGGACTTCCCGCCCCCAGATCTGGCAGCCTTCCCCTTCTTCTTTTTGCGTCTCACCTGCTCCCACTCCTGCCACCTCTCCGAGATGACTACACCACCCCCCTCCTCGGACCCGCTGCTCGAGATTTCCCTCTTGGATGAGGCTCGAGCAGCTTCCATCTCCATGGCCACAGGGCCAGAGGAGACTCTGGGTCCAGAAGGGGGGGGAATGGAAGAGGCAGGAGGGGGGCCAGAGACAGGGGAGAGGACAGGGGGGGGACCAGACTTAGCTGGACGGGAAGAAGAAGGGGAAGGGGGGGGACGGGACTTGGGAGGGGGGGGCGAGGGGGGGGGGTACGAGGAGGGGAAGATGAGGGAGGAGGGCATGGGGAAACAGATGGAGGGCCAGGTGGAGGGGAGGGGCAATGGTGAGGAGGGGGAAAGGGAAGGGGGATGGGGATCGGCCCTGCAACATTAGGAGAGGAAGGCCCTGGCCCCGGACCCTCAGGCCCGGGACCCCCAGGCCTCCCCGACTCCTCCCCACCGGCTCCGCCCTCCGGAGGATCGGGAGCCTCCTGGCCAACCGAGCCCGTGTCCCCCGGGGGGGGAGCCCCACGCCCACGCCTGCTCCGCCTTCTTTGAGGCAATGGGCCTGTTGGTCCCTCCGGAGTAGTACTAGGGGCTCCAGGATCCCCACCCCCCCGGCCATCACTCGCCGGGGGGGCTTCGGCCGCTCCCGGCCCGGGAGGTCCCCCCCCTGAGGAAGAACCCCGATATGCTTTGGGACACCTGCTAAATGGGTGCCCCATCTCACCACACAAGTTGCAGCATATCTTCCCACATGACTCGGACTGGTGGCCAAACTCGTGGCACCGGCCACATCTGACCACCGTGCAGTCCGAGCTCATGTGGGTCGGGCTGCCGCACTTGAAGCAACGACGGGGCTGTCCCGGGTAGAACGCCAGGATCCGGTCTCTGCCTAGAAAGGCGCTGCCAGGGAGGTGGGCAACACTGTTGCCCTCCCTCTTGAGCCGGATCCTGGTCAACCAAGCCCCGGTCCAGACCCCGCGCTCATCAAGGTTCTTCCTCAGGGGGGTCTGCAACTGCCCGTACCTCCCGAGCCAGGTGGCAATGTCCTCCGGAGGGAGCGACTCATTCCTCACCAGGATGGTGATGTTCTTAACCTCCTCCTGCCTGGAGATGGGAATGAGCCTGTACCTCTTCCAAGGGTCAACGCCCCTCACCAACCCAAAGCCGGTGATAAAGCGTTCCATACACACGGGAGTGACAAAACTTATATCAAACTCCCGTGTGTTGGTGGGATGGATGACAGCAAAAAGGTCATCCACCCCAAAACCCAAGGAGAGTACCAGGCCCACCACCTCACCTCGAGCGGGGCAGGGGTCCGGACCCTCGTACCGAAGCTGGACAACATTCCTACGCCTCCTCTCTGGACCACCTGTACCCCTCGTCCACGCCGACCCCTGCGTCCTCTCCTGGTCAGCAGGGGGGCGCGGAAATTCTGGGCGCCAAACCGGCTGTACAGGTGGTCCAGAGGGGCACGAGAGCCCAACACCTGGGCGAAAGAGCGACCCCCCTTTAGGGCAGACAATAAGTTGGCCTCCGGAGACCCCCGAAAGATGTTCTCCGGAAGTGGGGCACCCCCCTCAGCACCCCCAGAAGTGGGGGGGGACGGGGGGGCCCCCATCCCTGCCGGTGGTGTTGCACCCACCCCCGCTGATATACCCTGACCACCCTGACCCACCACCTTTGGCCTGACTACAGGCTCCCCCCCCCCCCGGGACCACAGCAGAGGGGGGTACCACCCCCACCAAACTCCCCCACCCAGACCCCTCCGCGACCACACCAGCCCCTTGGGACTCCACCTGTACTGGGGTGGAGCCCCCCTGGGACCCCTCCAACTGCCGGATATAATCGTATGCTATACAGTCCACTGGGAGGGGTCCCGCCTGTGCTGCAGGGAGCCCCTCGGGGCCTGTGGCAGTGTCCATGGGGACCTGGGGGGGTGGCAGCTTACCGTCCAATTTACCGTCCTCAACGTCTCTGTCCATCTCCTGCCGGGGGTGCCTGGAGGTGCCTGCTGCAGCGTCCGGGGCTGGGCACCCCTGTACCCCCGGCCTCTCATCCCCCAGGTCCCCTGAGCCCCCACCGACCACCGCAAACTCGCGGGGGGGCACTTCCGGTCGCGGGACGGGCACTTCCGGTTTCGGTATGGTCACTTCCGGTTTCGGTCTGGTCACTTCCGGTTCCGGTCTGGGGCACTTCCGGTTCCGGCTGGGGCACTTCCGGTTCCGGCTGGGGCACTTCCGGTTCTTGGGCGGTCACTTCCGGGTCCCGGTCTACTCCACCCCCAACAGCCGGCGCCATCTTGGCCACACTGCACACAAGCTGTTTCCCTCCAGATGACCGCAGCACAATGCCTCCACCATGTGTCTGCCTCTCTCCCGATGACATAGCAGCCGCAGGAGCAGTCCCTGGCCTTTCCATGGCCAGATCCTCCCGCTCCTCTGCAAGCTGAGGGGTCATGGAAGCCGACACATGGCGGGCTTCAGCTGTGGCAGTGCGACCATCCTGGGGGAGCCTGGGTATGCTGACCTGAAGATGGCGGGGGGGTACCGCCGGCGGCACCTGGGCCCGGCGACCTCCTGGATCACTGGACTCCCCGGACTTCGCCAACCCCTCAGTCCCTTCCACGGACCGAGGGATCGGCTCCCGGGAACCCTCCCCAGGTTTTATGGCCATACTGGGCCCTGCACCACCGGCACTCGCCCCCCCCCCACTGCACCCAGGCTCCCCTGACTCTCCTGGCTGTTTGGGGGGTTGGGACCCCTTCTTAGACCGCCCACTCCTCCTTGCTGCCTGGCTCCCTTCCCGGTTGGCCTGCTGGAGGGTCTTCCGGAGCTCCTCTAGGAAGTTCGCCTCTCCAGCCCCACGTTGGCAAAAGCCCCCCAGGTATTCCCATATTTCTTTTACTTCTAGTCCTAGGGTGGTGATGGCCCCCTTGAATTCAGATCTTTTATTACTGGAGCACCTGTCCCTCTTTTCCCTCAGGCCTGCGAGAGTAGTCATCTTTTCCACGCAGGCCTGAGATATCCTCACCAGCAGGGATTTGATTTTATCCCGCCTCCTCCTGGTTCTTGCTTCATTCTCACCTGGCTGAGGGGCTGTCCAGTCTGAGAGACCCACCTGGGTCTCCAGGAAGAGACGGTCCTCCCTGCTGATGGTGGTGGCGGTGGTCTGGCTGGAGGGCAGGTGCTGTTGACTCCTCCGGAGGCCGGAAGCCGGTCCACCTCCGGGGCTGAGGGAGGCCATCCCACCCCTCTTCCGGGGCAGGGGGCTGGGGGCTGGGGGCTGGTCCTGGTAGGCTGGAACACAGGAGCTCTGGAAGACAGGTCTTCTCTCCTCTCCAGCAGGAAGCAGAATGAGCTCTGTGGGAGGAGCCGGAACTACTGCCAGTGGGAGGAGCTGCACTGAGACCGAGGAGGGGTTTCGCCCCCGTTGTTCTCCGCCATTTCCGCCGGCCCCCCCCGGATGTAAAAGAGCTTGATTTGGGGTAGGGGGCCTGGCCGAACATGGCCGAGAGCATCGGTGGGTGTCCCCCCCCCGGCGGAAGGCGGCGGCGAAGACCGGTGCGGGGCTGGAGCCCCCCCGGCAGAAAACGTCTGGAAGACCGAGGGGCTCCGCCCCCGTTGTTCTCTGCTTTTTTCGGCCGGCCCCCCCCGGATGTGAAAGAGCTTATTTTGGGGTGGGGGCCTGGCTGGACATGGCGGAGAGCATCGGTGGGTGTCCCCCCCCGGCAGAAGACGGCGAAGCCCGGGGCCCAATGGGCTGGTGGTGGGGGGTCCCGGCAGAAGACCCCCGGAGCTGACTAATAAATTATTTTTTTCTGTGTGTTTTTTTTTTGTGTTTACACTTTTCCACCCGGTGAATGGGTAGGGGTACGATGTACCCCATACTCATTCACATAGGGTGGGTGGCCAGAATCTGGGGGCCCCCTTAATATAGGGGGCTCTCAGATTCTGATAAGCCCCCCCGCCCGCATACCCCGACAACCAACGGCCAGGGTTGTCGGGAAGAGGCTCTTGTCCCTATCGACATGGGGACAAGAGTGCTTTGGGGTGGGGGGGCAGTGCCCCCCTTCCCCACAGCACACACTCCCCCATGTCGAGGGCATGTGGTCTGGTACGGCTCAGGAGGGGGGGGGGGCGCTCGCTCGTCCCCACCCCCATTCCTGTCCGGCCAGACTGCGTGCCTGGGAGAAGGGTTTGGTCTGGATCTGAGGGGGAACCCCACGCCGTTTTTTGGCGTGGGTTTAACCCCTTATGTTCCAGATCAAATCTAAGAGCCTGTTGTGCACCTGAAGGGGGACCCCCACGCCGTTTTTTTTTTATAATTTTGGGGTGGAGTTCCCCTTTATCCCGGTCCTGTCAGGGGGGGGGGGAATGCCTGCTCGTCTGTCCCCTACAATGTATGAACAGCGATCTGTCATTTCCCCTACACAGTCCCACCCCCTTTACAGTTAGAACACACCCAGGTAACATATTCAACCCCTTCCGCGCCCCTAGTGTTAACCCCTTCCCTGCCAGTGTCATTTTTATAGTAAGCAATGCATTTCTATACCATTGCTCGCTACAAAAATGCCAAATCTCACAAAAATGTGTCCGCCACAATGTCGCATTAGCCAGAAAAAACAATGATAGCCACCATTACTAGTAAAACAAAAAATTATTCCAAAAAAACCCATAAGACCAAACCCCTACTTAGAACTTTTGCCCAAACCAATCAAACGCTTATTGTGATTTTTTGCAACCAAAAATATGTCCAAGAATACTTATCGGCCTAAACTGAGGGCAAACATTTTTTGAATATATTTTGGGGGAGATTTATTATAGCAAACAGTAAAAAAGATGTTTTTTTAGTTACCAAATTGTCGCTATATTTTTGGGTCAAGCAAAAATAAGAAAAAACGCAGAGGTGATCAAATACCACCAACAAAAAAAAAAAAAAAATTTTTTAGGGGGGGGGGGGGGGGGATGAGGACGCCAAATTTTTTTGGGGGCCACGTCGCACAACCACGCAATTGTCAGTCAAAATGACGCAGTGTTGAAATGCAAAAAATGGCCCCGTCAGTCAGGGCCGGTGCAAGGATTTTTGACACCCTAGGCGAAACCTCATTTTGCCGCCCCCACTGGGTCCGCCCCTGACTCCACCCCCTTCGCCAGTGTTAAATGGTTTGATTTAACCCTCTAACTGCTACATCTGTAAGAC